>JAUMJK010001084.1:0-462539 GCA_033558105.1 Coccyzus lansbergi
GGGTCTCGCTCTGCGCATGCGCCGCGGGGGAGATGGAAGGGGTGGGGGAAAGGCAAACCTTCCGGGTCTTCATACTGCGCATGCGCCGCGGGGACGGGAGGTAATATCGCTCCAAAATGGGGAGGAGCGTCGGAAGGAGTCCGGCGCGCGGCGCGGAGGGATCCGAGGAGGGAGTGAAGCGTCACGTCCGCCTGTCGGAGCGGAGGGATTCGGGTGTGCGGAGTCCCAGCTCCCAGCCCGTTATCGCCTGTCTTCCTTAGGGAAGGGGCGGGGCAGACGCGTTGCTCCAATTGAAACCTGTGCACGTGAAATCAGACGGAGGGGGAAAAAAAAAAAATCTGTAGACCTAAGAGAAAAAAGGAGGGTCCTGGCCCCACCATCCGCAGCCACAGGCGAGGCCTGGATTCCAAAGACCAAATCCCGTGATGCCATGGACTAAATTCCTTGGATTCCCTGGACCATCCATCCACCCGATGGATGATGACCTGAGATCATAGAATCATAGAACAACCAGGTTGGAAGAGACCCACGGGATCATCGAGTCCAACCCTTCCTATCAAACATTAAAGCATGTTTATGTTTGATGAAAGCGCCAGGGCAGCATCCAACCCCTGCCTCCCCCCTAACATAGTTTTTTCAGTGTCACCAAAATAACAGAATCTTCTTGTGGCCCTTGGAATTCGTGTCTGCAATAGAAAATCAGTGGGATTACTGTGGGATAAGAGTACAAACATGGAACGGTTTGGGCTGGAAGGGATGTTGAAGTCCACCCAGTGCCACCCCTGCCATGGGCAGGGACACCTCCCACTGGATCAGGGGCTCCAAGCCCCATCCAGCCTGGCCTGGAATCCCACCAGGGATGGGGCAGCCACCCCTGCTCTGGGCAACCTGGGCCAGGGCCTCCCCACCCTCACAGCAAAACATTTCTGCCCAAGATCTCATCTCACTCTCCCCTCTTGCAGCCTTAAACCATTCCCCCTCCTCCTGTCCCAACCCTCTCTGATCCAGAGCCCCTCCCCAGCTATTCCCTACATACAACAAGGAGCCACGGCGGAGGTCCAGTCATTCCCTCCATCTGGTCTCCACTGTGCCATCCTCAGCTCCTCACACCGTGAATTAATTGTAGGGGAGACAAGGGAATAAGGAGCTTGCCTTTATGCAGAGCATCACTTCAAGGTGTGGTCTTGGTATGGGCAGCCACGTGCACAGACCTCAGATTTTAGGCAGCTGGAAGGGCCTTTGCACAAGGGTTTTGTTCTTGTCACTTGGAAAGAATACGGTAATAAATAGTAAAGAGCACTTATTCCATTCCAGCCTCAACAGCAGATGATTTAACCCATTCAGGATACTTCTTCCCCAGACTGTATATCCCTCAGGACAGTAGCATTCCCAGAAGTGCTGATCCCAAGTACAGGCCGAGGAAAAACCCTAGCTTTCCTTGGGCCTGTCTCCATGCAGGGTAACAGCAACCAAGCACGCTGGCCCTCACTCGTCCTGCACAGTAAATCCACCTGGCAGATCCGCTTTAAACCACATGTACATGAACAGTGTGGGGATCACGGCTGGAGTCATGTGTCCTACCTCACAGGATGGACCCTTCATCTTTGCCTCAGGGGCTGCTATTCCGTCCAGGAGGAGGAGCTGACAGCTCCTGAACAAATTCGCACTTGGGCTTCTCAGATAGAGCTTCCTGGGGCAGTGATGCAGTCTGGAGCAAGACATCGCCTGGAATAACAGTACTTACTCTGAAATAAGGCTTCCCCTGGAGCCTGCTGGAGTCAGGGAAGCGCTGCTGCAGCTGTGAGGTCATTCTTGAACTCACTCGCCAAGGATGAGTGTTCCCAAGTGCCTGTGGCAGGCAAAGGAACGACCGGAGGAAGAGAAGACCTGGGAGCACTCGTGAAACAGAACAGACTTGGCTGCAAGCATTATTTGCAATAGCTGCTGCGGCACGATCCACTGACCACATTTATCAGGCAGCAGAGTTCAGCGCGGAGACAACTCCGAGTGCACCAAAGCGCTGTGTACTCGAGCACTTTTTGCCTGAATTCCCATCCCAGGAGGAGGGAAATCACGGTTATAACTGATTAGGCCTTCTCGAAGAAAACCAACGCACTGGGACCAAGCCCCCTAATAACACCCATGTTTGGTTATAACGTGCTTAAATTACACAAGCAGAAAAGTTATGCTTATTAATAGTTTAATGTATGAAGGAAACATCCAGATTTCTGAATATGAAGGTACATATCTCACATTAATTTAAGTCTACATAAAGTAGAGCCTCTATACTGACATATTGAAATTTACTTTCTGCTTAGCCATTTGTTATGTAAACAATTGTACATTTATTTGCCATTCTAAAACTTCAGGATCAAGTTTACATAATTTTGCTAAATTTCTGTGTTTGCTCAGAAGCAGTTTACAGTACTAAAACCAACCAGCCAAAGAACAGCTTCAACAGAAAGTTATGTCAGAAAAATAAAGAGGAAAGGAAAGAAGAAAGGCTAACTAAGTTGAAACGTATGATGGTGGGGAATGGGCGGTCACAATGTCACAGAAATAGGTCAGTTAGTAAGTTCTTCTGCAAAAAGCCTACACACTTCAGTCAAGCACATCAGTAGAATGATCTGGGAGCACATCAACTGTTTCTGCCGTTTGTATCCTCCTCTGCAAAGAGAGGAATCCCGAGGCTAGCACGTTGATCCCACTCAGCCAAGCTGGTTCATATGCACGCTGTTCATGTGAGGTGTCCAAGTTCCAGTCCACACCTGAAACACAGAGCTGGCTTTAACACCGTGAGCGACGCAGCCCGCGAGGCAAAACATCACAGGGCAGCGCGCGGGGCTTTCATATAATCATAGAGCAACCAGGCTGGAAGGAACCCATTGGATCATCGAGTTCAACCACTCTATCAAACACTAAACCATGTCCCTCAGGACCTCATCGACCCCTGCCTTAAACACCTCCAGGGAAGGGGAATCAACCACCTCCCTGGGCAGCCTCTGCCAGTGCCAAATGACCCTCTGTGTGAAAAACCTCCTCCTAATCTCCAGCCTAAATCTACCCTGGTGGAGCTTGAGGCCATTCCCTCTCGTCCTGTCCCCTGTCACTTGGGAGAAGAGCCCAGCTCCCTCCTCTCCACAACCACCTTTCAGGTACTTGTAGAGAGCAATGAGGTCTCCTCTCAGCCTCCTCTTCTCCAGGCTAAACCCCCCCAGCTCTCTCAGCCGCTCCTCATAGGGTCTGTTCTCCAGCCCCTTCACCAGCCTCGTCGCTCTTCTCCAGAAGCCACCTCACAACAGCCACAAGCCACTTGAGAGCACCTCTTCCCTGTGCAACCGCCGCCTGCCAGCACTGGGAACTCTCTCAGCAGCTCAGATGGTTCCCAAGCCCACAAAGTCCAGAAATATCTTTGTTTAATAATGCTCTAACAGGTCACTGTATAATAAAAATAAACACGGGATGTAATCCAGCGAGAGCTACTGCTGATCCATTACAATATCAGCTGCTGGCTGAATACAGACAAGAGGTTTAGGGGAATATAATCCCTGTTCCTAACCTATAGTTATGGGGAAAGCCTATAATCCAGGTGAGACCAGAGCAGTGCACAGAAGCGCTAGTTACTCCTCAGGCAGTGCAGACACCAGGCCTTTCAGAGCCTGGAACCATCTTTCAGACCTAACGGTGTTGGGGAAGGGAAAGCTGACCTGACAGCCAATAAAAGGCTCTTGGCTCAAAAGCAAATTGATGGTGCTTTACCCAAATCACAGAATCACAGAACAACCAGGTTGGAAGGGACCCATCGGATCTTCTAGTCCAACCATTCCTATCAAACACTGAAATCAGGATAATTTTCAGTAATATATGCAGTGTAAAGCTGTCTTGACTAGCCAGACTTGCCCACTACACATCATCAAAAAGCTGACTTGCAGTCATTAAGCAGGTGTCTGCTATGAGGAAATAGGCAGCTTCTTTGAGCTCAGCTGGAAGCACAAGTCCCAACCCTCAAATACAACTCTATGCTCACAGAAATAACCACAACACTCTCCCTTGAACTGCCCTAACTTGACGACAACCGTTGATTCTCAGGACAGGCAGCGCATGCTTTTGGAAGGATGAATAATCCTTCAGAAGTGGTGAGTAAGCATATCAAGCCCCTGGTGCTGTAGTGAGGAAGGGGCTGCTTCAGCTCCTTGGAAACTCAAGCAGAAAAAAGCAGCACTAAACTCTTATTTCCATACATCCTAACAGCTAGGATCTCGCCTTCCCCACACTGTTTAAGTTAAAATGAAATCGTAAACGTAAAAAAGGAAAAATTACCGTCTGAGGCCCGTTATTTTCTGTGGAATTAGAAACCATCTTTATCAGCGAGTTCCAGGATGGGTCAGCAGCATGAGGCCCGTTAAATATAGGGCCTCCAGTACCATCTGCGATGGGGGCTACAGGAGGAATCATTGCGTTCCCGTACACAGAAAAAGGCATACCCTGAGGGAGGAAAAAGCGAGAATCAGGGTGGGTCCATCAACAGTGCACGTGCAGCATGACAAGGGGGAGGTTGTGCGACAGAAAACGTGTCTTAAAGCAGTCACGACAGGCTTGACTTTAGGAAAAACCTTTCTGTGCATATATTTCAATGAGTTATTTTTCACTTCTGCCATACTGTGAGGGCAAGTTAGCAGTTTAGCTCACGACACTCATAGAATCATAGAACAACCAGGTTGGAAGGGACCCATCGGATCTTCTAGTCCAACCATTCCTATCAAATGCACTCAAGTGCAGAGTGAACAGCACCTCCACGTCGTTCACCTGCCTCACACACTGACAGGGAAATCGAGCGGAACCGCACACGCCAAGCCCAGTAAGGTCATTACCCCGACTTTTGGGAAGTCCATGTATCCTGCAGGAACGGGCTGATGGAATGTACCGGAAGGCGTTACTATTCCCGTGCTGTCTCTCTCCATGGCCTGGTGCGAGAACACCCCTGGGTCCGACATGGGCCGGTGGATCATGTGGCTCCCCATTCCGCTGTGACACCAGTCCACTTTATCTAATGGCACAAGAAGACACAGCAACAGCATTTAAACACTGGCTTTCCAGCCCAAACACCTGCACACCACAACCTTTCTGCTCAACTCCTGGTTCTTGTCCATCCTACACCTCCATCTCAGCTTTGGTGGCTGGAGAGCATCAGAAACGGCTCCTGCATACGTGGTTACTCCAGGGCAGGAGCTCTGCATCACCCTCCAGCTCCAAAAGCAAGTTCGGAACACAAACTGGTGGCCAAGGAGGGCGCAAGGCCATCTCTAACACTACGTACCTTGGCTGCCGCCGATGCCTTCGAAGGACCAGATCCCACTGTGTCCCACCGGAGCAGCTAGGTTGCTCCCGATAACAGATGGAGTAGAAGTTCCAGTTTGTCGAATACGAGCAGACCGTTCAGTCCCAATCGGAACAGGAACTTTTCTGTCCTGAGAAACATTGCTGGGTTTTTCTGATCCCAAGGACACTGCTGAAGGGGTGGGAGATGGGGCTCTGACTCCAGAAGACACCGACTGAGTAGGAGATTCTGCAAGGAGAGCAAGGAGCATGCTTAGGAATGGCAGCTGGACCCCTCCAGTCACTACAAACCTCCCCTTTCACACCAAGCCAAGCATCAAACCAGAGAAACAGAGTTGTTAGTGGCAGACTCACACGGCAAACACGTGCAGACCGTTGGAACACGTTCGCCATTGATTTGGGCTTCTACATACAACGATTATCATGTCGTGTCAGCCCAGCTATTGGCCACACACCACAACCAGTGGCAAAAGGTGGTTCAAAATACAAATTAAGCATTCCTGGGCATAATCAAGAGAGAAGCTTAGGACTACAGAGGGGGTGAGTTTCATAGAATCACCAGGTTGGAAGAGACCCATCGGATCATCGAGTCCAACCATTCCTATCAAACACTAAACCATGTCCCTCAGCACCTCGTCTACCCACACCTTAAACACCTCCAGGGAAGGGGAATCAACCACCTCCCTGGGCAGCCTATTCCAATGCTCAATGACCCTTTCTGTGAAAAACTTCCTCCTAATCTCCAGCCTGAATCTCCCCTGGTGGAGCTTGAGGCCATTCCCTCTTGTCCTGTCCCCTGTCCCTTGGGAGAAGAGCCCAGCTCCCTCCTCTCCACAACCTCCTCTCAGGTAGTTGTAGAGAGTAATGAGGTCTCCTCTCAGCCTCCTCTTCTCCAGGATAAACACCCCCCAGCTCTCTCAGTCATTCCTCATCAGGCCTGTTATCCAGCCCCTTCACCCTTCTCTGGACTCGCTCCAGAGCCTCAGCATCCTTCTTGTGCTGAGGGGCCCACAACTGAACACTGTTTCTTTCTTAATTTTTTTCTTGCAGCTTTTTGTGTTTTGTTTTTTAAATCCCAATTTGTTCTCTGTGGGTTTGTTTTTTTTTTTTTTTTGTGGGCTCTATTTTCCAGCATTTTAACCAGTAAAAGACTAATTCTTCCCTGAATAAGCCAGCACTCAACAGCTGATGTACTTTCTCGACAAAACATGATGCTGCACAGCCACACTCAATGGGCCAGAGATGGGGGAAGGCACCAGGCCCTGGTACTGATACAGCAGCTTCTGAACCCTCTTCCCACTGACAAGAACTCACCGTTTGATGCTGATGAACATGGAGGCAACAAACTAAGTGGGGAAAAATGCTGTCGATTAAAATTAGCAGCTGCAGGTGCTCCGCCGAGAGGTGCCCCAGGCGCATAGATCTGACCTCCTGAGAGGTTCGAGGCGAAGTTACCCAGGTGTGTAGAAGAAGGTGTTACAGAAGCATAGGGTGAATCCATACTGACGATACCTGCGAGAGAAACCGGCACAAGTGACTCCCAGGACTCCAAGAGCTCCGTGAAGAGGATGCCCACATTAAAAAAAAAGAAGCAAGAGGATAAGGCAGATGAGTCCCCAGATCCAGAGGGAAGTGATCCTGCCCAGGGCAGAGGGTAGAACTGGATGGATTCAGAGGTCCCTTCTAACTCAAACCATTCCATCATTCTGTGATTCCATGAAAACTTTTATCCAGCCCACTGGGAGTTGCTAGAGTTCTCCAAGGAAAACAAAATAACCGACTGTTCTTCTAGCCCACGGAATTTGTGGCTGCACTAAAAGCTCAGTGGGATTATTGTGGGATACAAACACAATCATGGAATGGTTTGGTTTGGAAGGGTCCTCAAAGCCCACCCAGTCCCACCTCTGCCATGGGCAGGGACACCTCCCACTGGATCAGGGGCTCCAAGCCCCATCCAGCCTGGCCTTGAACCCCTCCAGGGATGGGGCAGCCTGCCCTGCTCTGAGCAACCTGGGCCAGGGCCTCACACCCTCACAGCAAAACATTTCTGCCTAAGATCTCATCTCACTCCCTGCTCTGAGCTTAAATCTATTCACCCTTGCCCTATCCTTGTGCTCTCTAATCCAGCCCCTCCCCAGCTTTCCTGGAGCCCCTTTCAGCACTGGAAGCTGCTCTTAAGTTCTCCATGGAGCCTTCTCTTCTTCAGGCTGAACAACCCCAGCTCTCTCAGCCTGCGCTCGACTGTGAGCTGCTCCCACCCTCAGAGCATCTTTGTGGCTCTGAGTTACTGGATTAAGAGACACAAACCAAACTGTGATTACAGGATCAGAAAAACTACATAACGACACCCCTTTGCTTACTCTAAGTGACCACCAAAGCTGAGGCAGAAAGCATTATGTGTTCAAAGCAGAAAGCACACAGCAATCATGAGCTAAGTGTGCTACGAAGGTGTGAACGCAAACAACAAGCTCACCTGAGGGACTTGGAGCCGGCCTTTGTAATGGTGGCCTGAAACCCGGGGCTTTGGAAGTGTCAGACTGATGTAAAGGATCTGAATTTGGCAAGAATGAAGACTTCCCCGACAGCATGGATTCCGGAGTTGTCTGAGATGAGACGACGGAACCGCCCCAGAAGGCATGAGCAGACGTGGGGCTGTTCTCAAACAACGTACTGAAGGGCCCGAACGGTAAAGTCGCACTGAAGTTGTTGCCCATGGGCTTGTTTGCTGGGTGGGCTGAACTCTGAGAAGCACTTTGTGTACTTAAGGTAGACGGAAGCTGCACTGACGAAGGAACACTGTGGGGCCTTTTGATGTGATTCACGTTGAGGACTGCGACAGGAGAGTTTTGCACGGGCGCTGGGTTCTTATGGACGCTACTGGCTCCGTGGACAGGCGGTCTGATGGCCGGGGTTTCCATCTTCGCTGCAGGTTGAGAAGACCCCATCGAGGCCTGAGACATAGGATAGGTCATCGGGGCGTTTGCTGGACCTGCCACGGGAGCCGACGAGCTCGTCGCTGCTAAGTTTGGAGGCACAACCATTCGAGGATCTGGTGCAGGAACCTGAGGTTGCTGGAGAGGGGGTCTCGCCTCTTGCAGAGGAGCTCCCGGAGGCTGCTGATGAGCAGGGTGCACAGAGGAGCTGCCGGGACCGGAACCGGGCTGCCTACTGCTGGCCGAGCTGCTCGTTTCCACTGCTGGTGGACTCCCCGCTTCCGGATCGGACGAAGGCGCACCTTTATTGGGAGAGGTGGCTGCACAGTCGGAAGGACTGCTTCGGGAAACACCTGCCGGCTGCACGGGAGGAGAAGGAGATGACGGGGAAGATGCAGGGTAGTGTTCTTTGGCAGTAGGAATTGGATACGTGGCATTTGTCGGCGCTGTGCTGGAGTTACTCGCCGTGGTCGTCACCGTGGTCGTCGTGGCGTTCGATGTCTTCACGACCGTGACGAAAAGCTGTCGCCTGACGGAAGGCGAGCTTGGACTGCCGTTCGCAGAAGAACCAGGCACGGTAGAAGCCACTGAGCTCGTTGTAGCCGTTGGACTAGTCGTCAAAGAGCTTGCTGAATTCACCTGAGAACCGCTGCTGTTCTGGCTGCTATGGCGAGGCACCATGTGAGGTTTCGGCGAGTTGGTAGCTCTTGCAGGGCTCAAGGGCCTGACGGGAAACGGACCCCACGTGGACTGAGCCGGTGGGAAGGTACCTCCGAAGTGCGTCATGGGCAACCGGGGCGGACGGATCTGCTGGAAAGTCTGAGCAGCGAGTAAAGCGTGTGCAAACTGCGGAGGAGGATATGCTAACGGAAGAGAAACCTGGAAACCGGGCCGCACGTTATTCACTGGGTTCTTAATGTTTTTGTGAGTGGATGCTGAAGAAATCGCAGGCACGGAGAGCGCGGAGGCAGTCTGAGACGTCGACGAAGCAGCTACAGTGGTCACTTTGATGCCCATGAGGGAACTGTTAGCAGCTGTAGTGGTGGCAGGCGCTGATGACCCTATCTTGGAATTGGTGGCCGAGCTTTTCAAGCGGTTCTTTGGAATAAGTTCATCGATTTCCTTATCTGGATCCTTAATGAGAGCATTGATCAACTGCGTGGCCTGTCTGGTGGATTCTGTGCCACCCCTGGGAAAACGCAGGAAAGGGAAACACAAAGTGCTGCATCTAAAGCATTTACACATGTTATCGCCAAGTACCTCCAACCCATGATCCAGCCGCCTTCTCTCATGCTAACACACACAGAACTTTACTCCCTAACTAAAGACTGAGCCAGGCCACGATCTTGCCGCTGACAATTATTTAAACAGCTCAAGCTGAAAACTCTAACTGCCAAAACCCCCAAGTGGTTAAGAGGTTCCCTTCCCA
Source organism: Coccyzus lansbergi (assembly GCA_033558105.1). Taxonomy (NCBI): domain Eukaryota; kingdom Metazoa; phylum Chordata; class Aves; order Cuculiformes; family Coccyzidae; genus Coccyzus; species Coccyzus lansbergi. The sequence goes on from JAUMJK010001084.1 coordinate 9,700, forward strand.
AACTACAGAACCCTGACGTTTATGCTCCGCCTTAGTTCACAAGTCTCCTGTACAAATGCAACAGTTGTTCTTGGTTTCATAGAATCATAGGATAACAAGATGAACCCCCTGGTTCACCCCTCCCATAGAACCCCCACCCTATTCATCTCCCCTGCCTCAAAGAACTGTCTCAAAGCCTCCTTTCAAGGTGCAATGAGGTCAAGCCCTCCCATTTTTCCATACCAAGAAGCGTTTTCCAACTAAAATCCCCAGAAAGGGAGCAGGCCGCTTACCTTATTGTTATTATCCTGTCTCCAGTTTTGTCCTTCTGTTTGTCAATGTCTATGTGAGCTCCCGTGCACTCGCGGATGGCGTTGATGTTACACCCTCCTCTGCCGATGACTCTGGAAATCACAGTCGATGGAACAGAAACCTTCTTGGATCTGGACAAAAGAGGAAACAACATCACTCCAAGTGGGCAGGTTAGTCAAAACCATATTAACAATCCATGAGATTCGGCATTTCTGCGGTATCTAGTGGGTCCACTAAGATAAGCAGTCAGCAATCCCAGAGAGGGCTACACCAGACAAAACATTCTGAAGGAGAACATCAACAAGGGGACTTAGGGGAACGTCCTGCTTACCTTCTTACAACTTCCTTCCATCCTTCTTCTCTCTTCTGACCACGTTTGGGACTAGCAATGGTTAGCTTTCCATTTGGAGAAGAAAGGGGAGAAGGAGCAGACTTTGTGCAAGTAGACAAGGAATTACTCGTCACTTCACCGATGACTTCAGACAACCTTTAGAAGGAATTAAATACTGTCATTAGGCAGTGGGGGAAAAAAGGCAGGATAACTTGAATTCCACCCGTTCTCCAGCCCTCTAAACCTATTTTTCTCTTTTGACGTGAAAGCACCATATTATGGAGAAGTTGCTGAAGTTGGGCTGCTTAAATCTCAAAAGAGCCCAACTCTCCTCAAACTCCAGATCCACAATTACGGTTCTTGGCTCAGAACCTACTAGTGAGTTCAAGTTCCCACTGCAACAACATTTACGCTCCTACACGCTGCAGCAAGGACACGCTGCCTCGTCCACTTCCCAAAACCTGAAGAAGGCAAGTCCACACAGACCAGAACACAGCTTTAAAGCACAGGGCAACCACGGCCACAGCAACTCACTTTATGGACGACTTGCCCGGAACTGCTTTCCTCTCATCCTTCGGACAAGTGACAAGAACAGAGGGTTGCTTTTTGTTGCTCTGTGTGTTGGTAACGGCTGTGGAAGAATGATTGTCACTCTTGTGGCTGCTGTTGCTATTGCTGCTCTCGTCGCTACAGCTGGAAATCCTCATGTTGTCGCTGTCGCCGCTTTCACTGGTACTGCTGCTCTTGGACTCGCCGTTCACTTTCTCTGGCTGGCTATAGGAAATCGGGAGCTGATCATCAAATATAATCTGGACATTATCAGGGGCGACTTTGTTTTTCCTGTTTTTCCTTTTGGAGCTTGTTGTGGTGATGGTATTATTCCTCTTCCCGTGGGAACCCGCTAACGTGGTCCAGGTGGCAGAAATACCTATGGTGGTTGTAGTGGTCGCACTGGGAGGCTCCATGAGGACCTCTGGTTCATCTGATGGAAGAGTACAAAAACAGCGGTGATTTAACTGGCCTGAGGAAGCTTGTGAAGACATCTGTAAAGCTATTCTGCATGTCAAACCACGGAGCGGTTGCCCTGGTTTATGCTAACTCTGCTATGAATGGTATTTGTTCCCTGGAACAAATGCAGAAAGCATTTAACAAATGTAACAAGGTATTCAGACACACAAAGAGAAAGGCAATCAGGGGAGACAGACAAGCGTATGAAAGAACATTAAAAACTGCATGTCTTCCCTTTCTTTCAGCGCATCAGAGAAAGAGAAATCTATTTCTCAGACTTGTACAATCATGGAGTGATTTGGGCTGGAAGGGACCTCAAAGCCCATCCAGTTCCACTCCTGCCATAGGCAGGGACACCTCCCACTGGATCAGGGGCTCCAAGCCCCATCCAGCCTGGCCTGGAACCCCTCCAGGGATGGGGCAGCCACCCCTGCTCTGGGCAGCCTGGTCAGAGCCTCCCCACCCTCACTGTGAAGAGTTTCTTCCTAATCTAAACCCTCCTCCTTCCAGTTTACAGCCACTCCCCCTCATGCTGTCACTCCAGGCTATATCCAGTCCTTCCTCAGCTCTCCTGGAGCCCTTTTCAGTACTAGAGACAACTCTAAGGTGTCCCCAGAGCCTTCTCTTCTCCAGGCTGAACAACCCCAAGCCTCAGCCTGTCCTCAGAGCAGAGATGCTCCAGCCCTCACATCATCTCTGTGGCCTCCTCTGGACCTGCTCCAACAGCTCCATATCCTCCTTATGCTGGAGATTCCAGAACACAACATACAACTCAAGATATGGAATAAGCAGGTTCCCAGGGGTAAGGAGAGAACGAGACAGACTGGGAATTTCCATAGTGCCATTTTTTCAGCTGTTATCATCATTCTGTTTGAGAGCTGAAAATAGTGTTTGACTATTGTCAACAACACTGTGGACTTCTGTCAACAAAGTGTCGTGACCCAGAAGAAAACACCCAATCCAAAATTACCCCCATGATGATCTGAACCTGAAACTACTCCCTGCTGAGGCTGCTGAAAGCAGAACCTTGCTGCAGCAAGACACCAAAAGAGCCATCACAGTAATCCATGGGCTTAACAGAACAGGTAACCAAAGGGGAAGCTCAGCAGGGCATGAGAAAGCCTGTAGCCCTGCCAAGAACGGCCATTTTTAATACTGGGCATAAAACCAAGGCCATGTTTCATAAATAAGGCAAATACTTTAAATCACCTTCAGCTTTTAGCTTCTCTTTCTCCTGAGCAGCCTGCAGTTCAAAGTTCTCTTTATTTTTTGCTTCAATTTCCTCAAGTTTCCGTCTCTGTTCTTCTTTCTTCTTCCTTCTCTTCTCCTTTCTTTTCTCTCTCTTGGCAGCCAGAGCCAGCCTCCTGCTTTCTTCCCTTAGCTGCAAGCCAAGCACACGCAACAAGATTACAAGATGGCCCAGGAGCATCAAGAACAGCAAATGCTCCCTATCTCCCAGGGAGCTGCACTTCCATTTCAGACTAACAATATCTATTAAACAAAAGCTAAACTCCTGATGATCCATATTTTCATGCATTTACTTCTCCCAGACTCTTCGCTCACGTTAACAGAGGGTCGGTGCAGAAGCAGAGGACAAACACCACATAAACTTCACTCAGAGTTTTCTAAGACTCACAGTCAGGATTCCTGGGACTAACCTTGTGTCTCACAAGCACAGGCCAAACAACACCCATCTCCCTTTTCCTTTTCAAAGACCAGAGCGTGAGATGGTTTCAGCCATTTTGGTTGTAAAGCACGAGCTCACGTGATGCTCTACTTAGATTTTCCATCACATTTCTACCATAATATTATTGTTTCTGGTAACATTATTATTGTATTTTTTAATATTTAGGTCACAACACAGGGTTCATCCTAAAATCCACAAAGTGGCTGGGAAAAGCCCATCTATCGTGCATTTGACAAGGGATTACAGTCAGAAATTCTCCTTTTGGCGCAATATTCATAGAACAACCAGGTTGGAAGGGACCCATCAGATCTTCTAGTCCAACCATTCCTATCAAACACTAAACCAAGTCCCTCAAGACCTAATCCACCCGTCCCTTAAACACCTCCAGGGAAGGTGAATCAACCCCCATCCTGGGCAGCCTATTCCAATGCCTTATATTATATTATATTATATTATATTATATTATATTATATTATATTATATTATATTATATTATATTATATTATATTATATTATATTATATTATATTATATTATATTATTCCAGAGGAAACAGTTACAGTGGAGACTCTTGGTCCAATTTCTCTGAATAACAGTCACAGATCAGCGATGACCTAAACAAGAAGCAGCTCAGCTCTAGACACCACATGTACAGTAATTACATCTACTTTCACCAGTCTTTTAAGGAAGGTGAAATTGGAATTCTATCCATTAAACGTTCACAGCTCCCAACTCTTTCAACTTGCCTTCTCCAAGTCCAGTTCTTCTAGAAGAATGCTTGCGTTCTTGTTGGCTTCAGCAGCCTGTCTGTCTTTGGCTTGAACGATGGATTCCATACACAGGTGGCACTTCTTGAGCATCTCCTGAAACGACAACGCGCGTCAGCCTTGTGTTTGAAGAAGTAACACCACACGCCTTGGACTGGGGGAATCTCAACCTCACACCTGTCATTTAACACCAGCTGCACAGAAGCGAAGGTTTTTAAATATGCAGGGGGCATCGTAGAAGGGGAGAGGGGTCACAGCCACAAAACACACCCCGATTTAAACGCTGGCTCTCCTTCAGCCCCAACGTGCTGATGACAGCCTGGTGCCCAGGCCGATGACAACTGCAGTGCGGTGGCTCAGTGCAAAGACAGAGTATTATGACCATGTTTGTGCAGCGGTTGCTACTCTCAGTTCTCTTACTACAGAATAGTTTGTGCACTGTCCATCTGGATGGAAGATGAACCAAACGAACCTGAACCCCCACAGGAAGAGTAGCAGCCTCCTTACAAGGCTGCAAGAAGCCACTTTACTGTCAATTACGTTTTCTATCTTCTTTCTAATATGAATTTGTTTATAGGGTTGTGAACCTTCACACTTAGGTTCAATCCATACTCCTACCAGAGGTTCCTTCTCTTACCTCCACTGCACTGGAAAAGATCCCATAAATTCAGCACACCTCACTCAACAGGGAGGGACGCAGAGCAGTTGGGTGTAACAACTGGGGAAGCACTTGAAAATAAGCCTGGATACTCAATATAACAAACAACAGCACCTTTACTTCTGTTCTAAGCACCAAGGTGCACAAAGTTACAGCGGTTGTGTGTTGCCTTTCTGAAAACCCCACAGGACTTATCCATCTGAAGGCTGGTGTGCCAGGAAGCTACAGACTGTTCACAACAGTGACCCTAGAGCTGTGTCACAGCTCTATTCCATCTCCAGCGGTTCCTCCCTCACAATCTTACCTTGTCAGTAATGGTTGCTATGTATCTCATGCATTCCGAGTCCGAGGGGAACTGGTTGACCTCTTTCACCAGGTACCGCACCACTTTTACATGACCCTGGAAAAGACATTTCAAGGACGATATTTAAGTCAGACCAGCTGCTTCTGGTTTGCTAAGAAACACACTTTTAGCCCAAACACTCACTGCAATATATTTACTTTCGGCTCTTTCAAACAATACTCCCAACACTTGCTTTGTTATTTGGATCTTTACTACCTCCTAAATGAGCGAGGGATGTTACTGCACATTTATAACAAAGGGCACAAGCAATTACTGTGCCTGTTGTCAACTCATCCTTACTCAGGACAGACCTTCCCAACTCTCTGCCTTTTGTCCTGGTACTTTTCAGATGCCCAGCGCTGTCAACTGAGCACTTTTCAAGTACTGCAGCACTGGGACCACAACTTCTTGCTGGCAATAATTCTCTCAGGAGTCACATCGGGCTAAACTCCACTTGTTTCAGCACAAGGACTCATCCTCTCTTACATAAAAAATGCCAATCCATTTCCTCCTAGTTCTATCCCACATTCCCTTCTACACACGTACACAGCAATTTTCACCTCAGGCCCAGGAGAACCAGTGTCAGGGAAATGCCCATAAAGCAAATGTCTATTAGGATTAAACACAGACATTATAAAGGTGACACACATACCTCTTTTTGCACATTTGATGCCAATTATAAAGATTAGTTGATATATTTTTCACTGCGTACTTTCTGTCAGTTCTGCTATAAATACAACACGGACGATGGAGACAATACTAGCTAAGAGAGAAGCTGACTTCACATCCTACCTTTCGAAAGGCTGCCATAAGAGGAGTTATTTTCCTGTTATCAGCAGCATCCACATCAGCACCAGCTTGCACCAACAGCTGGACAACATCTAGGTGCCCTCCGTTTGCCGCCAGCCACAGCGGAGTATTCCCCTTCTTGTTCCGCACGTCGATGTGAGCTCCTCTACAAAAGCAAACGCCTTCTGTTATAAAGCATGCAGCAACAGGATAAAATTCAATACTTATTATTACATCGAGCACAGCATTTGCAGAGTGCTTCAGCTTCTGAAGTTCTGTTGTTCTTTCTTCTGATGCTGTCAAGAGCTTCAACTCAGCTAAACCCACTGGAGATACTCTAAATCATGCTGTTTGTTAGCTGTCTCTGAAGCTTCTCTCATTACTGCACGAGCTCTCACACAACTATATTATCTCACTATATATCTCTATATCTCTTTAAATATCTCACTATATTCCTCAGCAGCTCACTCGGTACAACCTGCAATATCTTAAGTGTGAGCTGATCACCTGTGCCACTGCTTAGAAAACAAGACATCCAACAGCTACCCAGAAACGTATTTACGCTAGAGTGTGTGGCCATCAGCCTAGACACCAGAACTGATCAACATCGACGTTCTGTGTGCATCTTCTGTTGGTTAGCACCCTGATCCAGTGGGAGGCGTCCCTGCCCATGGCAGGGGTTGGAGCTGGATGGGCTTTGAGGTCCCTTCCAAGCTGAACCATTCCATGATTTATAATCCTATGATTTAAGGGCTTAACACTGCCATCTAAACGGTCTGTGTGCTGGGATTATGAGGAACACGTATGTAAACTTTACAGGAAATTGCTAATTTCTAACATCCATCATTCTGGAAAAAGAGAATTAATCCATTTGGACAAAAGCAAGCACTCTAAGACCTAGAACTCAATTTGATCATTTCTAATCAATAAAAATAGACAGTGCTGGTTGACAGACACATTCCCATTTCCTAGGAAATGCTCCACCATATTGGGAAAGACCAGTGGCAGTCAAGGTGTTTGCTCTCACACACACAGTACCTGCTAATGAGAAGCTCACAGAACTTGTAATGCCCTTTGTCTGCTGCAATGGTTAAAGCTGTATCTCTCGAGGAAGGTACTGGAGGAGCATTCACGTCGGCACCTTTGTCCAGCAGCACTCTGCCCACTTCTGCATATCCACCAGAAGCCGCTTCCATTAACGGTGTGAGACCAGTCTGAAGGAAGCAAGAAAAACAAACCATCAGCCGGAGGGGTGGGAAGTGTGTTTTACTTAAGTGAGGATTTATTTTAGCTGCCACCACCCTATTTCTAGTGCTGGTGTATTAGTCCAGTTTCCTAACGGCTAAGCTTTGAAGGCAAGCTCACCTCCAGCCACCTGGAGAAGAGCTTCCATCCAGCAGCTGAGAGGGATTCAAAGCCCACAGCTTTCAGAACTAACCCAACCAAGCCTGAACGATGAGGATCACCAGCATTCATAGAACACAGAATCATAGAACAACCAGGTTGGAAGAGACCCATCGGATCATCGAGTCCAACCATTCCTATCAAACACTAAACCACGTCCGTTTAAACCACTGAATTCCATAAAGTGCTCATGCTGCTATACAGATGATGCAGATCTTATTTCCTACCTTCATTACGAGATCCTACAAAGCAGCAGCCAGAAAGCACCTGGCTAAGTCAAGGGGACACTTAGTGGCACACCTAGTGGCACTCGGCACTGTGCAGCTCCTTCTGTGCTCCCCCTGGGGCAGCCATCAAGTACAGGGGAAACAGAGAATGCCACACGTGTCACAAGTCTCTTCCTTCTCTCCTTCCAGCCATTTCTCTAGTCAACAGCCTCTCCCCCCATTTAAGAAGTTGGAGGCAACTGACAGACTCAGAACACAAAACCCTTGTAATTCTGCATCACCACAGTGCCAGTCAGGCATATTAGACAATGGGCACAGGATTCTAGCTGATTTTTCAAGAAATAGAAGGATTTAAGGCATATTAGGTTAATGGATTATTATTCTTATGCTAGTAAGCACCTGAAGACTAATGACACTTTGGAAGAAACAGCAGGTTTTTGATGAATCCCCCAGACACCAGCACTTCAGTGCAGCTATCACTTGTCTTTACAACATACGGTTCATCTCAGGCAACCGAACTAGAAGTCAACATGCACATCAGGTCTGAAGATCATCAGATGACCCCACAGAGGGGCTTTCTGGAGATGTACTCAGCTCCTTACCTTAGCTCTATGCTCCACATTGGCTTTCCTGTCAAGCAGCAGGCTAACCACCTCGGTTCTCCCTTGGAAACAAGCCAGGGTCAGTGCCGTGTTCCTGTTGGTCTCTATCTGGGCATTGATGTCGGAGCCCATGTCCAGTAAGAGCTTGACAGCAGCAGTGTGCCCATTCATGGCTGCCAGCATTAAAGGAGAAATGCCCAATTTGCTACCGGTTCTGCAAGAGAAAAAGAAAAAAGTCCACTCTTTAAACCATAACCCTATTTCTGAAGTGACTTTAATCAAACCACTGACGGTAGAGGACTTATTCAAGACTGAAAAATCACCTATGCAGACATTGCTACTGAAACTACAAGACCTTCCCCATAGTAGCTTTGCTTAGGACACACATTCCTACCTAGAGATACTATGCAGGATGCCTTTAATTGCTCTAAGTTTAAAGGCAGCACTTACAAGTAGTGTAACTTTAGCTAGTTAGTGCTTTTCATTTGCTTTGTGCACTGCACAGCTGAGCTGTTTTCTACCTCCCAATGGATGTAAAAGCATGTACACATGCAGAGAAAGCTCTCCTTACGCCACAGAGTGAAAACAAAGAGATAAATACACACACATACACACTTTCTTCATGTAACCCAGAGCTCATTTCAATCCAGCAGATCTGACAGAGCAAAAAAAGGATTTCTGTCTTGGACAGAGATGGACTGACTGAATGATACAGGAAAGAAGTTCACTTCCATCTCCCTCAATCTATTTGTTCAGAGACAATTAGAAACACACAATCAAAAGCTTTCATTTCCTACTTAAGGGGCAAGAAGCCTCCCAAAAATTAAACACTATGTTGGTTGTGATCATGGTAGAGTAGCAACACAGCAGGGGTCAAGAAAACCTTCTGGAAAGGGTGAAAGCTCAGAACACTGCAAAAACCGTGAGAGAATGAATAAACCCAAACTTGCCTGGAATTTATTTCAGCCCCAGCATTTAGCAGAATCTTGATAATGTTGACGTAGCCACCAGAAGCAGCGAGGCTTAAAGGTGTGTAATCGGAGACATTCCGGTGCTCTTTGTTTGCCCCTCGAGCTAGCAGCAACTCCACCACCTGCAGTGGTTGAAGAAACAACATCTGGTTTTCTCCCCAGCTTGCAAACTCAAACAGGGCAAATGTTCCTGAAGCCTAAATACACCATTGACCTCTTCCAACAGCGAGAAAGCCCTTCCGCGCAGTTCTTCCCTGTACTCCTTGCCTCTAAAAGCAGAAGAGGCTGCAACTACGCTTTTAAAGCCACTGTTAAACTTCCTTTAAAAATCACTCCTGATAGCTCATTAGCATGCTTAAACCATTCACAGATTGTACAATGAAGTGAGACGTAACTGAGGGCTTTTTATCATGAAATGATCATTTCAGCCACTTATAGATTGCCAAACCCAGAGTGTCAGTCTGAATACAGTATAAGGAGCACTCCTGCTTTCTGTCCTCTTCCATTTTAAAGCTCGGTTCACTATTAGTTTAAAAACTCACCCACAACCCAAAGCTGAGTGGTAAACCAGAAATCACTGTATGTTTTTTGGTTGTTTTCTGTTTACACCTCTGCCTGGAAGGGTGTGTTGACAGCAATCTGGTGCGAGAGCCATTAGAGAAATGAAGATTTGCATCCCTTGCTGGTTTTCTCTGTCCATTAACAAAACCAGCACTTCTTACATTTATCATTCCTTCCTTACACATTCCATTTACAGTCTAAGCAACTCGCAGCATTCCCTGTTCCAAAGGAAGTTTACATTCTGTGATGAGAATTCTGCATGAGGCTTGACAAGAAAAACAACTGTCTAGTGATGTAAAAACCAAACGGAGCGCTAAGGTGAAAACTCACTGCCTCACCTCCAGTGCCATCTTTAATTAGCTCCGTGTTCGGATTTTAAGCTTAAAGCTTATTTAGATTTGACCTATGCAACAGCAGCCGAGGGCTTTTTGATGAGGATGCTTTCCCTTCAAGTCACAGGACAGACACAGCCAAACACAAAACTGGGGCAGGAGGGCATCCCAACATTATCACTAGCACCCAAAGTTAACGTGTTCACATCTTCTTTCTCCAAAACCATGGAAAAAAACCACGTGTTTCTCCAGGGAATGCTGTTTGAGAAGCAGATCTCAACCTCAAAAATAAGCATCAATTCAGCATTGCTGTACAGGGCTGCTGGTCTCAGAGGCTGCAGTAACAGCCTAGTGGAAAAGCTGCCTTTCCCTTCCCCAGAGCACGTGATTGCCACTGTGGCTCAGCCCCACTGCCCAAATTCCTCTGACAGCACTAAAAACAGGCCAGGAGAGCTACACATTTTCAGCAAGATCTTCCCTAGGGAAGTCACCACCTTTCAAATGCCACAGTATGCCCTGGGAAGGGGTGTCTCCAACCCCAGTAATTCCCAGGTGATGAATTACTCAGGTCACAGAGGAAGGTGATCCTGCACCAGACCATCCAGCTTCTACTGGAACAACTCAAACAGCAGAAGCACTAAAATAATTATATGCTGAAGGTTTGTAGCAACCATGAGAAGAAATCAAAAGACTGATTTCATGATGAAGTTATAGAGTGTTTCATTTAGCATTCCAAACCACATCCTCTACGTTTACTTTTGATCAATCATTTCAAAAGTGGGGTTTGTGTTTCAGTCAGAGACACTGGAGCCATCTGGAGCACTCTGATATCCCATGGCCTAGACAGAACCCACTAGAAAGACTTTTTGGCTCACAGCAGGTATTGATCTGTGCTGAACTCCAGCTCCTACACACTTGTCACCTTCATTTTCATATCTACATCTCATTAGCCTGGTAAAAGCCCCTCAATGAGCCACTAATGATTACAATCATGAAGTCATCTGCACAGCACTGGTCCCTCTTATAGAAAATCGAAAAGCAACCTATGTATAATTTGGAAAACGTGAAGCTCTTTGTATCCTCTTACAAAAACAATGTGTTGAAACACAGAGCAGCGAGTTAAGGTACTGTAACTTCTATAAGACCACTTCAGTATAACTGACATGGTGAGCGATGTACACCCTGCTTTGGAGGACACAAGTTGTACTTCACCTCTTGTCTCCCTCCTGAACAAGCCAAAGACAAGGGAGTGTCCTTGGTTCTCTCAGACTGGGCTTCGATATCAGCTCCGTTATCCAGCAAGATCTCCACCACACCCACGTGGCCGGCTGTAGCAGCCAAAATAAGCGGAGTAAACCCTGAAATGAAAAAGCACGTTTGACAAGTCCACACTCATAGTTAAGCGACACCAGGCTCAAAACTTTGAGTAAAGACCATGCTCACTGCATATTTATTGAGATACGCTGGAAAACTGGAGTGGGTCTGGACTGCCCCAGCGAGGGACTCACCTTTCTTGTCCCGGTGTTCAATGTTGGCTCCTCTCTCCAGCAGTGTTTGCACCAGCTCCTCGTGGCCACCAGCACAGGCAAGTGTCAGTGCTGTGTCGTGATTACTCTCAGTCTGAAAGAAGCAGATGTGACAGACACAACAAGGTAAGTATTTCCTTTTCCAAGCACAATTCTTGTTGCGTTGCATATCAACGTCATCTTGTTACGCTGCAAATGAAGAGCTTCTATAAACCCAAGACACTGCTACAGGTGACCTTATGGTTCCCTTTGTGTTCAGGTTGTTAACGGGATTCTGCTGCTCAGGTGAGCTCTGCTGGGGACTTCAGAACAACTCCTGGAACAACCGAGAGGCCTCATGAGCCCAGGTTTCATCTGTGTTTTGTCATCAACTTCTCTACCACTGCCCAACTGTGCCCTTCACACTGTGTGACAAAAGCAAAAATGCTACATTTAATTCTTAACCTTCCAGTCAAACCGAAGGAGGTGAAATCCCCAATCTCATCACTATGGTAGTCAACGCCTCTGAGCAGCAGAAATCAGCTGCAGCAAGTCCACAACTCGCAGTCATTGAACAAAACAACTGAAAATGTACCAAAGTCTTTGAGCTTATGCTCTCCTTTTCAAGTTGTTTGCTTCTGGAGCATTCACGTATTGTCTCCTAGTGAGCATTTCTGGTAGCAGATAGTTCTGAGCAGCAGCATGGAGCCCTCAACCACTTTGGTTCTGCCTACTGAACACTTGCAATGAATCGACATGCACTTCATTTCTTTGTGGTACTGCCCACGTGAATGACAACCTCCCCACCTGAAAGAGCAACTGAGATAGGGCGAGGACCACGGCACTGTCACAGCACAGAGACTCACTGCAATGACATCTCACTCTTCTTAAACACCAAAACAATTAAAACCCCCACATTTCTTAGCTACTAGGAGAACTTAGTTTTATTCTATTCTGACCCAGGGCAGCTGGCAACTTATCGCAAGGTTGATCTGCTGTCTACCATTAATGACAAGGCTGGCCAGGTTATGGCAAACAGGCCTGGAAGTGGCTGCAGCAGAATCCAAACAGCTGAAGCAGCCAAGTCTGCTTTGCCAGAGGTCTCTCTCCCCTTTCTCTACATCAATCTCGTGACTTCCCTCCCCTCCACACCTCACCCAGGTTAGGTATGGTCCAGAGCTGGTTTGTATAGGCACTTTTTTCAGATAGCCAGCGAGTGAAGACAAAACAGCCCTTTATACAACTACTTTCATTACAGAAACGCCTCTTCTTTAGCTTGTATTATTTCCTCCTGTTAAAACCTGCATAAGTTATTAGTTTCAATACTTCAACACTTGTGTGAAGTTGGGTGATGACTGGCCAAGAACTTCAAGTGCAACCAGAAAAAACAGTGTGCAGCATTTTAGGGTTGATTTATCTCTGATGATACCAAGAGAGAAAAATATTTCATTTCTGTGGGAAGACAACCTTGCCGTTTCTCATAGTGGCTCCAACAACACAGAAATATTAAATACAAGTGTTGAGTTATTCAAAGTGATTCTGTGAAAAACCTCCTGTTTTATTCAGCGAGAGCACAGAGGAAAGTGGGTTGCAGCTCTCCAGGGAGTTTGAACTTTCTTAAAAGCAGCAAGGCAAGGCTTTAGAGCCCAGTTCCTCCCACAACAGCACTGTCGACTCTCACTGGATTACTGAGGATGCAGAAGGGAATCATAGAATCATAGAACAACCAGGTTGGAAGGGACCCATCGGATCTTCTAGTCCAACCGTTCCTATCTAACACTAAACCAAGTCCCTCAATACCTCATCCACCTGTGCCTTAAACCCCTCCAGGGAAGGGGAATCAACCACCTCCCTGGGCAGCCTATTCCAATGCCCAATGACCCTTTCCATGAAAAACTTCCTCCTAATCTCTAGCCTAAATCTCCCCTGGTGGAGCTTGAGGCCATTCCCTCTTGTCCTGTCCCCTGTCCCTTGGCAGAAGAGCCCAGCTCCCTCCTCTCCACAACCTCCCTTCAGGTAGTTGTAGAGAGCAATGAGGTCTCCTCTCAGCCTCCTCTTCTCCAGGCTAAACACCCCCAGGTCTCTCAGCCACTCCTCATAGGTTCTGTTCTCCAGCCCCTTCACCAGCTTCGCTGCTCTTCTCTGGACTTGCTCCAGAGCCTCAACATCCTTCTTGTGCTGAGGGGCCCAGAACTGGACACAGTATTCAAGGAGCGGTCTCACCAGTGCTGAGTACAGAGGGAGAAGCTCCCCGTCTCTGTGCTGGCAGCAGGCTCACCTGCGCATCGATGTCTATCGCTGGGTAGATCGGTAGCATGGCCGAAGGAGAAATGATGGGACTCGGAGTTGGCGTCTGAGGCTGGGAGACCGACGTTGCAATGCTGTGGGTAGGAGTGTTTGACATTGCAGATGCTCTTCCGCTCACTGCTGTTGAACACAAGAACCACGCTTAGTAAAAGCAAACCGCACGACTTCAAGAGTTAAACGTGACAATGAATGGAGGGTGGGACGAAACTCCCACCGACAGACAGAACGCCCCAAAACCTTTGTTCTCCACAAATATGGACTTTCCACGTTTAACCTAGTCTTTGAACCTTTAACTCTTTGTACTTAAGGCTAACTGTATTCGACCAAAGGAAGAGGTACGTACCAGACTGGCATGTTTTCTGGAAGACCACCACAAAAAAATTAGTATTATTATTATTATTTTTAAACTAAAAATCAACAAGTCGGCCGTTATTTGGAGCAGGGGTTCCATACCTTTGGAAGTAGGACTGCAGAACAATTCTGATCAATGGGAATCAAGGCAATTCTTCTTCAAACAGTTTAAAGATTCTCGTATAAAAGTCCGTCCAACCTTCACCCCCACCCCCAGTCCCCAGCAACGTGACACAAAAGCAACAGTGCTGCTGTTGGGATGCTCACAGGGCAGGATTTGCTGAAACCAGAGAAGCGGAAGCTTCTTAACAGCCGTTTTGCAGAAACGTTGGTCAAGGTTGTTAGACAAGCAGAAGGTAACACCACTGTACAGCTGATGACAGTATTGACATGACACGGGATAGCACTGACTGCAACGCTTCCCTGGAATTAATTCACTGCATGCACAATGTTTAGAAGTACAGAGCAAACTTGAACCTAAAACAGCCTCTTGGGAAAAATGTCTACTTTACTACATTTCGGATTGTCTCCTTAAAACAGGTCCGTGTCTTTCACCCTGACTTTTCTCCAGCCTTGTACTGGGTGTGACCAGCAAAGGAAAACGTCAACCACTGGGCACCTCTCCTGGCAAGCGGACAAAAGCATCTTTAACTGCAAAATGCACGTATTGTCAGCACTCATATAGTACAAACCACGGAGTAACCTAACAGAACATCCAAATAACGCCTCTTATTGCCAACTCAAGTCCTGTTCGTTTCCCAAATGTGTTCAATAGGCAGCTGCATCCCTAACTGTCAGCCATTCATAATTAGTGCCTGTATTTAAACTGAAGTGGGAAGTTTTTCAACAGATGCCACAAAAATTATATCCTAACGTGCCAACGTGTGTCCTCCCTCCTCTGCAAGGCAGCTCTGCTTGTCATTCATTACAAATTTAATCTCCAGGCTTCCTATGCTGAACTCCAGCACAGCAACAGATAAATGTCACTACGAGAGACAGAACCCCCAGACTGTAGCATAAGAAGCATGATTATATTGAAGGGTAAATCAAGATTCACCTTTATATGAGAGTGCTTTTTAAAAGCGTTTCTGATCTTAAAAGAAAATTCACACTAGAACTGGATTACAAGGAACGTACAGGAGCTAAGCCAAAATATTCTGGCGTAAATACAAACCCTGTGGCTTAACAGAACTCTGTACAGAGCAGAACTGAGCAAAGGTCATAAAGTATCTTCCAGGGGAGCATCACATTTGATCTCATCTCATTCCTTGTTCTGACCATAAATTAGAGATATCGCCTAAAAACACAACTTCAAATTGGTCTCTCAGAGAGGTCGTCAGTTTAATGCTTGTTCCCCTCTTTACACACAAGGTTATAGCCAGGAATTTTGGGCAACTGGCACATTTACCTTCTTTCTGTGAGCTCAAAGAAGAAGTCAAAGCAGCATAAAACACTAATGGAATCAGAAAGGATCGTGATTCTTGGCTCTCACATCCAGTTCAAAAGAACACAATAAAGATGCTAGAGTGAACTGGAAACAAACCAAATATGCTGAACTTGGATGATGTAAAAAAGCATGACCATCAAATAAATCCACGTTTCAAACATTAAAAATGTTAACCCTGCTGGAGAAGCTCACGTACTTTAAAGGGTTGCTAAGAATCACTGCTGCAGCCCCAGTATGGCGATGGGGTCCATCAGTGCGTCGCAGCCAAGGTTTAAAAAAAAAAAAAAAAAAAAAACCAGCTTAAAAAAACCTCCAGAAATCCAGCGTGTTTAGGAAGGTGGAGTCTACTTTTTATAGCAGTGGTGCTGCTGTGAGGGGCAGGGAAAACAGACAAGCAAGACATTTAAAAGCCAGCACCTCTCTTTCCACAAAGAGCAAAACCTTTATTGTGCAACCTGTACAGAAACGCTCCTATGTGTGCCAGTGAAGGAGAATGTGCATGTCAGCTTACAGTTCTTGGATTACATATATTCCAAGCATGCTTCACAGACAAGTAGAATTCACATCCCTACAGCACATCTCACCGAGAGATTCATTTTTCCGGGCACTGACTGCCACTGTATTCACTTCAGCACCACCTACGCAGAGCTGAAATCTGTAATGAACACGCCCAGGGCGCTGGACAGGCTCTTGGCAGTGTCCTAATGAAAATAGGAGTTGTTAATAACACAAAAGGTTTTCATGAGAGCCATGAGCAGCGCTAAGAGTTACCACCCAGCATGACCATTGAATCTAGGTGCACTGACAGCCCAAGGTTTCTCCTTCCCCTCTGCCCCTCCATATACTCTAATGGAGGCAAAATCTAACTACAAGTCTATGTTGGCACTAAAACATCATTACTCTGTGCCTGGGATAATAATGACTTCAAAGCTAGCTCAGTATGAGAATATTTTAGCATATTCATGCCTTGGTAGCAACCAGTGACCAGTCCTAGTCACATTACAAACCAAAGCCAAGCTGCTTTGTCAGAACACATCACTCCAAGGATCACTTGATCGCTCCACTCAAGTCTTTTATGTTTGCTTGGGTATGGACAATGGGTTCTGTGCTAACTGATATGAGGAGCAGAGCTGCTCTTCATATTCTTGTCTTTCTAGATAGGTGCTTTCTCTTAGCTTAAATTAAAAGAAAGGCAATTCTGACAGCTGTTGCCTTCTCCCCAAGCCCAACGCCTCACGACCCAGAGGAGCATTTGGCTCACAAACACAGCCCCAGTAGCAGGGCTGAAAAGCAAACAGTCAACCCAACAAAAAAAAAAACCAAACAAACCAGCCTGAAAACTAATGCAAGACACCGAACACTGGAGCCAAGATGACATTCTCCTCTCTGATCTACACATCCTATATCAAGACGTACACTTGGGAAAAAGCCTGTCACCCGGACAAGGAACACAGGGTTGTTTGCACTGTTCAAGTTTGCTGCTTCTTTGAATACACAATCTTGTCACTAAGTCAAGGTGTTACCAAACACAAGAGCCTTTATAATCCCATTTTACCTTTGCTCTGACCATCAAGTCTCTTACTCATGCTGCCTGTGGGCACTGCCCTGTTCCCGGACATTCATCCCTTATTTCCTGCAATGCAGGAGATGTACAAGAACTGCTTCATATTACACTGCAACAAGCCAAGGTTGGGACTGAAAAACACCATCTCGCAAGAAATACAGCTGACATCTCAGCTTTGTCCAACCTGTTTCAAGCTCCACAGGCTTGCCCCACATCAGCTTCTCCTACTCTGCTCCCTGTTTCTCTGCAGTCAGGAAAAGCTGCATTCCTACCATGCTTAAAGCCAACACAGAGCACTCGAGATGCATGACATGCCTTGGGATACACGAGTCTGAGGTATGTTCTGAGCTCAAATACAAGCACACACCGTGCCGCTCTGTGCACTCACAGCTCCACAGATGAGATCCGAGACCCACCTCACGCCTGCAGCCTTGATGAGCACCAGCCACAGTCTGAAAGGTGGGCTGTCCCGTGCATCCACCCAGACAAACTCCCTGGATATGCCAAGGACAAAGCTCTCACCCATGTGCAAGACCAGCATAACCACTGCCAGCAACCAACTGCAGTTACACCAGTGCCTTGGAGCCTACATCCTTGCTTCCTGTGGCACTGACACCGGGAACGTGTGGGACTGAACCTCCAAATCCCTGCGATGCTGGTGCTTTGCAGTTATTTTTTCACTACTGAGTTTCTGTGAAGAACTTTAAGAGTCCATGCATGTTCTTTCTTAACCATAATTTACAGTTAGAACTGACTCATTCCACAAGGTGGCCTCCAGGAATTCATCTTATCAGGCACGCCAAGATTCCTGAAGTACTCTGGGAGGCTCTGTCACTGGGTAGAATTCTTGCAATAGTTACTATTTGGCAAAAATATTAATTATTACAAACAGAGACTCCATTTTTTTTATTTTATATCCTCATTGCACCAGTTAGGGTGTGCAGTGTTTCACGTGAGAGTTCCATAACTAACTCTTAAAGCACTTCTTTCCACCAGTCTCACCACCAGAGCACCCGTCCTTCCTCTGAAGCTGAGGAGCAAACCTTTCACTTGGCATCAACTCCAGTAAGACCGCAAAGGAGCCCCAAGTTAAAACCAAAAGAACATTCACTGCTATTTCACCTTAACTTGTTTCCTCCTTTAACAAAATCCCAAACACTTCATTTATGTTCTCTCCTGATGTTTCCAGGCAAGTTCTGTAGAGTAACACTTTATTCTGGTAACACCAACCAGCTTCCCGGTTAGCCAGGAATCCCTCTGTGATGTCCCTGAGCCGATCTAGGAATAGCGCTTGATCCATGGCTTATATTCACCCTGACACACCCCAGAGTCTGCACACCCAGTCTTTGCTTTAAACAGCCACTGAAAATGGGGAAATTAAACCCACAGTGAGGAACATTAGATGAACTCTGCACAAAGTGAAGCTTTGGGTTTATAACAGGTGTTTTCAAGCCAGTGATGGAACTATGCTCAAGCCATCTCAGGAGCAGGGATTTCACTCCAAGGGATTACTCCCATTAAGGTAACCCACAAAGCTACTGATAAAATATTCAGCTGCTGCATCAATGTTTAGTGTTACACTGAGCCCGTTGCACCTGCACACTAAGTTCTGATGTGTGAGCTCAAGCTGCCACTCAAGTTGCATACTCAGGTCTGTGCCTGTTCTCACTTAAAACACACTAAAATCAGCCACTTGACAGAAAAGCGAAGCTGGAATTGCATTTGTACAGCTTTAACAGACTCGGAACAGGCATGAGGAAAGGCTGAGAGAGCCAGGGTGGTTCAAACTGGAGAAGAGAAGGTGCCAGGGAGACCTTATCGCGTGGACATGCGATGAGGTCTCCCTGGCGCCTTCTCTTCTCCAGTTTGAACCATTCACTTTCAGGGCTACAGGAAAGCTGGGGAGGGACTTTTTCTCAGCATCTCATGCAATGGGACAAGGTAGAAAGTTTCCAAACTAAAAGAGAGTAGATTCAGACTAGGTATTAGGGAGACGTTTGTTACGCTGAGGGTGGGGAAACCCTGGCCCAGGTTGCCCAGGGAGGTGGTGGATGCCCCATCCCTGGAATCATTCGCAACCATCAGGCTGGACGGGGCTCCGAGCAACATGTCCATGCTTAGGGCAGGGGGATTTGAGTGGAAGGCCTTGAACAGTCCCTTCCCAACCAACCATCCCATGGTTCTATGGCTTTAAGGCCTTGTTTCCAATTGCACACATCCTAAGCACTGGGACTAAGCAGTACAATGACAATGACTCGAGTGCAGATCAGCCCTTCCCAAAAAGGGGTGCACGAGCATTTTGGGTATGTGGCAAATGACGTAAAACGGGAGATTCTCAAGATGTTCTATGCAGTTAGACACATAACAAATGTCCCCACCCGAAGTTCAAGTCATATTTAAACACAGCTGAAGTGTATTGCACAGATTCTTCCTTAAGTAACCAAGAACTGCACTCATCCCACCTCCTGAGGCTGGTATGGTTAAGCATCCCAGCAGCTCTACATGAGAGAAATCCTAACTAGCAATGCACGATGGACATAGCTTTAACTATTTTTTAATGCATTCAGATTGGATTTTACCCATTGACAGCTTCCCTTCAGCTTCAATGCCAACCCAGGTTATCAGAAAGGACCCTCTGAAGCTCCCTAAGGTTCATCAATAAAGCTTCGCTACTCATCAGGTGCCTAATTTGAAAAGTTCTACTTTAAACAATCACTGTGTGGTATTTTTAACCATCAGTGCCTCCTCTACTCACTCCGCACCACTACCAAGCTCAAATAACTCCTGCAGCACACACAGGACCAGCTAACACACTCTTACACACCTGCTTTTCCCCTGCACACACCCTTGCTTTCTAAAGCGGACATGTTAAAACTGCACTCGTAAAAATGACGCTTCAACAGCTTAACCAAAAGCACCTCAGCAAAATTTCACTGAACAACACAGTTATTTTAACGCTCTGTCCTAGCTGCTATCCTGCACTCAGCTAAGTAGCCACGACGAGTATTCCAGTGACTACTGCAACACAGAAAGGAGATGAAGTGAAACAGAAGTGGGTGTAAAGGAAAGCAACACTAACAGCTCGTGTTTCTTACGGTACTTAAAATCTGTTTCACACTCTTGTTTTACTACTTAAGGTCTTAAAGTACCCATGTCACCGGGTAAGGAATTCTCCGAAGCAATTAAGAAAAAAATCAGCACGGCTTTACTTGTTTCTTGCTGGCAAAGCAGCTGTTTTTAAAAGGCATGGGATTATTATCATCTTTTCCAAGGAGAAATAAAAGCTTCCAACAGGCAAACTATTTGAGGCCAACCAGAGCAGCTCTCATTCAAACAACGAGCCTAAGGGTTCTGTTCACGTTACAGGCTCCATGTGACGCTAGTGCTGCTCAAAGTCAACTCCAAGCGCTCCAAGTCGGCTCTTGGCTAGTCCGAAGTCATAACTGCCATCACTCAAGGGCAGGTTGGATGGGGCTTGGAGCCTCTGAGCCAGTGGGAGGTGTCCCTGCCCGTGACAGGGGTTGGAATTGGATGGGCTTTGAGATCCCTTCCAATCCAAACCATCCCATAATCTTTCCTGAGCTACAAGCAGGCCGAAACAGAACTATGAGAACGTCAGCCCCAAAACTACAAGAGTGAAAAACGCCACTCCCGACATACCAACCTGACAGAGAGGCACCAGTTAGCTCAACAAAAGGCAAGGCAACCCTGCAAATTGAAAAGTTAAGGCTGTTTTTCTGCACTCCTGCAGACAGGGAGCAGGAGGCTAGCGGCACCGGCTGCGGAGCTAGCGGGAATACACACACACACACACACATACACAAACAAAGAGGTGGACATACCCTCAACTGGTCAAGCAAATGTTATACCTGCTCGTAACAATATAAACCCACCTGCCATGATGTCATCCAGCGTGTCATTGAGCGTCTGAGCGGGGCTGGCTACCATTAACCCTTGCTGTGTTTCTGTCAGTATTCCTTGCCCCAGCCCTGCTAGTTGTGCTTGGCCCAACACTGGCTGTCCAACTATAACACCTTGCAGTTCTGTAAGGTTTGCGATGGACCCCGGAGGTAAGGAACCTGCTGCCAGAGGCAAAGCTTGTGGCATCGCCAGAGGCTGAATTGGTGCAAAACCCGTCTGCGCAGCAGCTTGCTGGGGATCATCTTTAAGCAAGATGGGGTCCACTTGCTGTAATCGTGCATAGTCTCCCTCTGAGAGTTGTTCTCCTACCCCAACAGGAGTCAGTAGTCCCAGATGCTGGCAAGACTGTTGCTGCTGCTGCTGCTGGAGCTGAATTCTTTGCGCTTTTACCTCTAGATATTGCTTTTTCAGCTGCTGCTGAGTTTTCAGCTGTAACTCTCGCTCCACCTTCTGCAGTTCCTCCAAAATCTTTTGTTTCTTCTGAATTTGTTCCTCTCTCGTTTTGTTCAGCTCCTCAATCTTCTCTTTGGTGAGCTGGTCAGCGTGCGCCAATTCCAGGGACTGCAGCTGAGCGTTCTTCTCTATGGCTTCTTTTATCCTCTGCTCCAGCTCTGTCAACTTGCCCTGAGCCTCTTCTACAATGCTCTCTGGAGACTGATTGGTGATGTAACCCTGTACATCCTGGTTGTTTGCTGGCAAATGACTGCTGGACTTTTGTTTAGAAGCAGCTGTGTGAAAAAGAAACCCCCTCAGAACCAATGGAAGTGCATATGAATGGCATCCTCACTCTAGAGCTACCGCTGGGAGGCTACAACTGGCCGGTTACGCACCGAGGCAGAAGGGCAGCGTGTACTGGAAGGGCCTCACAGGAAAACTCGGCTATCAATTTGAACACAGCAGCCCGATGGCAATTTAACAGGACAGATTACCGCGCGTGCAACCCAAATAGCCCTGTCCCGGTGCCTTATTTACTCCACCAATCGCTATACTTTTGCCAAATGAAGTGATTGCCTCAAGAGCCGCTGTTACCAAGTGGTGCTACGAGGTAAATGGAAACAAAAAGGAAGAACATGCTCTTGCTTTACTTGATGTTTTGCGTCTGGTGTCGTGTTAAGACATAAAGGTATGGTTACAGCCCTGAAAGCACAGCAAGTGATGCAAAAACATCTCGAGGGACAGGTGACTCGTTCTAGGCCACCGGCTTTGTGAGCCACTCGGTACATTTTAGGAAGCACTACGCTTTCTAGGAGTACCGAATCCTTTCGCTACAGGTATCCAGCTTTGCTCGGTTGACAAACAGCGCTAGAACCCAGGACAGTCATTTAGATTTAACGTGCTCTAACAGGGTATGTTTAGCCACTACGTTTTATCCATAGCAGACATGACTTTGCCTGTGTCAAAACTCGGCTCTCTGCCCAGGCAAGGCCGATATTTCAGCCTTCCTGCAAGAACGAGCGATGGACTCATCCAATTCAGCTTTTATGAAGAAGTCCACAGTAACACAGCTGACATGGTCTGCCATACCGGTTGGAGGAGGAACAATCGGTTAATTTTGAAGGGCGAAAGGCAAATCAAAATTCAGGGTCTGAGTCAGTGGAGGCGCCCAAGTTTCTTCCAGCCATCCTCGCTGCATTCCCAGAACAATACAAGTGCACACACAGTATTAATTTTACGACATGCACGCCTGTATTTGCACTATTGCTGATCCTCGACAAAAATTGGTTTGGAAGAGAGTTCTTAAGTACAGAAAGCGTTAAGTGTCAAAATGGCGACAGCAAAATAGATGCAAATTTAGTCCTGGGAGGACCTGAGCCACATCAGACTGAATACTTTATAGCACAAGAAATTCCGCCTTCAGTCAAATTAGTCAAACCCACTCCGAGACTACTTTATCCTAAGTAAGCACAAGTTATCAAATCAGCTCTGATATGGAGATTAACATAGTTTTTACAGCTTCCATTATCAATTTTATATAGGTTTCGGGGTGACGCTTTGCATTAGTCCAGTATGTCAGACTAATATGTGCTTTAGCAGATTTACTTAGGCAGATTTCTTGACGATTTATGATTTCAGGGTTAGATGACTGACACTCCGTATCTGGAGGATAAGAAAATCCTTAAGAAAAAAAAAATAAAAATGCTGTTTTCCTTGTCTGAATCCATAAACACTCTTCAGAGGAACTACTCTGCTACAAGTGCAACCCTCTATCTTCTGCCTAGGAAGGATATTCAGAAAATAAGCTCCAGAACTAAGACTGACCTTTATTTCTGATGGGAAGGGTTGTGGCGACATTAGCAGGGGGTTTGTCAGGCTCCTGCGGTGGGACGACCATGGGCAGCGCCTGCACTGGTACACGAGGAGCCTAAAACGTTGGATACTAACAGATTACTTTTCTCATACTCTAATCTAGTTATAACTCAATAGAAGGTAAACAAAACCTGTTAGAAAAGCAGACTTTAATGGTGACCAATAACATTTAATACGGTTTTTAAGATGCCGAGTTCAAGGGTTAACAATTTGAGATCATCTGACTTCTATATACTTTGCATTTTTAACCTAAGAAAGGACTCGCCAAGCAATGCTCAGCAAATACAAGCCACAAGGGGCTACAAACACCATTCTCGTTAAAGCAGACCTTTTCCCTTGATTTTTTTTTAACTCTCATCATTTCTCACAGTAATATTTACAGAGCAATATGAAAAATGATGAGAGTTACAGGGTGATGCTCGAAGAGTCTTCACCGCTTTCCCAACAGCTCAAAGTACCTTCCGGTGCGTTCACCTACAACTCGACTGACTCTTCCCTTGTATTTGTTCTCCCGAACAAGCTGCCAGAGAAATGTAAACAAGCCCCACAAAGCCACGAACAGTCAGTCCTTACACCTTACCCTATTTAGATCATGGGATGGTGGGGTCAGCTGAGTAGCATCAGGTGGAGGAGCAGAAAGCAAGTTGTTTGGGTAATCTAGGAGGTAACAAACCACGCTGGTATGACCGCCTTTCGCGGCCTCTATTAACATAGTCGATCCATCCTAAAGAGGGGGAGAGCACAGAATTAGAATCACAGAACAACCAGGTTGGAAGAGACCCACTGGATCATCAAGTCCAACCATTCCTATCAAACACTAAACCATGTCCCTCAGCACCTCACCCACCCATCCCTTAAACACCTCAAGGGAAGGCGAATCGACCACCTCCCTGGGCAGCCTATTCCAAGGCCCAATGACCCTTTCCGTGAAAAATTTCTTCCTAATGTTCAGCCTAAAACGATTAGAAAACAGCATCATCAAAACATGGCAGAACTGCAACGTTTTGAGAGACATGATATGGTATCTACCAATGCTGCTGTAACAAGTGTTCATTCCATCTG
The DNA here is from genome assembly GCA_033558105.1 of Coccyzus lansbergi. Classification (NCBI taxonomy): domain Eukaryota; kingdom Metazoa; phylum Chordata; class Aves; order Cuculiformes; family Coccyzidae; genus Coccyzus; species Coccyzus lansbergi. The sequence continues at coordinate 34,134 of JAUMJK010001084.1, forward strand.
CAGTAAGGCCGCATGGAAACTTAAGGAATCTATTATTTACAAAAAAATCACAGAATCACAGAACAACCAGGTTGGAAGGGACCCATCGGATCTTCTAGTCCAACCATTTCTATCTAACACTAAACCAAGTCCCTCAATACCTCATCCACCCGTGTCTTAAACACCTCCAGGGAAGGGGAATCAACCACCTCCCTGGGCAGCCTATTCCAAAAAAACCCTGTAATATTTTAATACTAATATACTACACATATGCAATATATTAATTTTAGTGTTTTCCTTCCTCTTCAACAGCTACAACCTTACAAAAGGAGTGCAACCTTGACGCTCATGGCACTCAACAGACCTGCAGTCCTCCTAATCTCAACTTCTATAGACTCATTCACGAGCACAATGCCCGTTCTTGCACCCTTCACTCTCAGACAAGTTGGGTCAGTTGCAGAGAACACAAAAGGATTGGATTTGCTTGAGTTACATTAGTTTGAAGATGAATGACTGACTACCTCAGAGGAAAATAAGATATTTGAGCAACCAACCTTCAGTCTGTGCGTAGGGTCAGCACCATGGGCTAGCAGTAACTCCACAACTGCCAAATGGCCTCCAGCGCAGGCCAGTGACAACACTGTGTGATCGTTATTAGCTGTGGTCCTGTTCACATTCGCTCCTGCAAAAACCGAGAAAGATTATTTAGAGAGACTTCAAATGGTTCTCCTCTACCAAGAGATACAGCGAGTTAACTTGTTTCTTCAACAGGATCATGTAGTTCTCCTTGGCTGCAGTCTCACAACTGCTAAATTAAATCAATGTCAATTACTACCATAATCAGACAAGCATTTAAAGTCACAAAAAGAAGAGCACCCTAGCACTTCAAACTCTCTTCAGACAGCTACATGATGAGAACAGAACATCACAGAGCAAGGGAACCTATTGATTTTAAGTCTGCCAGCAATTGTGTGAGGGCTATGCCTCTTCGTAAAACAAACCAGTGAAATTCAAGCGCTAAGAACCAGCGCATGGATCCATGCATCTTAGCACCAACAAGCAGTTGATTAATTGCAGCTCTGCTTCCTTCCTCCACAATCTACACAGGGAAAGTCACATCACACTGGAGGCTTCAGAGGCCAGTCCTGCTCCATGCAAGGAAGGTACAGAAAAACCTGCCAGTATCAGCTCAAGAGAGAGAGACAACAGCAATTCCGAGTTCTGTACCAACTCTATGCACTCAACAGGGACGGAAGGCTGGAGCTGATGGTTCTGATATATTCAAGTAAGTTGTAGACAAAACCTGGAAACAAACAGGCACCTGGGGTTACCCTTCTGAACAGGCAGGGCTCAAATGCTACACCAGGAGCACAGAAACAGCCTGTGCTAGGAATTCGACTGGAACAGAGCAAGTTATAGAAGTAGTCACAGCTCCAGTAACCTCCTCAGAAACCAGAGGTGATGGTTAACATGTCTAGTTTGAGGATCAATGACCCAGGCGAGTTACAATATCTGAAACCAATACAGGAAACGTACCCTCTAGTGACATGTTTGTAACTGTCAGTGTTTCTAACAGCACGAAAACCAAACCCTCTTCACTCTTACCTTTGCTAATCAAGAACTGAACAGTGCAAACGTGGCCTGCCCTTGCAGCTTTCATGAGAGGAGTCCTTCCACCTTCAGATTCATGCTCCTGAAGCACAGAAAAGAAAGGCTTACAAAACTGCATGTGGGAAGGATCTATGTTCTTATGATTCTAAGGATGCAATTCAGCCTTCTGCTTTTTTGGACAGAAAGACACAGGGCACAGAAGATTCTTTCTTAGTGCTTCACACACTAAAAATTAGTTAACTGTGTGTATCTTGCAGACAGACGAGATTCTCCAACTCTTTGTGTACAGGTCTGGGACTCTGGACAAGCAGCACTCAAGCATATGGTAGGGATTTTAGTCAAGTAAATTGTCTTCTGCCACACTTACCTTTGCTTTTTAATAACACACTGAGCTACATGCCTATTGAAATGGAAAAACTAATTTACCTCTGTCATCTTAATTTTCTAAGGGTACAGCAAGCAGAACTCGCAACTGTGCTGCGTGAGGATGACAGCAGGTTTGGAGATACAAGTCCTACCCCATAACCTGCGCAGCGGTTCAAGACTGAACCATTCAGGACTGCGCGTGACTAGCAAAACCCTCTGCTGTTCTGTACAAGCAACCTCAGAAACGCTTTAGACCTCAGAGCACTGTTACTGACCTAAGCACTTCCAGGTAACGCAAGAGCCTCAAATCCCCTCAACAGGCATCAGCAATTCCTACCTAGCTAAACGGAAAAGGCCTAAGGATAACATGAAGAAAACTATGATAATTAATAGCAACCTCGATAAGTCTGCAGCAATGAAAAATAAGACATAAACAGGCATTTTTAGTTGTGCTTCCTAATTCAATTTTTTTAAGATCTTACCAGATCCGCGCCTGCCTGCAGTAAGACATCTGCTACATCGGTGTGGCCGTTTTCACAGGCATATGTCAGCGCCGTGTCGCCTGTTGCTGTTGTCGCATGCACGTTAGCCCCTGTGGCAGGAGAAACGAGCACATAAGCTTTATGAAATTCAGGACAGAAAACGTGCAAGTCTCATCATCATCTTTACCAGATCAGACAACACATTTTTAACTCTTCCCTTTCTAATCCACCATCTACGAAAGTGAGAACTTAATGACACTATGAAGGAATAAAAAACTTAAACATTAACTCAAAGTCCAGTTCCTAGTGAGTTTGCATCAATCTAAGCTTCAAAAGCTGAATTAGGGTCCAACTAATTTTGATAGGAATGGTTGGACTAGAAGATCCGATGGGTCCCTTCCAACCTGGTTGTTCTATGATTCTATGAACTAGGCTCCACAGTCAACTTCCAGAAGCTGCTAATGAAAACGTAATGAAATCAGATAAAGCTATTTTTCTCTTAATGCTCCACGAGTGCCTACAAAGCTGTTAACAACATTACTCCATACCTGCCGCTAGTAAGTATTTCACCAGCTCCAAATGCCCCTCTTGAGCAGCCTCCATCAAAGGTGTGGAACACCCGAGTTCTATGTCAGCTCCTGCTTTAATAAGGAAATCAGCCACCTCCAGAAAGCCGCCACAGCAAGCCAGGGTCAGCGCAGTTTCTTGTGTCTCCTCTGTCTGAGCATTGATGTTTGCTCCTGAAACAACAACAAAAAAAGAAACTCCAAATCCATCCATATACCAGAAAAATCGTTATTGAAACCTTATCAGCAACAAAGCCATTTCCTGATGTACAAAGCATCTTATTAAGATTCCTAGACCTGCAGAAATCACCTTCTAAAACTCCAAAGTACCAAATTAAAGAATTCAGCTTTATTTAACTCCTTTGGAAGTCCCTGTGAGGTCCTCAGAGCGCTTCTCTATAGCTTCTCAGCACTAGCGTGACCTGAAGACAGGCCAAGGCCATCGCACAGAGAGAGTTACTGACAGTAAATGTTCACTATTGTCTGCCTGACAAAAGCCAATCTGTTCTAAACAACACCTCAGAACCGCCACTTACTAAGTGAACAAGTAAAGGAAAGTAAACCCCAACATCTGCTCAAAAAGTTGAAGGACATTCAGGAATTGAAGAAGGAAACAACAAGTGCAGTAACTTAGCTTTCCTCATGCAATACATGCAGACACCTATGGAATTACAGCCCATAGAAGGCAGTGCAGTAGTTACCTTGACCAAGTAACAGTGCCACCATCTCTTCATGGCCTTCTCTAGCTGCCTCCATGAGTGGCGTGTACCCTTCATCGTTTACCTCTTCCAGGTTAGCTCCACGTTCGATTAAGAGAGCTGCCAGCTCGACATGCCCGCCGCAGGCTGCCAAAGTCAACGGAGACTCAAAGGAGTCGGCTGGCATGTTCACCTGAGCCCCGCTGTCCAGAAGTAAGCGTGCCACTTCCACATGGCCATCCTGGGAATTCAAAAAAATCAAGATCAAAAGACCATCCAAAGGGAAAAACTGCTCTTCTCCAAATATTGAGTAGTTAACAATTCAAATTCTGGTAGAAGAGACAGAAAGCAACAAGTTCAAAAAGCTAATGGAACTTGCTTAATGTTTTTTCCTAAGTGTTTGGATAGAAGCTGAAGAGCTCCTGTTAAACAGGCACCTGGAGACCCTCCAAGCGTGTTTGACTGAGTGTGTTCAATTCAAAACAAACACATTGTGAACCACATCTCAAACTTCCCTGAGGATGGGGCAGGGAACATGCCGGGCAGTTTCTTCATGCCAGACTCAAGTTCAAGTGTTTGGGATCGGCTTAGCCAAGGGACAGACACAAAACAAAACCCAAAGAGCTTAGAGGGAGCTTGATGCTATTGTAGCCGCAAGCCTCCTCCCCAGGAACAATACAAACTCCTCTAACAACCCAGACTCCTCTCAGTCAAAGGCTGCACGTGCAGTTCTGCAAAGTTACCTAAGAAACACAAGCTCTAAGAAATAAATTCCACTCAAATGCACCCCTTGCTTTCTGCCAACAAATTCATACTTGCACCACACACAGTCAAACAAATAAAGGAGGTTTAAGAGAATTTCAATAAGAAAATTCATCTTATCTGTGTTACAGGAACAGGTTTTTATGTTCTTCCTAAAGACCACAAAACCTTCCCCTTGCAAAGCACTCACTGCCAGTGTTCCCCACTCTGTCACAAAGAGGGGATCTGGGTTTAAATTCAATGTGCAGCTGCATCATTTGTTAAATAGAGTGTATTTTAGTTATAAAAACAACACCTCAGGAACACAGCTTGTCCTCATGTCCACAGAGTGTCTCAGGATATTTACATTACGGACTCACAGCCTTTGAGGAGGGAGGCGGAAGAGAGGACAGGATTTCAGTTCAACAATTCTGCTTCCTTCCTCTAATGACATCGCCTGCCTCTCGGCTCCTGCGTAACTATTTCGCTGCTCAATTTAACTGCAGAGTCAGGACTCACTCTCCCGCTCTGCGGGAAAAGCCAGAACAAGCCCATTTGCCAGGGGTTCCTCACACATGGCAGGAGCCACTTGAATCCTTGGCAGGATTTCCAGGTACCATTATCATGCCATCAAACTCATTCCACCCAACGCAGCTCCCAAGCTTGCTTTCTCCCCTTAAAATATCACAGCGTATGATCTTCGTCATGTTTTCAGTATGCCGTAAATCCAGGAGTTATTTGAAGTGGCTTTTCAGCTCCACATTTCCCCAGGAGGCCCGACGGTGACATACCCAACCACCACCCAGTTCGGCTTTTGTTTGGGCAGAGGCTGAGACCGGCTGGGTCGCTGTGGACCAGCAGCAGCACAAACTCTCTGTTTTCCCCAGGAGGAAATTGCCATCACTCAAACGTGGAGTAACCATAATGGAAAAGCTGTGACGCATGAAACCGAGGGCTGCGTAGAAGAGGCAGCAACTTGCCAGGAGCACGAGGCTGTCCCAGAGCTCTCCCTCAACAAGGCGAGCACACCTTGATCTCAGATTAATGAAGAGGCAGCGAACTGCAGCCATTGCCACCCCCACCAGGAAGGAACCACAACCACAAAAAGCCCTTTTCTAGACCAGACGCCAAACTGCCTCTAACATCATTATGCTTCATTTTCTGAAGACGTTTATACTTCCTTCTGATATCCAGGGAGCGGAGCATGATTTCCTCTCGGAAAAATATCTAGGACATTAACTAGGACATATTCCCCTTCTACATGAAACGGCAATACTATTTTAGGGAGAAACTCCAAGACTCCACAAAGAAACTTTCCTCAGGGGAATGCAGAGATGGTGCCTCAGCCATCAGGCTCTGCCAGACAGCTCAGTCATCAGCCCCAATTCCCGACAACGGTGGCAAACAGCAGCGTAAAGGGAGCTTCAAAGCTGCCTACGTGGGCTGGGCAAGCTGGAGAACTGCTGGTGCACCAGGGCCAGCACCAAAAAAGCCAAGACTGTGTCTGTATCTCTGTTTAACAAATTAAGACAATTGACTATGATCCCTTTCAGGGCAGAGCCCTTCTGAGCTGACCCAAGGCTGCATATGGTGCTGCCAACATCCAGAGCCACTACACAGGTTCTTTTCTGATGGAAAGTTGAGGGCCTCCATCAGTTTGGCTTTCACATCATCTATGGACAACAAATGGGTTCCTCTGAGCACCTCTGGGATCTCCGGGATCTCGTCACCATCAGCCTCAGCCATTAATAGAAAAGTTCCCATCATGGACTTCCTCAGTTTCACAAGAAACTGGATGTTCTCTTGCACGGTGACATTTCCCAGCTGAGGGTAAGGAAACGTCCCTATCTGAACATGCATCCACTAACACCGAGCGAGGTGTCTCGCTGGGACAGGTCAGAACACATTCCATACCCATCAGTCTCTCGCCTCCCACTCTCAGTTCCTGAGCTATCAGGTTAATCTTAGGTTTTGTGTCAGACCTCGAACAGCCACACAAGGCGGCTTTATCTGTGCTTTAACAAACCTCGCAATGGGGCAGTGTGTTCAGCTCCTCCAGCAGCTGGAAAAAGCCTCATCACTGCTATTAGATCACACAAAGTCACCTGGACCAACTCCCCAACTGCACCAGGTGTATTCCGAAGACCAACTGCTGTGAGCCTTAACCATGGAAGACAAGGCTGCTTCGGTAAGAGGAAGCTGAAAGTAGACAAACCTGCTCTTTGCTCCTGCAAGGCAAGGCAAGGCAAGGCACATTGCCCAGCAACTCATTTGCATCAAACCGATGTTAACTGCTGTCTATAAAAAACGCTCTACATCAGGAGTCTTCCCAAACGTCTTGTAGGACAAGGTTTAAACAGTCTCAGTGGTTTGCTAAGATACTGAGACTCTCAACTACCTGCCAATTCCAAGCAGCAAAGTCGGAACGGCCTCATTAGGAACAGTTCCCTGCAGAAATACAGGAGACAGACTTCTTCCTATTGCTCAGGAAGTCTCAATAAAAACTGGGTCTCAACATTTCTGTGAGCCTAGAGAACTTTTCTTGATTTGTTGGGGAGGGAAAAGGAGGGAAGACAGTGGCAAGGAATACAAGGCTAGCTCTTTCTTGGCAAATTTCTCATCTGTGAAGAAGCCACCCAATGAGACAGTAAATGCAACATTGAACAAGGCAATTTCTTGCTCCCTTCCAGAGAGCTTGCTGGAAAGACAGCTCCATGGAATTTATATGGTTACTCTATTAAGAGATGAGAGTAAGATAAACCACAGTCCTGTTTATCCACACATCTTTCTTTCTCTGCTTCTTGAGCAGTATAAATCGGTTCTGCTGCTGATTCCCCTCTCCGAAGCTATGAATTTCCTTGAACAGACAGAACCGGCTGATTTTAGAAACACTACAGCTATTTCAAGGAAAGGAAGACTAAGTGAGGACTCGCAGCCACCTTCCATGGCCACAGATTCACAACGTGACACTACAGGGAATATGAGAAACCCAACCAGTGACAAATCTATTCAGAGAAGAGGGTGAAAAGGAAACCTAAGAGATAAGTTTGCACGTTTTCATTTTTGTGCAGTGTGCCCAGGTGGCCAAGAAGGCCAATGGCATCCTGACTTGTATCAAAAACGGTGTGACCAGCAGGTCCAGGGAGGTGATTCTCCCTCTGTATTCAGCACTGGTGAGGCCGCTCCTTGAATATTGTGTCCAGTTGTGGGCCCCTCAGCACAAGAAGGATGTTGAGGCTCTGGAGCAAGTCCAGAGAAGAGCGACGAGGCTGGTGAAGGGGCTGGAGAACAGGCCCTATGAGGAGCGGCTGAGAGAGCTGGGGGTGTTTAGCCTGGAGAAGAGGAGGCTGAGAGGAGACCTCATTACTCTCTACAAGTACCTGAAAGGTGGTTGTGGAGAGGAGGGAGCTGGGCTCTTCTCCCAAGGGACAGGGGACAGGACAAGAGGGAATGGCCTCAAGCTCCACCAGGGGAGATTTAGGCTGCAGATTAGGAGGAGGTTTTTCATGCAGAGGGTCATTGGGCATTGGAATAGGCTGCCCAGGGAGGTGGTTGATTCACCTTCCCTGGAGGTGTTTAAGGGACGGGTGGATGAGGTATTGAGGGACTTGGTTTAGTGTTTGATAGGAATGGTTGGACTAGAAGATCCGATGGGTCCCTTCCAACCTGGTTGTTCTGTGATTCTGTGTTTCCTATTGAGACAAAGTACCTGGAATAAGTTGGCATAAACCAACTCCTGACCTACCTAGGCAGGCTGCAGCCCTGCATCCTCAACAGCAGAGGCAACCTCTGTAGCAAGCAACGCACAAGAGTCTCCTGCACTCTCCAGAACCACAAGGAAAGCTGAGGGGGTCTCGGTTAGAACATTTCTAACCAGCCCCCACAATGATCAGAAGGGCAAAGAGCAAATGACATGTTGCAAAGCAAGGGGGGATGCAGACCAAAGAAGCTCTTTGGGCCAGTGAGTACAGCCTCACTCACCAACATCTGCCACTGAAGAAAAGAAACAGTGCACAACTGGACATGCAGGAACAGACTGATCCAACAGACGGGTTAACAGAGTTCTCCTGATAAGTAACGCTCACATGGTGCAAGTGTTGACTGATGTCTCTTAAAAATTCAACTACATTGCCAGCCACAAGAGGAACGAGTTCAGTTTTGCCATTTTAGGAAGTACTATTTTTCAGTCAGGTACTTCAGCCACCCACACACATCCCAATTTCCTCTGCAAAAGGACCACCAAGAACACACCAGGACAGAACCACCCCATAGGTAAGTTCTGTACCAAAAGGAGACCGGAAGGATTCACTTTGTTCACCTTCAGGAAACAAAGAGAGCACACGTGCGCTTCCCTGCTCCAGCCACACATCTCTTACCATGCAAGCCTCCATGAGAGCCGTGTGCATCTCATCTGTTTTGTGTTCCTGGTCCGCACCAGCTTCCAGCAGAAACCTCACCATTTCTAGATGTCCTGCACGGAGAAAATATTTAACAGGAAAACCACTTTAGAAAGCACATTTCACAAGTCATAGACTGAGTCTGACACACTTCATGAAGGGGATAGAAGGCAATGTTGCCTAGCACTGACACCTCAAAGGCAAGGCCCTCGATTCTGCACTTTTTCCATGTGCTGAAGTCCTTTAAAAATAGACGATCTCTGCATCTAAGCAGAAAGATCATGTATTATCGTATTCTATGATAATGCAGATGAGGTCCTCCTCTCCTAATTATTTTAACAGGGACTACTTTAAAGCATCACAGAGAATCAAACAAAGGCTTTATGTCTTGATCCTTACACTCTCCCCACTGGCGCATACCTGCTGTGTGGTATTACAGAACAAAAGCAACCATTGCGAACTCTCTATTTACAGCCTTTAAATTGACTTTGTCTGTGGCAACGAGGCTGAATAAATACGTTTGAAAAGGCTTTTCACACCTATGCCACGTCTCCACGCTAGCTACCCCTCAGTAAGGAGCATAAGGAGCGTTACACGTACCTTTGTAACAAGCCAGCGTCAGCGCACTCTCCTTGAATTCATTGGAATGCGTGTTTATGCCTGCTCCGTTTTCTAACAGCACTCTGGCCACTTCCACGTGACCGGCACTTCCCGCTTCCATCAGAGGAGTGTGACCGTTCTCGTTGTGGTCTTCAATGCTGGCGCCCGACTCCAGCAGGACTTTCACCACATCCACGTAGCCTCCCGCACAGGCGTATGTCAGGGCTGTATTGCCTGAAGCCCCAAGGGAAGAAGAGTTAATAACAGCATTTGATAGCACTTCTACGCTTCAACTTCTGCTCTACTTCAATGCTACTGCGTGGAATAGTTCTCCTCTTCCCATTTCTATCCCCACTTCAGTCACAAACCCCCATCCCTTTTCCCGTTATCAGCTGTACTATCCTGTAAAAAGGAAAGCTCAAAACACAGAGCAGAAGGAACTGCTGCTTCTAAATCAAGTCCTGAAGATCTTTAAAGGGCTGGTTCAAGATTGCCCACGATCTCAGTGAGGAGATGGAAACTACAGAACAATGTAACTGAACAGTCAAAGAAGCTGCCATTACGAAAGGTACCTTGAAACAAGTTCAAGGTCAAAGCAGTGTTACTGCTTAGAACTGCTTCAAGGAGGGGAAAAAAAAGGTGCCTCCTGCTATTCCAGCTTTCCTGGTCACTCGAGGCCAGGGCCCCATTGGTCAATGATTGGTGACTAAACAAAATCTCTCCATTTCAAGTTCAGACAAACGAAGAAAACCTCCCACTTCGGTCACTTCCACAGAAATGCCTGTTGAACTGCCAGGGGGCGAGGGGAGACAGGGAAAAAGGGGGGGCATGTTCTCTGGTTTACTGGTTTCCCTTAGTTTCCCAGACCTGACACCAAAAAAAATCGTCGAAGTACAGTGAAACTCCTGGAACTGTGCTTAAAATACCATGTGACAACAACTCCTACATAGGCAAACACCTTTCAGTTACTAATTGACCGCATCCACCTTTGTAGGTCCACAACCAGCATTCCACAGCTTCATTAATAACTGTGAAAGCCAAGTAATAAAACCACGAGGAAGCATTCTGCACCGCTTGGCCAAGAGCTATTCTTCCCAAATTTCCTCAGACGGTTTCCCACACGCTGCAAATCCCAGCTTTTCAGTAGCTCTAAAACACTTCCTTTACCTGTGGATGACTGTGCGTTCACATCAGCACCATGAGCTAGCAGCAGCTTGACGATTTTGACGTGCCCGCCGTTAGCAGCAGCCATGAGAGGCGTGATGTCTCCCTTAATGCCGCGATCCTCCACATTAGCGTGCATCGCCAGGAGAACCTGCAAACGGGAGGGCTATCAACTACATCGCCAAGCGACAACTTAGCACGTCGAGGTGGCTGAAACCCTAAACAAAACCCCCACCTTCAGAACCGCACAGTTTTCTGTTAGAAACTACATGGAGAAATAAGCATAAAGAATGCATTAACAGCTGGGAAACCAACCTGCGCCAGCTCATAATAACCTGCCGAGCAGGCTAAGCATAGGAGGCTTTCCCCTTCTTCCGTGTGCTCATTCACACTTCGGCCTTCAATCAGCAACTTCCGCACAGCGTTTACATCTCCTTCAGAACACGCCTCGGCCAAGCTGCGGCTGATAAGAGACAAAGAGTTTAAAAGTGAAATCAGGCTTGAAATGCTTGCTCTATATGTGCAGAGTGAGAACACAACACGGTATGAGGATGCAGTCAATGAAAAAGGAAACACAGAATCATAGAATCACCAGGTTGGAAGAGACCCATCGGATCATCGAGTCCAACCATAATGACCAATATGATATAAAGAAGTGCCAACTGGTAATTACAGAAGTGCCATGTCTATACCTGAGGTCTTCCGCATGACCTCTGAAAGGTGAGCAATGTGTACACGTCACCATTAATGATTTTTAAGGGAGGTTTTATGACATAACATAGTTTCAGCCTATTCCTGCTTTGTTGTTTTAGTCTGAAAACATGAGTGGGATGAAATCACGTACAAAGAAAAGGAGAAGAGATTAAATGACAAGTACACCACCACGTATTCCCTTCCAAACTGGGAACCACTGTGCAGAGCTGCATTCATGTTCCTTTCCGTCCCAGGACCAGAGGACACAGAAGTCCCCTGTCCATCCTAACAAAACTTTAACTTCTCATCAGCACTCTAACTGTTAATTCAACTAAAGCCAACCACCTGCATCACTCTTCTACTACAAAATGCCCTCTCCCCTGTGCTGAAAAGCCTGGAGTTGTGTAGCACCATCTGATGTTCCAATTACGGCCCTAACACAACCAAGCAGTGAAGTAGAAAACTGTCCTAGCTGGGCAAGCCCTGTGTCAGTGTCCTTCTGCTTCTCACGTTGCTTTGAGTGCTTCATTTCTATCATCCCAATTTTATTTTGGTCAAAAGTGCCTGCTGGCAGCATATTATCAATCCCTCTGATTCTGTGTTTTGTCTACACTGCCTTCATTCCAAAAGAGTTACTGCTTTGTGAGAATAAAAATTCAGGTCTGATTTTTTTCTCGATTCTGCTCCAAATAACTGGATCAGTAGTAATAAACCCAAGATTCACTCGATCCACTGCCCTTTCTCCGTTTCGGAGCTTTATCCACACAGAACTACCTCAAAAGGGAATGGGAAAATAATGTAGCCGACAGAAAGCTTTGAGAAGAGATGTGACTCAACCAGAATACGAGCAATTCGTAAGATGCTCAAGGTGTAAAAGCACATATTTGTGGAACAAGGACTGACTGACACCTGTAAATTGCACCCAGGACTCCTGCTTGATTTGCGCCACCAGATATAAACTTAATACATAGAAAAAAATGCCTCAAATACATCTGTTCACTGCATTTCACACATTTGGTTTTGTTTTCCACATCCTTTCTCCCACTCACAACTTCATTCACAAGCAAAGAGGCATCTGGGGCAGGGAGGGAAGCACTAATCTCAGATGATTCTGCTGCTCTTCACATGTCCTGGTCAACACACCAGGAGATGTTTCTTTGAAGCTAGTCAGTACACAAACTGCCAACTATCACAGAATCCCAGAACCCAGCTTGGAAGGGACCTCAAGGATCATCTGGTCCAACCTTCCTCAGCAGAAGCACATTCTTAGCGAGATGCCCTAGCACCCTATCCACCTGAATCTCTGAAGTGTCCAACTACCACAGCAGCACTTGGCTGTTCCTCCCAACACTTCTGTTGTACTGAGGCTTAAAGACAGCCTAGAAGGCAACCTTCATTTCCTTTCCCTCGTAAGCATCCCCCTAAGACGCAACCTAAAGGTAGAAGGTGCTGTCACAAGGCAGTGACTCTGGTAGAGGCTCTACCCAAGGTCCTCCCCGCTACGGGAAGGCTGCAGACAGCCAGTGCAGGAAGGCTCTGGTCCTTCAAAACTGTTGTCCCTCCAAAGTTCCATAAACCAACAAATCATGTTGTTTTCCCTTCATCACAAAGCTGAATGACCTATGTCAGTATTTGCTGGTTTTAGGTTCTAAGAGCCATTCTATTCAACAGCTTAAACACGTTGATTCTGTAGCTGGTCAGGTTTAATTACTTCGAAGTGTGATTTCTGGATTCTAAGCAGTAACCTTGCTGCACTCCCTGCTGGGAGACCTGACACTCCAGGAATATTCAACATGAGAGTCACAGGTGAAAACCTGGCACCAAATCCACTTGGGTAAGAGCTTCACCACCATGGAATGAGAAGCAATACAACAAGAAAAACTGCTTCTCAAAGTAGGAAACTACTGAAAAAGTCCAGTATAGAGTTTGGCTTACTTGTCCGTCTGCCCTGCATTCGCTGTGCTTTCTGCTCTCATCCGGGTAAGTGCAGCGGCAGCTTCATCCAACGCGCAGCTGACCGAGGAAGTCAGCCTGCGAAGCACCTCGGGATCTGCGAACGCTTTACCATCAGCCGTAGACAGCTTACCTATTCCTTCCGTTCCAATTTACAGCAAGCGGGGACGCAGGCCAGAAAAGGAGAAAAGAGAGAATTTGCAATTGAGCCTGCGAGATTTGTTGGCAGAACCATTCCAAGCATAATAAAGTACAGTTTCCAGAATGGAGGGATTAACTGTTTACAGCACTGATTTAAAAGCTGTGCTCAGATGGGATGCGCGTGAGTGAAACCCTCCAACTAGTGAAGCTTTTCATTTGGTACCAGTTACAAAACAAAGCTGCACCGAGCTATTTATTTTTGATCCAAGGTCAGGTGTCAATTTTTACTGAGGCTTTAGGGAACCCAGGATTGGAAGAATTGGATTAGAAGCACGACCTTCACTTCAAACACTTACTTCCTAAAATTTCCAATGCTTTAACAAACTCCAAAGACTTTTCTCTCCAATGACTTGCACAAATATGCTGGGTTCACACTGCTTTATGTTCTGCATTTGCATTATGCTCATATGGATTAGGCTTAGGCAAGCAATCTCAGCATGATCTCATGTATAAGGGCTTTGGGGTTAAACCTGTGTGGGACACGACGACTTACCTGCAGCTTCAAGTAAAGCTTCTAATCTTGCCTGGGTTTCTGGATCTACTGTTCTCAGGTCAGCACCATCGGCCGTACTGGACAAAAGCAACTTAGAGGCTGTTTCCAGCATCGGGTTTTCCAGATCATCCTGATCCAAGATAAACGATTCCACCTGAAAAATAACAGATCTGGCTTAGAAATTATATAACTGACCAAAATATACTTAAAACAAAAACCCCAGAGTTGCAGTTTTAAATTCAACGTTTGCTTCTCAAATACTTTTTGTTAGTCATTTCAGCGATGGAAGGAACGAGCTTTTCCAAAATCATAGACAGAGAAGGTACCTATCACCTTATCCACTTGCTCCAAGACTTTAAGTTACATGTTATACTAGAACAGTTCAAGACTGGCTTCGCATCTGCATGTGGCACTGCAGTTTTCAAGTTCAACTTAACGCCAGGAGGGAAAAGCAGAACCACTGCAATCGCCCCCGAAGGGCTGAAGGTACCAGCTGCCAGGAACATCTATTCAAGCTGTTGGGCTGGGGTTTTTCTCTCTCCAAAGCACAAGATACATACAACAAAGACAAAATTATTCTATTTCGAACAACCCAGTCATCTTTCAAAGAAGTAGCCTCCTCTCAAATGGCATTAAACAAACTAGCATACAAAACCAGAACAACTAAGTCATCACTAGTTTAGTGTCAAGTGTTTTCTTCCTACTTGCAGAAATATCCTTCCTGCTCTTTCTCTTCCTTAGAGTCTGATGTCTCCTAACCCAACAGACGGGCTTGGAGCTCCTGATCCAGTGGAGCTGGAGTCCCTCCCTGCCCATGGTGGAGGGTGGGACTGGATGGGCTTTGAGGTCCCTTCAACCGGAACCATTCCATGATTCTATGAATGAGCCAAGTAGTTTAGAGAGGACACTCCTCTAAGATTACTTTCACGAACACACCCCTAAGCCCGGGCATGAATGAGCCATCAAACCATTTATTAGGTTATAAAGACCAAGTTTAAACACCCCACCAAAAAGCTCAGGTGCCTCAAAAATCCATACCTTCAAAATAAAAATAATCAAAGAATAAAAACCCAAAACACAAAAGCCAAGATCAATCCTAAATTGAAGTCTATTTCAATGCCAGACAACCCAGCCGCACGTGCCAGCCACCCCTACCACAGAGTTAACAACTTCAGATGTGTGGATAAAGCAGCCACTGTCTCTAGTACAGCAGCAATCTACTTCCACATGGGATCCACCAAGACAGGAGTACAATTTATTTCCTTCTTAAGATGCATGCCTGTCTCCCAAGTTTCAAAGCCATCTCATGAGCATCACAAGTTGAGATTCTAGCAGATAAATGCCCTGATAAGCCAGAAGACTGACCACTTCATGTTGGGACTCCTCAACCGTCTCCATCCTCCCAGCTGCTCTCTTGTCACAAGTAAAGAGTTCACACAACTCTTCCTTCCGCAGCCTGCCTCCTACTCAAACCTTGCTGGGATATGGTACTAGAGCACAGCTTGAACCCAAACACCTCGTTTGTTTGGGAAGGGAGGCCCAGAACAGCTTTCAAAACACCTTCAACTTATCACTTCAACAATATCACTGAGAAGCAACAGCTCCCACCAGATAATACACAAGGACACATCTCAAGGTCACCTCTGAAGCCTCCTTCCACTCCTCCAAAGCCTCTGCCCTTCTCCTTCAAACGTGGGAACATAGCAGGCTGATGAATTCCAGCCACTGACCACAGGACGGTCTGGCAGGACTGCACATCGCTCCTCAGCATTCCTGTTTCCAAACAATAGTGACACAGGCTGCGGCTTTGGCAGCTGGCGAGGGCACCTTCGAGTCCTCTCCCAGTCCTAGGAAACATCCACTCCCACCTCACCAGAGCCCTTGCCTGGTTGCAGACAGCTCTGCTCCTCGCACCCCCAACACCCTTTTTTGGACAGAGCTGGGTCATCTGAGGACTTGCCTTTTGTCTCATTCCAGAGGACTAAGCCCACTGCAGTGAGAAGCAACAGAAGGGAACTGCGCCGCTGTTCAGGAGCCAAGTGACAGATTTCACCACTGGGAAGGCAAATTGCTGAGCCGTCGGAAGGATTCTTGGCTCCCCCAACTCCTGCACAATCCCTGCTACCTAGACTAGCTGAAAAAACCCTAATCCGGGTGTGAGATTTCACAACTGACCACAGATCTTCCTAACCCTGGGAAATACTGGCTAGGAGACAAGTCCAAAGAGGAAAAACATCCCTCTCCACTCACATCCTCTCCCGCCAAAGCAGACCTTTTCTGCAGCTTAAGTTTCAAATGGAAAAACCTTCCTATTTTCCTTCCAGCTAAGAATGAGCACAGTATGATTAAATAAACAACTAAGCAGAAGGAGAATGGAGAGAAAAAGCAATCCACCTACAAACAGTCAAGATAACCAAAAGTCATCGGGAGAAAACTTCTACAATAAAGTTTTGAAGATGCTTATAATGTGTACTGTCACCCAAAACATTCCTGTGCAATAAGGAATCTACTTATTAAATGACACATTTTAGACTGTTTTAGGATGTTAAGTATATCTGGGTTTCCTTTTGTAAGGCAGAAGAGATCCACCTGCAACTGAAGCTTGCAGACGTCCATCAAGCCTCCAATTACATCCCTCATATTCCCATAATCAACTTTTAGCTTCAGAGCTTCGTTCTATCTATGACCTTGTCCTTTCAGCCAGCTCAGCATGACACCCAACAACTGTCTAACAGCGGCGAGAAAAACTGCTTCAGGAGAAGAAAAAAACATGTTTTTCATCTCTCAGAAAATACTGCCCTCCCTACAGAAGTTAGGAACTGAAGACAAAGCGTTTCCATCCACCAGGCCAAGTAAGCAGATATTTCCTTTAACAGTCTTCAGATGCCGTTTCTTTCCCTTCACTAAAACTCTGCAGAAGAGCACTCAGGAGCTCCACCTCACATATCCGAATATCTAATCTGGGTTCTCAGTCAGTGTTTGTCCAACCAAACCATTCAGATAGCCCCACAGAAGGCCACAATCACACAGGGCGGCTCCCCCTCTCACCCTGCAATAATCATCTCCTGTTCTGCCCTAACCAATTTTTACTTTGCCCATAATCACTTCCAGGGTATTTGATGCTTCTACAATCAAACAAGGTGCCAAGGAAATGAAACTATTGAGTTCTGCCTGATCTCAGAAGGAGCAGCCTGCAGTGTTGATGCACTGAGTGCAACTGTGAAGAGAAATGGAAAAGCGGCTCAGAGCCGTACAGCAGTAACAGGTACATAAATCCAAGCCACAAGGACATTTCACACCACAAGGAATTCAGCATATGGTTTGAGTACTATTTTTCTAGGCAAAACAGGAATTCTGAATTCTCCAATCACTGCAATGCCAGACTAAACCTGTATTTTCAACATCACGTGCTTTTATCATCTCTTATTAGAAAGAGGAGTTCTTCCTTGCTTAGTAATGCTTTGCAACACCACCAAACGGGGTTCTGCACACTTGCACTCTCCCTCACAGCACCCTCTCTGCTCCTTTGCCCATACACATCCCACCAGGCACTCACCATGTGCTCTCACTGATCCAAGCAGCCTGGTTCACTCTTTTCTGAAGTACAGGCTCAACCCCCCCCCCATTCTTCCTCCTCCAGGAGGGGTGACCTGCTTGCTCCTTGATTTTCCCCATCAAGCAGGAAACAGAACATCAAGAAATGTCCACTTTACCACACCAGAAAGAGGTGTCACACTATGTGCCAGGCTGCTTTTTCTGCTTTCACAAAGAACCATGTCTCTGCATTTGCAGTGCTGTTTTGCTATCTCGTACATGGAAACAGACACCTCAGCCAGGTAAAGCTGACCCACCAGGACCCATCTCCATACACCCTGAAGACAGCCCTGCAGGCCATCAGTAGTTTTATGGTCCGACTGCTACGTACCAGATACTGAACATCGAGTTTAATAAATGCCAGGTTAGAGCCAAAAAAACCCCAAGCACAACTGCTTTACTTGGCTCAAATTGCACAGCTCCTGCCTCAACGTCGTGCTAGATCAATGAGACACATAATTCAGGCCTTGACACTAACTCAGACCTGATCAGATTCTCTCCACCAAGACATACACATATAAACCTGCCACCAGCAGAGATCCCACAAGGATGCAATGATGTAAACAGCCCCTGGATCCCTGTGCCAGTGGCTTTTGAGTCCCCACATACATCTCCACATGTAACCTAAGGTCAAAAAATGAGCTTCCTCCCAGGGTTCCCCTCTCAAAAAAACCCCAAAACCAACAAAATCCCACCAAGTAACACAACAAAAAAGTCAAGCCCCCACACTCCATGCTCGAAGGATGTGAAGAGGAGCTGTCAGTCCCCCACGAATCTCAATTTTACAACTTGTAAGGCTAAACACAGATTACTGTCTTCCTAACCGTACGTCAAGCCAGGGCGTGTGGGAGGAAGGCAGATGCATTCCATCAACAACCAACCACTTCTACACTTAGGATACAAAGCCACAGCACTCCCCAACTGAACAACTCCTCTAAGGCCTCGTCACTAAACGAGCTGGGCAAGACACTTTCCTACCAACATTGTGACACAAAACCTGAATTAACATTACTAGCCTAAAACCCCAGCAATTCTAATCTCACTCTCAGTATAGCTACCTGCCACATACTGGCAATTTAGAATGAAAACTCCCCAGCCATTTTGAAACAGAACCGGGTGCCACACATCTGACCACGACCCAATTCAACTCCGATGATATCACACAACTTCACCAATAAGAAGTTCCACTCCTGTTTGATGCCAAACAAAGAACTCAAGAGTGAAACCAAGCCTTTTTGCTATGCCAGTGACTTGGTTACCACTCATTTAATGTCTGAGCTTATTCTTTTCACACATACCTAACACTTCTGTATTCACACTTCAAGTTGCCAACTAAACTTCACCAGAGAGCTTTATGCTGAGCTGAGCTTTATCAATAGTAAAGAGTAATCAAAGCAACTATTTAAGGTGTCATTTAAGAAGAGTGACAGAAAGCAGTTAGTTTCCAGCAGGCACCACACACTAAAGCCCCCACGGCAGCGTGGCGGAAACTCATTATTTATCCCTCCTAACAGTGCACGGCTGCCACAAAGAGCTCTGGTCACTGATCTGCAGCAACTCTGGCATTTCTTTATCACTCTAATTTTGGAATTGTTCCTCAATCAGAGCTGTGCTGTAATACAGGCATTGAGAAAAGGCTGTAAAAAGGTATTTTCTCCTTCCCAGTTCAGGTTCCCTGCCTGATTTGAAGAGCCCAAGAGTCCATGTGGCCCATCCTATTCCCTGGTCCTGCTCTTTAAGGCCACCTGGCATGCACTCAGTATTGATCAGCTCAGAGAGGGGAGACTGAGATGAAATCTCAGGCAGATAAGTTTTCCTGTGAGGGTGGGGAGGCCCTGGTCCAGGTTGCCCAGGGAAGTTGTGGCTGCCCCATCCCTGGAGGGGTTCAAGGCCAGGCTGGATGGGGCTTGGAGCCCCTGATCCAGTGGGAGGTGTCCCTGCCCATGGCAGGGGTGGCACTGGGTAGGCTTTGAGATCCTTTCCAACCCAAACCATTTCATGGCACTGTGACTCCTGAAAGCGCCGCAAGTTCCTACCTGTGTTTTAGCTACTGTTTATTATAACAAGACAGACAACATAATAATTCTGTATCCTGAAGCCTTACACAAAGACATGCTAAAAAAAAAAAATAGTAAATGCTCCTTTAAAAGTCTCAAGCCGACAGTGAAATGTGGTTGAAACGTCTGGCAGTTGGGCTGCAACCAGCAGATCTCGCGGGCTGTGAAACAGCAAGTCGCACTCATTAACATAATAGGATGAAATGCTTTTAAGCCTCAGTGTTTTTAAGCTTCATAAACAACAGCATCTGAAACCTGGCTTGGATGAACCACACTTGCCCAGACAAGACTTTCATGAGGCCCAAAGAAACTCTTTTATGAAAAACTTTCTCCTCTGCAAGTTCCTTCCTTGCTTTTAGGTCTGGCTCCTATTTTCCAGGTTTACAACCCAACAGCAGACTCATTTCTTATCTTTGGCCCGATGATTCCCATGAATTTTGCCCCATATTGGGCATGTTTAGAATGTGCTAAACTTCTACCTTTGGCCTTTGATGTTTGATACCCAGCGGGTGCAAACGGTTCCTACGTGCATCCAGACATGGGACAAAGCCTTTCTGAAGCTCCTGGCTTCCTAACAGCTCCTAGCAAGTAACGGCTCGTGGCTATTGCATGGTAGCAAACTCGACCTCAAACAGACCTCAAGAGTCCTTTTGTGTTGTTCCTTACTGAGGTACAAGAGGACTTTATTTTTTTTGGAGAGCAGCAAAATGTTTTTAAGACAATATGAAATTTATCAGGTTTTTATTATTTATTTTCAAGCCTGCCAGGTATGGCAAAACCCCCTTTGGACCAACACTTGCACTGCCTTCCCCTTGCGCTCCAAAATGATCCCAGCACTCACTCTAGAACTGTTTTAGCTCTCAACTCCACTGGCATAGCAGTGGTTATTGCTGTTCCTGTCCTTTCCATCACTGAGAATTGCTCAGACTGGTCTTATGGCCAATGTCATCTACTCACTCAGATCTGGCCCTGCAGTGCTTCCACCTCCCAGGCGGATGTGGAGGACTCGGCAGGCTGGAAGGGCCCCACCAAACCTTCCCCTGGAGACCCCGAGACTGGGACAGAATTAGGGATTTGCTTGTATCTGTGCCTGTATGAAAAATGGTCCCCAAGCCTTTTTGGCTGCTCATCAGCTCCACTGAGCATCTGCCGATGCCCTCGTGCAGCCCTGGGGATGACTGTGGAACCATTCCAAGTTATGGGAAGACACTGCACCAAATAAATAAAAATATATGTCTCTGTCTTTCATAAAACTTTCATGAGCGTTTCTTTAAAGTATTTTCCACTGTTCACTTCATGACTACACCCCACGAGTCTGCTTTACACAGAAATAGCAGCTTTTATACTATTACCTTGCAGCGGGAACACACAAGAGGAAACAAAACAGCATTCCCAGTGCAAGAACAAAGTCCAGTCCTGAGTAATAACCGGTTCAGTTTTCTCTGCACGACACTGGTAGGTATTTTCAATGTCTTATATCTAAACATTTAATGTGCAGTAAGAGATTTGTGAAGGAAGAGTGAATCAAAACAAAGCAATGATATATTTGGAACGTGGAAAACCAGGTCAAGTATTTCAAGCAATGGATTGTCACTTAGGTACCCAAACCCTAACGTGCAAATAGCAAACCCAGAAACTCTGCAAATGACAATGCATAATTCCATCATTGCTTTAGCCTTAGTGGGCTAACAAAACCTTCACATGCAGCTCTTGGTTCTAAGCGTGAAGAAATCATTGGGAGTCTTCAGAAGACAAACGTCTCACTATTCTAAAGATCCTTCAAAATGTCCACACTGCAGACATGCACTTTTTTCACAGAATCATAGAATGGTTTGGGTTGGAAGGGACCTCAAAACCCATCCAGTACCACCCCTGCCATGGGCAGGGACACCTTCCACTGGATCAGGGGCTCCAAGCCCCATCCAGACTGGCCTTGAACCCCTCCAGGGATGGAGCAGCCACGACTGCTCTGGGTAACCTGGGCCAGGGTCTCCCAGCCCTCACAGCAAAATATTTCTCCCTAAAATTTCATCTCGATCTCTCCCCTTTCAGCTTTAAACTGCCTCCCCCACACTCCCCCCAAAACGATCAGGAGCCCCTCCCCAGCTTTCCTGGATCCCCTTTCAATATCAGAAGCTCCTCTAAATTCTCCATGGAGCCTTCTCTTCTTCAGGCTGAACAATCCCAACTCTCTTTCCTTCATCTGAGTCACAGGGCCACTCATGGTAAGAAAGGGAGGGAATTTTTTCAGCCCTTCATGTCCCATGCTAAAGGAAGAACTCCATGCCTGTTCTCCCTTTCCCCACTGCCTTTCAGCCCTCAGAATATCCTCTCTTACACTTTCAAATTGCAGTAACCCATTCCAGCTGAAAGGCAGCTCACTGAAAAAAACACCGATTTGAAACATCCACACAAAGCATCAACTTGCGCATATCCTGCAGTAAAACACTGGGAACAGATTTTGACTTTATCAAGCTGAATATTAAGGCCAAGTGGACTGTTCTGACTTTCCACCTAAGGGTACACTTTCCCAGGTGAAACTGCTGCTTAATACAAGATTCAAGCCATTTTAAGATGTAGCTCTTACACCATTAATAATATGTTAGAGCAAAAATTCCATCTCAGAACTTTACTGAAAAGAAGCCGCTGGCACTGCCTGCCATTCTTGTGGGGACAAATTGAACACCACAACCACCCAGTTTATAGGGACAGCTCTTAATAGGAGTGATGGTTTACTGGAGATTTACTCAAGACACCCTGTTCTTTATCTAAAGATAAGCATTTCCTGAGACAGAAGGCACACCCTGCAGCTAAGTCAAGCTGACGGCTTTGCCCACTCTATTTCAGTCCTGCAGTGCAGGTCTGTCTTTCCTTCAAATCTATTTGGAAGCACGAACAAGCTGTGTGATTCCACCTTGCCCTTCCCGGCTGCTCCAGCAGCACCATCACCATAGCCAGCAAGCCTTACAGTAGCATTTCTTCCCTGCAAGGGGAGGCTTGCTTCCAGTTATCTGGGATCTATCGTTGGAGCTGTTTTTTCGGACATGCAGCAATCCTCCCCAAACCTAACTGCTTTGTTCAGCAGAAATCTGCAGTCCGGCAGCTGGAATGTCTCAGCAGCCTCTCCCTTCATTTTATTCCATCAACTAGATGCTGTTTCTCCCACTACTGCTAAAATACAACAAGAGGGAGGGGGAACGGTGCGAAGAGTAACAGTCTATGCCGCTGAAACGGCATAACAGTCCTCGGGGCTGGCACCAGCAGCATTCCTGCTGCAGGGACACCTGCATTATCACTGCAGTGTTCCCGACAGCGAGGCAGGTGCTGAGATACTCGCAGGAAAACTCCCTCCTCTCCCCCTGAAGTCCGCATCCCCGGCTTTGCAAACAACAGAGAGGCAGGTAGGCAGAATGAAACCCACAGATACAAAAAGGTTGTGAAGCTAAAGGGGAAGAAAACTTCAGTTTAGTAGATTTTTCACAATTCAAACCTTCATCCCAAACGCTCAGCACACCTGCACGTTATGCCCATTTATGCATTAACTGGTATAGAACTGCAACCGTTTGTGAGAGAGATCTCGTACCAGTGTAAAAGTAACAACTCCACTCATTATCTTAATAAATTCCCTGCCTCAATTTCACATTCTTGGGGAAGAAAAACACAAATTTTGGCCTCTGACATGAATAACAGGAGATGAAAATCACAAGAAAAGAAATTATCAGAGCATCAGCTCTAGAAGCGCCTGTCTTAAATGCTTCTGAAAGATAAGCTTCTGGTACTCGATATTAACAGCACATAAGCTGAAACATTCCCAAGCACTTGAACAGAGGAATGCGCTTCCTCTCTTCGAGCCCTGAAGAAAAGCTGAACATGAACAATTGACAGAAACTATCTTGTTTGGTGTGAGCTTGGAAAGCACTGACCCCAGCAGCAAAGCTTTGGATGTGCATGAGGAACCTGGCCTGTTGACTCCAGCCCAGCCCTGAGATGTGGTGGTCTAGGACACAGCTGCTGGCAAGCAGGAAACATCCACAAAGGTTGTTCCCATACTGCCACAAACCAAAAGGGAAACCGCTTTCTGCAAAGCCATCCCGACAACCGAGGTGTACTGAACAGACAGCCTCACCCTACCCAGGCAACCCCTGCTGCCCTCAGCAAGTAACCCATCACATTTCCCAACCGATATGTCGATCCATCAGAGCCACAACAAAGGGGACACAACAACCACAAAGAAATGAAATGAGGTAACCAAGCTTCCCAGAATCACCTTCTCCCCTTGTTGCCAAAATCCCCCAACTGTCACTCTTCAACAACCACAGTCCCTAAGACTCTCCCACATCTGAGGTAAGCATCAGCATCACTTAAAGCTACTTAACAAGTTACTTACAGTCCCACAGAAACCAGAGGGTGCTCACGACAGCTGTAACAAGCTTAGAGAGCTCTGCTGCCTAGGACCACCTAGCCAGCTCTACGCCCAGGCTATATCACTAGCTCCGAGCGTTCAGAGCTACATCAATGGCACTGGAGAGTTTCCCACCTCTCCTCCTGCTGAAGGACAGCTGGAGGGCTCTCAGTCTCTCTGGATAACAAGCACCCAAAGCACACCCTGAGGGCCATCCTCTCAGACCCAGGCTGACACACAAGGATGACCTGGCCAGCTTCCGTGGAGCAGAATCCTTCCACTCGTGGGAAGAAAGGGATACAGAAAACACAAATAGCACAGAACAACATATCTGCATCGAAGTCTTGTCAGTTTGGCCATCCACTAGGTGAAAACTGAGAACTAATTAAGTGTGACTCCCCTTAACAACAGGTTTTGGAGGGCTACCTGAAGAGCACCTTGATTCCCAGTAATGCCAGCATCTCTGAACGACGTGTGTGCTCCTGAGAAAGAACCAAGCAGTCCTGTGTGCCCTGCTAAGTCCTGTTCCTCACTGCCCTAATTTCAAGGGACTAAAGATTCTCTTAAGCCTTGATCAAGGAAGGTGAGCTCAGAAGAAAGAAAATCCCGGACTCACCTTTCGCCTTGCCTATGTATTCCAAGGATAAATTTAATGGATGAACTCTCAATACAAGCATTTCCAAACTCAGGGTGAAGGGTCTTGCTACACTGAACCTGAAGCATCCTCCTTTTAAATTACACTTAAGGACAAAGTGAAGACATGAAAAACAAAATCCCAAGCTGTGAAGAGTACACGTGCACTGTTTCAGTTCTCATATAAGAGCCACGCTTGAAATCCAAATGATTATGTCTTGTCTTTATCACAGGTTAATTTCTGCATGTCTGTTGCCTGCAGAGTCTTCAAAAAGTACCTTGAGCTTTCTTTCTGCTGCTCAATAAGCAGCCATTTCTCAATCGCTCTCAAGCTCTGCTCTAACAGATAAGGACCCTTACCTAATCCTTTGAGAAGGGAGTTAGAGCAGCTCAGCACAACTGAAGGTGGCCCAGCTCCTCACAAGCACTTTGTTTGGAATGTCACCAATTCCGTTCCAGTGGCCCGATACACTCGGTTGAGGTTTCAACTCCGAACTGCACACGCCCATCCATTTCCAGCTGAAACAAGTTGTTATTCTAAGGACTGCAGGTCAGCAGGGCTGAACAATGGAAACGCAGCATCACAACTTGTAGGTGGACAAAGCCGGCACCCATAAAGCTCCAGGCAGTGATGGTGCCGTGAGGCCCTGCCTTTGCCCGGTTCCTCCAACAGCAGTCAAGGTCTGCAGTACAACAACTGCTCTCCCAGATGTGAACACACACTTGTTTCTCACCACAAGGTCAGGCCTCAGATGACCCAGTGCAGCTTTTCTCGAAATGCCAATCTCAGCAAACCATGCAGATTCAGAGGAAAGGGAGGACAGGCACACGTAGCTATTCCTGTCAGTCACTGCAGGACCGTCCTCCTATACGCAAAATACAGGAATCCTTTGCCCACACTAAACATTTCCAAAAAGAAGAGCTCCATTAGTGCTGCTACATGGCGAGTTTTCACTGTTACAGTAAGGTTACAAGGAGGGAAACCACTAACTTCCCCAGCCTTCATGGGGAGATGCTTCAGACCTGCTACATTCCATCTACTCTAAGCACATCTCAGGTGCCTCATCTTCCAACCATTAGCCTAGCCAGCTTGGCTTCAGCCCTCCCTGTGCCCATAAGTAACTACTGTGGTGGTAAACTAGTGACAATTCCCACAAAGGGGTTTACTCTTTCCTTCCTAAGTTAAATTGCTTATTTCTGTGTTTCCCAACTCTGACCTTGCAGCCAAACTCAACCCCAAAACGTAAGGCAGCTCGCGTGCTCATGCATTCCACTAAATGGAATACATTAGTGAAAATCTCCACCTAACGTGGAAGTCATTCTACCAAATACAAGTCAGACTGCTCTGCTGTGACGTGCAGACAAGCTATTAAGTTGACAGTATTGTGCTTCAGAACTCAAATGATCCATGTTTGTCCATAGGTTTTCATCTTCAAACACAGATACTGATACAGAATCAATCAGGTATGCTTTTCCCAAACTCCACAGTTACTCATTTTAACACGGTGGTGAAGGTGCTTGTGGCTTTATGGGAACAGATGACAAGTGCACTCCTCCCTTGCATCAGCCCTCAAAAGGCACAGGAGAAACTGGTGGCAGTTACACCAGTACCATGGTACAGAGCCACCACAGACTTTGTACCAAACCCCTAGCACAGCAAGATGCACGTCCAAAAACTACATTTTTGAGGGCATCACACTGAGGGTGAAAGCTCAAATCATCCCCCAAAGTAC
Organism: Coccyzus lansbergi; assembly: GCA_033558105.1. Classification (NCBI taxonomy): domain Eukaryota; kingdom Metazoa; phylum Chordata; class Aves; order Cuculiformes; family Coccyzidae; genus Coccyzus; species Coccyzus lansbergi. Next base: position 60,497 of record JAUMJK010001084.1, read on the forward strand.
TATATTTTCTCTTTTTAATAGAAGCTGATGTGGGAGCTAGCATCAAACATCAGGACTAACGGCCGTCTTGGGTTGGGAAAACAGGATTTGCCATTTAAAGGATGATTTACCAACCCTGGAGTGGCAACACTTCATCTGTAGTGGTGGCCCAGGGGCTGCTGAGCATAGGAAACAACATGTGGATGAGGCCCTGCAGCCCCAGGTGAGGTGCGCACCCCGCTCAACCCACCTGCTCCCTGCCTCCTCCACCACTATGCTGGAAGGGTGCAAACCAACAGAAAGCACATAATCGCATCAGGAACTGAACACACAGTAATAAAACTACTGTCACCCTCCGTTTCTAGACCCTCCCTGTCTGTCCCCTCCACAGTGGCAGACAGTCTCTGTGCACACATTTGGAAAAAAAGATCTGCTGCAGAGGAAAAGACATCGCAGTGATAGACATTCATCCCTCCCAGCACAGCAAGGCAGAAAAGCTGTTAACCTCCCACTCCAGGCTGTCTGTTTTGTCCACTGTGAATAACCTCTCCCCCATCCAGAGCATTTCTTCCCTCCTGTAAGATAACACCAGGGAAATCAAGAATAACTCCAGAGAGAGTATCTTCACTGCCCTCAACCACAATGCTCAGTAGCACTACCACCCCTTTTCCACCAAAATTGCATGTTTTTTCCTCATTGTTCCTGTTAAAAAAGGAGAATCCTCTTGGATTCATGTTCTCTGACACATGCATTTTGGGCACTGAGTCCAGAGTTACCAAAAGGATGGTCAAATTCATTCTACTATTCACCGTGGCTACTGAGCACAGAACGGAGTGAGTAAGTGGCCTGAACAGCCGTTAGGCTTGAAACAGAAATAATGTTAAGCAGCCCACATGTTTCCTCACACAGATTTGGCAGGAAACCATTCCCTTCTGTGAGTAGTTTTGGTCGCCTCTTCTTCACAATAGCAAGTGCTGTGCGGTAAAGGCTGAAAGCAGAAGGGAAGGAGGACGTGTGGAGGAGGGACAGGATGAGCACGCAGCAAGGCCAACTCAGAATTCCCTTTGGCATGAATGAAACACGGGTGTGTGCACAGGCGTGTTCACAGCACCACCGTCCTGAGTTGTATGCAGAGATGTACACAAAATACAAGAATGCTGGAACCGTTTTCGGTCTTCAAGCCAGGCAGCATGTAGCTTAGCTTGGTCACAGTTTTCCCCTCCCGTCAGCCAAGCGACCAGAGCAGCAGCCCACTGCCCAGGGCTCCATCCCAGCTCCAGGCTCCATCCCTCTCCGCACAACACGCTACTCCAATGACTAAAAGCCAGAGAAACACTATGCACATCCCAACAAGCCGTCTTTCTTGATGTGAAGTGGTAGTGCCTTTAGTAAAGCCGTGCTAAACTAAGTGACCAGCAGAGAGGAGACACGGATACTAATGTACATCAGTGACAGGAAAAACCATACAGTACAGGTAAAAATCTAATTTCTACAGAAAAAAAAAGATACATAACAGACATCTGTGTTTTGTTTCAACGTGTTTCAAGCTCAATGTGTAAGTAAACTTGCTTATCTGTTCAGCACACACCAATTTAGCTCTTGTTCCCTCCCTCCTGACTTCCAAAGCAAGGGAGAGACAAGCCACATCACTACCGCTTAACTCGACCGAAGACCAGCTCTGTCATTCAAGTGCTGTAAGGTGGGACCAATGGAAATGGTTGATCCCAAGCAATTAAAACATTGCATGCCGCTCGACCGTACAAACTACAGAAAGCCCCTTTTTTTGGCCTGCACACATGACAAGGAACTCACTGCGACGCTGCCCCCATAAGTTCTATGGCCTGCATCCAACTTAACCCATCGGGATCAGGGAGGGTAAGGTAGAAACCAGCAGCCCTTAGAGGATCTCTGCACAAAACGATCCTCCTGAATCGCCCTTCCCCATCTCTCACCACGCAGCACAACTGAGTCCTGGTATTGAGTAGAGATGATTACGAAGTTAACAAGTAGTCTGGGGGGATACAACTAGTTTTGTCGCGAGCTCTGAAATGACTCAAAAGAGTCACTCCAGGTTTAATGGTATTTATCCTTGTCCTGTAAAGTTAAAAGGAGAAACAGCTACACAACTATCCTGAAACAACCAGCCACACTAACAGACATAGAAACAGAGCCCAAAGAACAGCCAAACAGAACCACCTAAAATGTAATGAGGACTGCCTTTCCATTTTTGGCACTTAGAACTGAAGCCTTTATTTCAGCAAAAGAACTGGTCTGGCCTAGATTACCAATCTTCTCTGCTGCTGAGAAGTGAGAGGATAAAGTTACAGTAGGAGACAGCCGAGTTCAGTATCTGATTAGGATTCCTATTGTTACTGCCTGGGGAACTTAGAGGGAATTATTCCTAATAATTTCAAGTCATTTGGTTAAAATTCTGACAAGCCGAACAGCCACTGAACTCTGCCTTCAATACAAGCCACTGTTAGGCATACCTAATAAATGAATTACATTTTTTTGCTCTATTTGGCACATAACTGAAAGCTTCTGTACACTGAACAGATTCAAACAGTTCTTACGCACAGTAAATTACAGACTTGTGAAGGTAGCTAAGCAATGCACAATTATTTCACTAAATCCAAAGAGATCTTCTCCTCTTACCAAAACAAGGTACTATTAAAAATAAATCAGTGAAGGCTTAAGGGCAGAGACAATGATTTTAGGTGAAGTCCTTCCTTTTCAAATATTGGCTTCACACACTAGATATAAAAAACCTGCACCAGATTCCTTTAAACCACTAACACGATTTTGATTTCTACTCTCCCCTGAATGCTCCTGATAACATCTATTCCACAAAGATATTTTTTAGTGATTTCTTCAGTGTTTACAGGAACACAGTTCCTCAGAACAAGATGCATCAGGAATCTTCTCCTCTCCTGAGTCCCTGTGTACAAGGAACACTCAGCCATCTTTGGACCACAGGAAAAAACTGCTCAGATACAGTTCCTGTTCCTATCACTACATGCTGGTCTACAGTGAGAGCCAGGAACATCATACTTCTTCCCAAAACAACATCCAAGATGCTCAAGTCCACCCAGGAATGTTGTTTAAGTGCAACAAAGCTGAAGAACCTGTGCCATAATTGTGCAGCTCAGGAAGTGGTACTTCAATTGCTTCGTGACCACATGGTTCTGCCCATTTCATTCTCACCTGATTGAGGTGCTGGGAAGCCTAACAGGTTGTTTGGAGTGTGGGTCACTGGGTTAGAGTGTGTGACCTCCTACTAGTCCCCACCATCAGCAAATCCCAGCGCGGCAAAGACCTGGAGAGATTTTAGGCACATGCAGCAAAACACGGAAAAGTACCTTAGGTACAAAAAGAGCCCTTTCGGTTCTCTTGCTGGTTTTGGTTAAGCACCTGATTTGAATATATTACTTGCAAAACTAAAGAGTCTAGATTGGGAGAGATATTTGTAGACAGCCTGATCCCACCTGTTGAGGCTTTGGCTAAGTTACCCCAATCAGCAAGAGCCTCACCAGCTGAATAATACTGACCTCTCAAACAGCAGCTCCCTGCCTGCCCCAGCACTTTCTTCCTTAAAGGGCTTTCCCACAGTAATTGCTTTTCCCTATTACTGTAGTGAGAACAAACCGTCACTGAAACAGATAAAGCAATAACACATAAATAACAGGAATGGATTCCAGTTATACCAGTGAACTTGTAAACTCTTCCTTCAAGGCAAGAAGAAGGAACAGCTTCAGACCCAAAGAAATCATATCGACCATATTAACTGCTTGCTGGTTGCACAAGGGAGCCCAGATCCAGCAGTGAACAGCCTTATCCAATCAGCTGGAAGGGGAAAGGAACAGGAATCAAAGCTGGGGTTTGTTTTTCTAGAAGACTCAACACAGCTTGTCCTAATCTCTCTGCCTCCCACCACAGGCAATAGGGCTGAGGATGTAGTATCAGGGGGAGAGCAGTGTCAAGGGAAGGGCAATCACCTTCCCAAGTTCTGCTTGAAAGCCTGAGACAAGGATACAAAGAGCCCTTGGGCAGCAGCCAGACAGCTTTGCTTGCGTTCCCACTCACCTTGGTGAGCTGGCAGAGCCTTGGTGACTGCCAGCACTGCTGCTCTGTGAGGCTGACACCATTCTGCCACCTCCATCCAGCCTGGGGAAGGCAGTGGCAGCACAAAGAAGGTTTTGCTGCATCAACAGTTGTGTGGTAGGTCAGTAAGATGCATAAACACCTCAGCCAGCACATTTAGAAAGATTTCATCTGGGTAAACATCTCTTTTCCAGCTGATTCCACTTGTGTGACACTACCAGCCAGACATGGATATGGGACAGGTTGCAGCATCCTGGTGTTCCTCACACGATGAGCCTCACCAACAGTGTCCTAACTCATCCTCACAGGCCACTGCCAGGGGTATCAGTGCCATCTCCTGAATATGAACTAGGTGATGAATTCCAGCCTCTCTGGCAACCATGTTCCACTCGCTTTTCTTGGGCCAGTTCTCCTCCCTGAACAACACTTCAGGGAAGGAACACTCGGCTACGCTCAAGTCTCATTCACCAAAAAGCTCCTGGAACAGGAGTTCACCGCAGAACACCTGACACAGCAGCCAAGCCCATCTGCTCTTCTTACAGTTCAGGCAAACCCTGGCAGGATCAGGTAGCCATCAACTGACACCAGGGCACCACACCAACCAGAACCAAACCACCAGCAGAACACAAGACTGGACCTACTCTCCAGCATAAGACACATCCCAATAAGATCATTTCTCCTTCAGCCCATTAGACAACAGCATAAATTCCCAGCTCGACAGCAAGTCAGAGCCTGGCTCCTGATGTACATCTAGTACTCCATCCTACATTGCTACTGTCCCACCACTAGCATCAGCAGAACCTTCCAAACATCGTTGTGGGGGCAACCTCACAGCATGTAAGTGTGGTCCTCAATATTTAAGAGAAAACCTCAAAAATCCTTGGACCCAGTCAGCAATGAAAGCTCCCAAAATGCATCCCCTAGGGCTGAGACTGGATGTGGCCCAGGTCAGAAATGCCTTAACACAAGGAAGGCTACAGCAGTGCCCCAGCTTACTCCAAATAAAACATGAAGGAGGGGTTGCTCTGACAGACGACTCAGGAACAACTGCAAAGCATCACTACGGAACCCTGCAGCACACTAGTAGCCACTGCTGACTTCATACAGGCACTCACTTTAAAATGATGGGAGAACGGGTAGGAAATAGAACAGACAAGGTTACTGAGAGAAACTCTGAGAAAGGAAACAGGGAAAGGATTAGCCTGTTCAAGAGCTGGAACGTGGGAAAGCTACTAATGCCCAACACAGAAATACTGTAGCATAACCCTGATTTCTATCTTCAGAGCAGGAGACTGCAAGGCTTATAAATATTAAAAGCCTTGGTCCGATAAAAAAATGGCATTGCAGAGGCCTCCCTGATCTCCGAGCATGCATTATAGACATCACTCCTGTATTTCATGCTTGCTCTTACTTGCATCATTGTTTCATCAAGCACCAGTGGACTCATGCAGAGTGGGCTCTGCTCTGTATGAAGCTTTTGTGCACCATTTAAGCCACACTACAATGTCTGTGCTGTGGCCAACAAGTCTACAGTTCTCGGAAAGGACCTCAAAGCCCATCCAGTCCTACCTCCTGCCATGGGCAGAGACACCTCCCACTGGATCAGGGGCTCCGAGTCCCATCCAGCCTGGCCTTGAACCCCTCCAGGGATGGGGCAGCCACCCCTGCTCTGGGCAGCCTGGGCCTCCCCACCCTCACAGCAAAACATTTCTCCCTAAGATCTCATCTCAGTCTCTCCTCTTTCAGCTTCAAACCATTGCCCCTCACCCTACTGCTGCACTGTCTCACAAAAAGCCCCCTCACAGCTTCCCTGTAGCTACTGAAGGAGCAACTGGTGATCCTCTCATATCACCTCGCTCCTCGGCGACATCAGCAGCATAACCAAGGCAGGACCTTCAGGGTTATTCAAACATCCCCGTGACGCCAGTACAACCCTGAAAAACATGCCTGCAGTCAGGAAATACTCCCACCATCACAATAAGAATGGAAGCTTTGTTCACCAAGGCAGGTGAAAGATATTTACCTTAAGCTAGAAAATTAAAGGGTTGGTTTTCTTTTAAATGCACTTATTAAGAACACAAAGAAATTGCTGCACGTGGGCCTGCGTTGCACTCCAGCCCTCTTCTCCGAGGTCAAGCGCAAACAAGCTCTCAAAGAACATGAAGGTCAAAACACATGGCTGCTTCTCTTGAGAAGCTTCAGATCTACACAGGGAATATAAATTTACCCCTCGATTTCCTGCTGTCAGCCTAAGCTCAGCACATGACAATACAGACCAGATCCTCATCTGTCAGGACAAAGCGCACCTCCTTTTCTCCCAATTGAGAAATGTTTCTGCTGACTAACTCAAGCGTCAGACACTTCACTGTGGGTTTATGCCTCCCTTTGGAGACCATGGTAAGGGCTCCTGCAGCACAGCTATTCCTTCACTAGCACAGGAACCAAACCTGAGAAGTTACACCAACCTTGTTGTCAGTTAGGTCACACATCAACACCAAAGTATGGCCAAGATAAACCAACCAGAAGGAGCAGAAGCCAACTGCAGATTAACCCCAGAGTACCTACACTTTATCCAACTGCATTCCTATGCAGTGCTTCCAACACCAGACTCCAGTAACAGAGCCAAGACAATTCTGTTGTTCTGCAGCTTGCAGCAGCAAAGCCAGCTCAGGCTCTGCACGAGGGACGCCCTCCTTGAAGGTAGTGTAAGTGCACGGCAGTCAGGCTGCCATACAGTATCCTCCAGGCCACCACCCATTTCTGCCAGCCCCTGCACTGACTGGAGGGAGTCTTACAGTTGTATCTTCCGACAGAAAAGAACTATGTCAGAAATCACTTTTCCTAAGTCCTGCAACTTCAGTAACGAAACAAGCAGAGGCTTATGCTTTAATGTCATCTTATTTCTTCCTCTCCCCAAGGAAGCAGCCTTCACATGGGGGCAAGATAGAATATTTGAACTATGAATTACATGGTTAGTATCTACCTTTGTAACTCAGGAGCTATTTTTGCCCCAGGAGCATGCACTGGCTGCTTACAGTAAGGACCTCCAGCACAGTTTGAACCGTGGTCTCTTACTAACTCATCAACACCATCACCAGCACGCTACACAAATTCCTCTTTTTCCTGTTTTACATTATAAATAGATTAAAGGTGAAAACATTTTTTAAGATTTTATGAAAAGGCAAGGACCAGTCCCTTCAAGTTGAGCTACTAAGCAGTACCAGGTCTACTCAATAGTACAAAGGCCAGACAGATTCTGTTGCCTAAGAAAGAGCATTTCACTCCATCCTCATGATTCTGTCTTTGAATGAACATCACAAGTTGTTCCACAGGAGAAAAGAAAGTCTAAAGTGAGAAAATAAAATACACACCGTAAAAAGTTATAATGGAAACAAGTTTCAGGAGAAGTAAGTTTTACTTCTGGACCCTTACTGGGAACACCATTATACAGCTTCTGCTTCTACTGAATTCTGAGCCACCTCTAATGCTCCTATTTCAGAGACTCATGAACAACCAATTCAATCATAGTTTACACACATCTCAAGTCAGATAAGCTATACTTGATCTCTAAAGAGATCTACTTGGATGCGGTTGGTCTCATGACCAAGAAAAGAATACACGATTTGATTACCAACAGAAAAGTCATAGAATGGTTTGGGTTGGAAGAGAACATGAAGGTCGTCCAGTCCAACCCCCCTGCAGGACCAGAGACATCTTCAACCATATCAGGTTGCTCAGTCTCATATAATGTGACCTTGAACGTATCCAGGGATGGGGCTCCACAACCTACTATAAGGAGCAAGATAGAATTGCTTAGTTCACAAATATAACCCCAAAGTACTGTTATATTGACACAATTAATTTGCCAATAGCCTTTCCAAACAGAATATTAACAAACTCCAAACACTTCATTCATCTACGGAGCTGCACCTGGCAATTATAGTTACAAGAAAGCAAAAATAGAAAGAAAAAGCTTTCCATTCAACAAGACAAGTGAGGAACCAAGGCATTTCTCTAATGGCAGAGAGCCCAGTTCACTGTTGGTCTCCCAGCCTCACCACAGCAACCGAGCCACAGGCAGACACCACTAAAAGCCCTGTCCATGCGTCTCTACTGGTTTCCTAAGCAGAAACTGCACTCGTGTTCACACACTGGGTATCATTATGTTAAACAGTTCCAAGGTCTACAAGGAAGTTAACACCAACACTATGTATTTCCATCAATTTAATATTTTAAAGCCACCTCAAGTATGGTTGTGAGAGGAAAAACCGTACAGATCATGGATCATTGAAAGCACTGTTCTGTTTAAATAGTGACAGTGCGATGAGGTAGCAGCTTCTTGTTATGATGAAGAACATATGCAACTACTCTGAACAGTCATCTGGCAATGAAATTGTGGGTTTGCTTGCAAAATCAGAAAAAAAAAAAAACCACAAGAAAACCAATAACAAAGATATCTCCTTGAACAATTCAAGCTAATAGGATCCAGAATAGAGCTCTTTGTCAGTGCGAACACAAGTTTCACTTTAGGATTCCTAGGTAGGCCTCTCTTCACAAGGCTGAAAGATCTCTTCCAAGCTCCTGTCATCAGAAGGGACAATGTTATTCATTTTGTAATGCAGGACCTCTTGTTCAGAGGAAGCCCAAGCAGAGTAAGCTTCAGACAGCTGGGAGCACAGAAACTACAGGCCTAGCACAGACTCACTGCAGGAACAGAAGCACTGGCACGATACAGGAGAGTGATGCCCAGCAGTGGCTCTGCAGGGCTCATGCTTGGCCACCACACCACTCTGCTGGCCGCAGGCTTGCACTGGCGCTGACCCTCTGGGACTGATCCTCCAGCAACACAGGAATCGTTCCCCTCTCATTTTGTGAGGGCAGTAGTAGTGTCCAACCCTGGGTAAGCACCAGTCCTGATCCCACACCACTCCAGGAACTGGTCTCCTCTACGCACAACTGGCTCAGCCCCGGCCTCACACCAGGCCTGACTCCCAGCACACTGGGAAAACAGTCCCCCCATACCCTAAATGCACAGCGCTGGTGCCCAGCTCCCAGGCACGCACCGGGACTGAATCCCCAGCACCACAGAACCAGTTGCCCCTGTTCCATAGGGGCAGTACTGGTGCCCAGCCCCAGGCATACATCATCCTGATCTTGCTTGTGGCAGCAGTCCAAGCAGCAGTTCAGGAGCAAAAAAAATGCCCTGCCTGGGGCACACACTGGGACTTATCTCCAGCAGGGGGACTGACCCCCAACACCCTGGGAACTGGTCCCCCGTATGCCCCACTAACCCAGCCCTGGGCCTTGACCACTCCCCCAACACCCTGGGAACGGATGCCCCTATTCTATAGGGGAAGCACCAGTGTCCAGCCCCGGTTGCACACTAGGTCTGACCCCACAGCACCCCAGGAACCATCTGTCCCCCCTACATCCTGGTGGCCCAGCCCTAAGCACACATTGGGACCGAACCCTCCCAAGCAACACAGGAACTGGCCCCACTCATTCCACAGGGTCAAGAAAAAGGTGCCCAGTCGCGGGCACACACAAGGCCTGACCCTACAGCAGCTTAGGAAATGGTTCCCCCCACAAGCTCCACCAGGGGAGATTTAGGCTAGAGATTAGGAGGAAGTTTTTCACAGAAAGGGTCATTGGGCATTGGAATAGGCTGCCCAGGGAGGTGGTTGATTCATCTTCCCTGGAGGTGTTTAACAGACGGGTAGATGAGGTCTTGAGGGACATGGTCTAGTGTTTAATAGGAATGGTTGGACTCGATGATCTGATGGGTCTCTTCCAACCTGCTTGTTCTATGATTCTATGATAATCCCCGAGGCCCAGCCCTGGGCACACAGTGTGATTGACCCCCACCCCAGCACCCTGGGAACCGGCCCCCTTATTCTACAGGGGCATAAAGGGTGCCCAGCCCAGGGCTCACACAGTGGGACTGACCCCCCCCCCCCTCCCCAGCACCCCAAGAACCGGTGTCCCCATCCTGCAGGGCCAGCTCCAGCCCCGGGCTCACCCCAGGAACCATCTCCCCCCCCTTCCACATGGGCAAAAGACCGAGCCTGCCCCCCGCCCCCTCGGCCCAGGCCCCGGCCGCTCCCAAGGCCGCGTCCCGCTTTGTTCGCGGGCCGCCCCGTCCGTACCTCCAGGATGTCCTCCAGCACGTAGGCCTCCATGTCGGCCCTCACCGCGCGGCCATGCCCGCCGGGACCCACACGCCGACCGGGAGCCGGCGGCCGCCCGCCCCCCCCCCGCTGTCACAGGGGAACAGGAAATGGACTGTTCCACCGCCCGCCTCCAACGGCCGCGCCGGCAGATACCACCCGGCAGCGCGGGGGGGGGGGGAACGCCAACGGGCACCGGAATAACTGCGCTGGGGGAGCTACCAATGCCGGGGGAGGGGGCACGGGAAGCTACCATGGCTTGGGGTGGGGGTGTTACCACTGCGAGGAAGAAGCTACCACCGGGCTGTATGAGTAAAGAACGTGTTTGCCCAGAGAAACCGTGGTTCCCCCATCCCTGGAGGGGTTCAAGGCCAGGCTGGATGGGGCTTGAAGCCCCTGATCCCGTGGGAGGTGTCCCTGCCCATACCAGGAGGTGGCACTGGGTGGGCTTCGGGGTCCCCTCCAGCCCAAACCATTCCCTGGTTCCATGATTCCACTCTCCACTTCCCACACAAAATGCACTGCAGTGCCTCTCCTCAGCTCCCCTCTTCCCAGAGCACCCAGCTCACTCTGTGGATGAGGACACTTCAAGTCTGGCCAGGGCCTCAACCAAGTTGCCAGGTGGCCACCAGGCTGGGACCACCAGCCCCTTACCTGCCTCCAGGCAGGACCTCCAGAGGGAGCTCCATGAAGAACCCCCAAAAGAAGCTCCAGGGTGTCCCCCTCCCACCATAAGGTTCTCCCACAACAGAAGCTCAATGTGGTGCCCCCCAGCAGGAGCTCTGTAAGGCCCCCTCAACCCTGCAAGAGAATCTCCATGAGGTCTTTCCCTGCATGAGATCCCTCCGTGAGCTTCCGCCCAAAACAGGAGCTCTGTGAGGTTCTCCTCTTGAGGTGCTCCCCAGCAGGAACTCTGAGGTCCCCTCCATGAGGGACATGGTTTAGTGTTTGATAGGAATGGTTGGACTCGATGAGCCGACAGGTCTCTTCCAACCTGGCGATTCTACGATTCTATGAGGTCCCCCTTAGTCTGCGGTGGTCCTGCTGCTGGTCTCTGCACACCAAGAGGGCCCAACAGTGGTGGGGGTGCCCATCGCCAACCCACATGCTCATTCTGACCCAAAGCTCACAAGTCCAGGTGCTCTCCTGGAGCCTGATCGTTGCCGCCCTGCCCTAACCGCTCCTGAGTACGCAGCCTGCTCCTCAAAACATAAAACCACCTCAAGCTCCAGACTGAGCGGACCCACAGCAATGCCCACAGTTGTGTCTTGTGCTGTGACCTGGCTTCCCATGCTGGTAGAACCTCCTCAGCCAGCTGACCCGCCCCCAGTGCTGCATTTCCAAACACCTCGTCCATCTCACCTCCACCGAACCAGAGCAATTCCAGAGACAGCCTGTGACCTAAACAGCAAAGGTATCGACCATGGGAAGAAAGGCCTACAAGACAGTTGTGGAGCCATCATCTCTGCTTCACCTAAACCATCGAGTGTTAATCTGGGCCAAGAGAAATGAAGTTTTACAGGCTCCTCCTGCCACCGGCTGACGGCAAGACCTGTTCTGCGTGCAGTACCTTGAAATCACTGAGTAGTCGTATCTGCAGCTCTCCAAGTATTAATTTTCCAGGTCAAAACATAATAAAACTAGTCAACCCCACAGAAGTCTCCTCTCACAGGCTCACGTGAGCAGAACATAAATGGCACAGGGAACTGAATTCACAGTTTGGCTTTGAGAAATGCAAGCAGGGATCGCTTTTTTTGATCTTTTTCCAGAAAATACTCTGTTGGTAAAAAATAACTCACAGCAGGAAGAATGTTCTTTATTTTGGAGGGGTTCAACACACGTATGGCAGAAATCTAAAGTCAGATAGGCAAGGGGACACGTGGAAGTCTTCCTTGCCTCATGGCAAATGAATCACACAGACATCTACATATCGCAGCCTACTTCTCATAGGAAACTGTTGCCCATGCAAAGAATCACAGGACAGAAGTCCATGGTTCCTCTCGAAGACAGCGTTTCTCATGTCCTTAACAGCCCCTTGCACCTGATCCCAGGTACAGGTAATCACAGGCAAACATCAGCCCAAGTACCAAGCTCTCCCAGCCAACCTGAAGGGCTCCTTTTTGTACAGAACCAGAAAACAGCCACCACTCCCCACCTAAGGCTCCTGTCTCAAAAGACCAGTTATTCACTCTTCTGAGCCCAGGAAGGAATTAACAGATACCTTATATCACACACAAAATAAGCGTAAACCACCCAGCTCAGCGCTGAGATGAAGATACTTAACACACAATGCTGAAAGCATCGTCTGATGGAAAGATGGGACAACGCAGGAACAAAAGAAGCTGTCTGCTCCACATGAAGCAAACTGAAAAGCATCACCTTTCCTGCTGTTCCAAAACACACGTGAGGGTTTCAGGAGAAGGAGAAACACGCTCATCTCAAAAGCTGAACCATTTCCCACGCCGCTTGGAAGATGACAGAGTTCAACAACACAACTTCATTTACAAAACCCTAACTGAAAGCATAATTCAGATCAACTCACCTGGTTCAAATCTTTCAAGTTGTGCTGCATCACCAGAAACAAAACACCTTGAGGAGTCAGGTTCTATGTATGAGCAACGCAAGCAGCAAACCACCTACCCAATTAAATATTTCACCAAAACCAAGTCACACTCAACTTCTGTTCACTTCCACACCCAAAATACTGATACTTCACACCCCTTTGTGCCTTTGATGCCCCCTGACCTCCTCCCCTCTCCTGGCTCTCCTTCTCCACCAGCAGCCCTCTGGAGCAGGCCTGGGAAGACCCATTTGTCTGCCAAACAACAACCCCTATTTATACTTAGTACTTAAAGTATAGTCTGGAGTATCAAATTCCAAAACCTCCATTCCTAACACTTTATTTTACACCACTCAGAGATCTTCATTACCACGCAAAGGCTTTAACACAGGCTTCCATCCCATCCCTGCAAGAAAGGAGCAATGCAGGTGGGAAACCCAATCAAGAGACCCTCTTCAGATGCTCACGATTTATTTCTTTGCTGTTTCTACTGTGCGATTTTAGGTTTTAAACACAGGTGAAGAAATATATCTTCAAGTACTGCAAAGGTGAACACAAATCCATTTCTCCCTTGCTTTCAAGTCTATCTCTGTGAATTACCTGCACTAGCTGTTTTTAGGATAAAACCCACTATCTTCTTGAAACCTGTCACCTGCTATTTGAAAGCTGATTATCTCTGTTACGCCTTACTTTGAAGGGCTTGATCTAGTCGGCACTCTCATCTATCACCAAACAGCAGCCTTCTGAACAAGCAGTACTGCAAAAGAAGGCAGCCCTTCCAGTCACACACATCCATCATCGTGTTTCCTTAGTCCCCTCTCTAACATTCCATAAGCCTAAGCCACCAAAAGTCCTAAAGTTCCCCATGCAGGAATTGAAGTGTAAACATTTAAAGTGCAGCTGAAGGAAAGAAACTTGGCACAGCACTGAAAAGAGCAGCCCTCTTGCAAGCTATGCTAATATGTGTTAGACAGGAGGGAATCCTGAGGTGGCACTTTGTAGAAGGCAAAGCCAGGGATGAGCACAAATCAAGGCTGGTTTACTCCATGCTATGCTCTCAACACAGCACCTAAGCAAAAAGCGTGTGATTTGAGCAAAGGGAGAATATAAAAGCGCTTGCAAGACCACAGCAGTTCATGCAGGATGAAGTTTATAGAGTGGCTATAAATGCTCAGGAACTGGTGAGTGGGCAGTGGTAAAGAGATCTCAGTTCAATCTTCTGCTACCGGAGAGGATTAAACCAGACCAGCACCATGCACTCCGAATGGGCATCACCTGGAAAACATCACCCTGAAACATAAGCATTTGAACAATTGATCCGAGACAGATTCTGGCACCCAGAAACGAAAGCCTTGGAACAACTGATCAGACAATTCCCACTCCTATCACAAAAGCACATTGTTGTCTGTTTACAGCTGATCGAGCAGTACTGGTCACCAACCCTCCCACAGCACATACACATACTTTTTGTGTATTCTCAGAGTCACAGAGCTCCGTGTCAAGGTTGGGTTGTTTAAACCATGCCCCACGTGGTGCTAACACCTTCTCCAACAGAACCATGAGGTGCACTCATTGCTAAAAATCCAAATCATTTCCAGGTGGAAAACCAGCCCATCAGTACAGCACAAAGCACCTCTGTTACCCTCCTCAGCACACCTTTACCACAGGTATCTCCTCCTGGGTAGGCAGACAGTCACAGCATGATGAGCTCAGATGAAACCAAGAAGTTCCCGAGACAGTTCAGACCAAAAAAGCAGGGCGGGTTTCCAGTTGGAATTTTGTGACATTGCCATTTTCCACTAAGTGTAGAGCACCACGAGACAAAGATGCTACCACTGTCACACCATATATCTTGTGAAGAGACATCTATCACAAGCGAAGTGAATTTGAGCATGTTGGATACGACAAGACACATCTGCAGAGAAGACTGACATTTCACAGGTATTAGAAATACCCAGGAAATCAGAAAACTCAGCCCACAAAGCGGAAAACTCCATCACTAAGCCTTACAAATGACCAAGTTTCCTCGTCTAACATGAAACCAAAAACCATGGTGAGACACACAAGAAGTTGTTCACATGCAAGAGGAACATCCAGTGGTGTGAGTAACATTCAGACAGTATTTTCAAAGGCTGCTTCAAACCTGCGTTTTAAAGACTTTGTGGGCAAGAAGTAGTGGATACAGTGGCGTAGAACCCAGGAATTCAACCCATTATGGATCCTACCCTGAGTTTTATCATCGGCACTGGGAGCAAGTTCCTACTGCAGCTTAAGGGGAGAGCAAAAAACCCACGAGAGAAGAAATCACCTACAGAATAATCAACAAAAAAAATCAACCACGTCTTGGCGAGTCGTCCCACACCAAAGGGATGTGGATCACCAAAACATTACTTGCAATGCAACCACCCTGTATAAACGTAGGCAGCCAGCACCCCTCAAACGCACACACAGTTACTGAAGCTCTTCTGTATTAAAGAATATGTAGTCACCAAGATGACCTTAAAGATAGCACAGGGACAAGCGAAAAAAGACAAGAACCCTAACTTAACTGGAGACACGGTAACAGTAAGCAACTCAAAATGACACACTACAATTACTCACCACCGAAGGCACCTCTCCCTCTCCTTCTCCTAATACTGGTTTTCGGCTCTGGGCCCGTTTCTTCTTTTTTTTTGAGAGGATGACACTCCTACTCACGTTCCCTTTGCTGGGCTGAGCCAAGCCCTCCCGATCTGCTCTTGGAGTGAAAACAGAATCTCAAACTGTCTACAAGTAAGCCAGAACTAAGCGTTTCCCCAACCAGACACTGCTGTGGGTATACACAACTCTAGAGAAGCTCACTGCCTTGGAAAACCACAGTAACGTTTCTCAGCCTTCATTAGAAACTCCATCCCCACCCACACATACACCTTTCATCACTCCGTCGCATCATTACCTCGCTCAGATAAGCACCGAGACACTAAACATGCTCTTCTCTGCTACTTCTCCTATCACCAGTGGGTTTGATTAGTAATACAAAATTGTTGTTATACCACAAAAACGTGAGCTCTGCTTCCTAGCAGTGAGCACCACCTGGTGCTTCTTGTAAGGTCCCTTTAGTTCTATGCCAACCACACACAGAGACCTTTAACTGTACTGTTCCAGCTCCTCTCTCTAGACAGATCCATTGCACTCCTCACCCTTGATCCCCAGTGTTTCATAACTACATAAATCAACTCCATCCAAACACAAACCTCAGGCACCATCTGAAATTGACTTTCATCTGGGTTTTCCTACTTTTACACAGTGTGTTGTTTTCTTTTCCTTCCCTGCTCACAGCAATTGCATCTCCACAGCTGCCACCCTGACTAAACGTCCAACACCCTTCAGGCAGGTGCTTTAGGGAACTTCAGATCAAAGAAGTCACTTGTTTACTTTTTATTATTGGAGGGCGTAAGGGGTCACACAGGGATGACGGCCTTTAGCCTGGTAAAATCTACCCTTTCTAACATGCACTTGTATTCCAATTTCTCTTTATTCCTTTATCCTGGTAATTCAGTGTCTCCGCTGAGCGTTTCAATGCACAAGGGCAGTGGAGCATTCCCTGAGTGTTACATTCACAAGCTGACCCTTGCTGCCCGTCCTTACTATCGCACCACCCTTGTTTCAGCGCTGTTCCCTCCCACAGATAAGGAAATTTCCAGAACCAATCCACCTATTTTTGCTCTCTAACAACTATGTAACAACTTTTTTTAACTCTCCAGGAGTCTCATTTCCTGCTCAAACAGGGAGATTTCTTCCAAGACAGCTCTTTCATTCCTGCCCAGCACGTTCCTCACTTGGCCCAGGGCAGCAGCAAGGCGTCCAACACCCCTTTGCCACATTCAGTATCTCTCATTCATTTAGTTACACTCTTTTTGGTAAGCTCATAAAGCTGAAGTGGATGAAATTCTATTCCTTAGGGGGCCTTAACGTGGCATTCGTGAGAGCTAGGTTTTCCACAGCTCCAAGGAAACTTCTGTCTTGGGAAGGTGTCGGTATTTAAGTATCATCGAAAGTGCCAAGATAAACACGTCCTGAGCTTTTTATGTCAATTTAAAAGACTGCATAAGACTCAAAAGCTTTTAAGACTGACTGCTGACCAAAGACTTGGACGTTTATGATCTGTCTGAGCGCATAAAGCCGCCCGATTCCCTTCACACCACCCCCCTCAGATCTGTTCTCCTTTAACAGAAGCACTATGCAAGCAGTGTACACTTGGCAACTCGCAGCAGCTATCGGGTTCTGGTGGGATCAGGGAAGATGACGAGTCTGTACCCAGAGAATCCTTTTCAAATCTGTATTATCGCCTCCCAGTAATTGCTGAGGATTTCAGCATTCACACTGCATTTCACAGAGGATTTCTTATTCCAGGGTCGGTAAAAAAGGCCATCGCTTTCACAACTGAAAAAAGTTAGCCACATAGTGCTAGGAAGCTAAGAGAACCAGAAGGTTTCACTGACAGCACCAACAAACATGCAGCTTACAGCTCTTTTCCAAGACAAGGGATGCCGAAGGGTAGCTCCATCTGAAGCAAGACTGCAACACTAGAACTGGATATTAACAGCCTTAAACTCTACTGGCAGCCTCTTGCTCTTACACCAAGAACTTCTAAACAGAAGGTAGACACACCATATAAAGATATTTCTAAGATCAGGCTTCGCCTACACCTAAAAGAAACCACCATCTAAAGAGAGTTTTACAGCCTAGCAAGGGAGCAGCATCCCAGCATGAAGCAAGAGAAACTCTTCCCATCAGGAGAGCCTCTTTCCTGAGGAAGTGCCTGCATCAACCCCATCATTTTGGGTTTCAAATCCACATGGCAAATCTTGAGCATGAGGAGAGGAGGAAAGAAAATGTCTTGACTCATACCTAGCACTGTCCTGATGATGAGCTAAACAAGAATGTCATTAAAAGGCAACTGTGTCGAGACATATCCCTGAGGTTGTGCCTTGTCATCTGTCCGGCACATTCTCTCATTAATGGCAGATGCTGTGATTTCGCTGCAGAGGAACTGCTTGACGCCAGTTCCGATGCCACTGACACTGAGCTGCACCAGCATGACAAAATTACAGAGCATGGCACAAGCATTCTAGAAGCGTTCCTCATCAGAGCTGTAGCATTAGTGACATAAATGTTTGTCTAAGGGGAGCCTGTTATAGGGGAATGTCCTTTTCTGCTTTAAGTAGCCCATGTTTTCATGGCTTAGAACCATGTTTCAAATCTTTAGTCCAACTTTCAACACACTAAAGAAACCTGGTTTGGGGCTAAACCCACATAAGGTGGGGAACACGTTCAGATTCAGAAAAGACACCAGCTTACACAGGGAAGATCCTTCTTCAAACAAATTCCTTTCCTCATTCCACATGTGAAATACTGGTGATGGGAAAACTATGTGTAAGGTAAGCAGCATTTATACAGAGTAATACTTCCTCACCTGCAGAAGTCACACAGTCCTGCAACATTCAGGCTAATCCTGAATTCTCCCTAGAACTCTGGGGACAAATGCAAGGTATCTTCACATTAGTTCCTGGAAATTTGAGTGCAAGGTAAAAAACACCTTCGCTTAATGTACACTCTACCTGTGCAGTCCGTGTGATACACAAGGAGGAGAACATGCCTGCTTCGTGATCCGTACCCAGTTGTATCAGCACACAAGCTCTCAGACAGATGCTTTCTCTTTTTTTACACAAGGTTCTGTTGGCAACTTTGGCTCCGCACTCGCAGAACACAATGAACAGACAACAATGCAAGACTCCGCAGCCACAAAAAGGACTGAGCGCACTGTGCAGAAAGCTCACCCCTCATCCAGTTCTGCATATATAAATACATATTGGAGCCTGTCTCATCTCTTAAACCTGAGCACTTTCTGCAGGTACAGCTGCAAGCTCCTGGAAGCTCTGGAACAGTTGAAATGCAAACATCTTCCCTGAAAAGGCTTAGGAAACCTTCAACCAGAAAAAGCCACTTTCTAGAAAAAAGTGCCTTCCTCCTTTTTAAGTGGGCTAGTCTATCATTTTCTGCTATGCATAATAACCCAGTTACGTGAACACTGACACAGAGTATTTTCACAGCAAATTCTGTTCCAGGATCTGGTGGATTGCGATGTGCTGTCCCCTGTTATCCCAGCTGTGAACCAGACAGTTGTTTCAACAGCTCTGCATGCAGGCAGACTGCTCACAATGAATGTGGACACGGTTAGTTTCGGATGTCCCGACTGTTATGGAAACAAGCAGGACCCACAACAATGTACTTCGTGTTTGTTTCTTTCACAAAGCCCCCAGAAATCAGAGTTCCTTAGCTGGCATCTTCACATTCACAGACTAAACCAGGTAAGAAACCTATTCCACTTATTGACAGCCTGGAATTTAACAGAGAACATGCTGGTAGAAAGGGCTGAAGAAGAAGAAAAAAACCCACAAACTGGTCACAGGTTCAGTTTATCTCACACTACCAGAAGAAAGACACAACTAACTCGCAAACATTTGCTCTTTGCCATTCAAGATGCACACACAGGAACAGCCCAATTTTAGCCCAAAATGAGCCCTAAAGGGGCTCAAGAATTCAAGAATCCAAACCCAAAATATCTTCAGTCTTAAACAGCACAGCCAGTAGCTCTCACCACCCTGATATCTGAGGGACTCTTCTCAGCCAAACAAATCCGCACTGCCTCCCCCTCCACTTGTAAATTAAATCCTTTTAACCATACACAGAACCTAAAGGAATTATTCTACTATGACGACATTTAATAAAGACACTGGAAGCTCACAAAAAGTACAGAAAAGAATTAGCTATGATGTTTCAGACTGTGTCCACAATGCTTGTTCCAAAATCACTCACTCAAGTTCTCTCTTGCAACGCTTATTCCAATGGTTTGGGAAGACTGCATACCTCACCATATCCATCTCCAGGTTACAATAACAGCCACCGGCAAAGACATCTGCCTTGCTTGAAAACAGTTTGGGATATTTTTATATGTAAAATTAGGGGTTTTTTTAAATGAAGTTCATAGAGTGCACTGCTACGAACCTCACTGCAAGTCAAATTCACTGCAGAAGTGCTTTTGAGGTGGGACCACTTCACATACTTCTTCAGAAGCCATAATATTAGAGTTAGTGAAGGCAGAAATGTGCAAACCAACCAAGGTCTGGGCTATACCCCAGTATAACTATATGATGTTCGCAACAGTTCCAAGAGGAACAGCAATTCCCTAAAAAAAGCTTCCCCTGGCAAAGCTCTCTGTCTCCTCAACACCTGGCTTAAGGGGACATCTCAAGACCCACTCAGGCAGACGAGGCACATCCTGAGTAACATCTCTGTTCCAAGCTCAAGAGAAACCAAATGAACAACACACTCCATAGCGTACCCCTGCTTCCCTTTTGCATCCATATTATCACCTCACAGACAGCAGGCAGGCCAGCAACCGGCAGCAGAGAGAGCTGCAAAACAAGTGGTGTGAATGAGAACAGCCCAAATGGAGAGATTCCCTCTCGGGGGCAGAAGGAAGCTGATAGATCAACTCACTACGTTATGAGTCTGCAGACCCCAGCTTTGGCACAGGAGCCACCACGTATCTAAGAGCCCACCCCACATCATGCAGAATGATTCTTACACACACATTGTGTCTACGCGTAACTGTCTCCCCCACACACAGCCTGCGGAAAAGCCCTTTTTCAAAGTTTAGCACAGAAAGTTTGCCACTATATTTATCGCTGAGGAGATCCTTTATGGAGCCGATGCTTCACAAAAATACCAGTGCGTTGTTGTGCCAACTTCCACTTCTGTTAGCGTCAGAGATGGACGGAAGGCATATGTTCATCTGTCTTGCAGGCTGGCACGTTGAAAGCGCTCTTGTTCCTCCAACCAGCTTGGTTATTTGTCTCAAGATTACCACACCGATCCCAAGTCATGCTCTTTGAGTATTTTATGCTCATCAGCGTACAAAGTGACACCTTTTCTGCACTGTAATCCACTATGCAAGAGCAGTGATGGTGATGCTCAAAAGTACAGCTACATTTTAAGAAAACACTGCTTTGTTTTTCTCTTTCTCATATCCTTAACACACTGCTTTCAAGAACCTTAAGTAGCAGAGACAAAAGAATCAGAGCTGATCTTATCTCAAGCTTTCAAATTTTAATGCGTGATTTATCTTTCCAGGACTGTGCCAGTCACTCACAAACAGAAGACCCAAAGGACAGAGAGTCAAAAGGACTACTTGACTCTTGAATACAGAGATTCTCCCAGATGTGTAGCACTCCTAGCAATGTGAGTCCTCACAGACAATCCAAGTGTTACTTTTGACATTTAAATGTATGGTTCCATCAAAACCTGCAGCCCTTATCCCTCCTCCCTGCCCAAGCTCCTTGTCCTCCACTGCATCAGCACAAACTCTTGTGACACATGGGATCAAAGAACTGATGGACTGTAAACGGGATTTTTGTGTCGCTGAGGTTTTTTTAGACGGGATCATCTCCCAAGTGGCAATGAATGGGTTTTTGTATGTTTGTGTTGGAGAGAGGTTTCCAGAGCTCCCCTTCTGTGAGGTTGGGACCACAAGGGGTTCCTGCAAAGGACATACATACAGGCTTGGAAACAAGCATCCTTTTCATGGGGGCAAGGGAGACAAACCTGAGGTCAAACACGAGGCAGGCTCCTCAGACACAGGAGGAGACACCCTGCTGTGTGAAAGATACCTCTAACCTAAAGAAAGAACACAGACACTTAACTTTTAGACTCTTTCAAGCTGAACTTGAGGAGAATGGTAGCCAAAAGCCCAAAGCGATCTTTTAAATATCAACATTTCATCATACTTAATACTCCAAGCTGTGCTTTCTAGCATCTGAACAGCTGTGTATTTGGACATGTTCATCCATTCTTGATGATTAACACCACAAAGGTTTAAAATACTGGGGTGGGGCAAGAGAAAGACTAAAATCAAGGTTCATTGCAGCTCATTTGGTAGAACACACCATTATACGCTTAAGACTTGAGGCTTCAGTAAGTCAAGGGAAGCGATTCTGCCCTTTTATTACTCTCTTTATACCTCTTCTGGAGCCCTGTGTCCAGTTCTGGAATCCTCAACCTCAACATAAGAAGGATATGGAGCTGTTGGAACGGGTCCAGGAGGCCACAAAGATGATCCGAGGGCTGGAGAACCTTCCATACGAGCACAGGCTGAGGGAGTTGGGGTTGTTCAGCCTGGAGAAGAGAAGGCTCTGAGGAGATCTTACAGCAACCTTCCAGTACCTGAAAGGAGCCTACAAGACAGCTGGAGGGAATATTGATAAAGGCTTGTGGTGATAGGATGAGGGGGAACCGAGTATAAACTGGAAAAGGACAGATTCAGACATTAGGAGGAATTTCTTCATGATAAGAGTGGTGAGACGCTGGAACAGGTTGCCCAGGGAAGCTGTGGCTGCCCCATCCCTGGAGGTGTTCAAGGCCAGGTTGGAAGGGGCCTCAGGTAACCTGATCTAGAGGGATGTCCCTGCCCATGGCAGCGGGGTTGGAATCAGAAGATCTTTAAGGTCCCTTCCAACCCGAATTATTCCATGATTCTATGAAAAACACCTGCACGTCAAACACCAATAAAGTGCATTTGTCAAAAACTGCTATGGGCAAGGCAAACAAAATCATCATAATTACAGCATTCAGCCTACAAGAAAATAGTGCAAGCACAAAGATGTATTATGTCCCGTGGCAGAATTTGAGCCTGTCATAAAGCTATTACCTAATATGTAAATAAGGTGACAACAGCTCGGTAATACCTCCGCACGGCTTTAGCTCTGCGGATAGTTCTGAGCTTACGATTGCATATGGGGGAGAAACGTGGCTGATGAGCGTCTGGAACACGGAGATAACCCCTCTGAGCACCGATTAACACAAAGCACTAACTGCACTAACGGATCAGAAAAGCTGCCCTTTGCTGGTCAAGAGTGTATTTCTTCAAATACTCCGGTCCACGATGAACAGAGATCACCAGAACTCACACACTGACACCAAGACATGTTTATGTGCACCAGTGAGGTGAACTGTGTGTTCGGGAAGACTGTTCTCCCACATGTCTGTTAACAGACCTTATCCTGACCTCTGCCAGCAACCAGGCCTTCCCAACCCATCCAACCAGCATTCTTTCTGGAAACATCTAAGTTATTGCCAAGAGAAAAGCCCCACACTGGACAGAGGATAAACAGACACAGCCCATCTCCAAGGTGCTATTTCAACCCAACTCACCCGTCAAGAAACCAGAGCACATGATCAGTTCAGAGAATAAACAGAACAAACACTAGAGCAGCCACAAATCCTGCTCCAACAGCCTCAAACACACCGATTTTGGGCGATCCTTTTTTTTTTAATCACAAAGTACAAAGGGATTGTTTCTCTAACCTCAGAAACAAAGCCTTCTCACTTATCTTGGATCTGCAGCATTGATTTTTCAATTCTTAAATCCAGTTTCCGAACCAGCCATTTCCTAAATAAGCACAAACAGTTTTGTTTTTAAAACAGAGAGAGAGAGAGAGAGAGAAAACCCAAACATACGTAATCCAACTTGCCTTCAAAGTTGACAGGCAAGGAAATTCTTTCGGCTAAATCTCTTCCAGAAAAACTTTTCTGTTTAAAGAACTAAATTACTAACCTAAAATATGGAGGGTTGATTCCAGCCTGCGCACAGGAATTCTGTTTATAAGGACATTTCCTGAAGGACTATCTGAGGAAGTGAACCTATTCACATGGCATCATCAGTACCTTCGGGGGGGGCTTCTTTTTAAACCCCAATATTCACCAACAACTTGAATTAAGGAAAGCAGACAAATGAAAATCGTTATAGTTTTTATTAAAATCCGCACTAGGCCTGGGCTGACCCCATTTATCAGCTCCCACATGGGGACTCTCAGCCATGCACACGAAGACACTACTCAATTTTGCAAAGCACCAGCTCCCAGACGCTCCACTTCCTAACCAGCACGCAAGCTCCAGGAAGGCAGCTCCCTTGGAGAAGGGGCCACACACACTTACAGGGTGAAGCCAGGAATGCCTGCAAGGCAGCTAGCAGAGAACGGCTAAGTCAGCCAAACCATTATCCTGGTTTTCCAGAACGATTTCACTGGTGCCTAGTCTAGGGCAGAAAAATGATGCTGCGGTAAACACTGGCTAATGCATCCTGGGGTCAGTCCCAGTGGATTTCAGTTCTGTGAAACACGGCTGTGGGATCTGACTGCCACCAGCCTGGCCAGCCCTGTTCTTTCAGAGGTTTCCGAGAGACATCCCTTCATGCCGCCAGGACATCTCTGATTCCACTCACGGTCAGCTACAATTAATGGACGCTGACCCCTGACAGCTACATTACATCATACTTACCATATCCCTCATGCGAGACAAAGCAAAGACCTGGCCCGCCTTGCTCTGACTAGAGATGGAAAGCGAGTCTGCTGCGGCCCCTGCTGTGGCTCACCTGCTTTTCCAGTCACGTCGCTTCAGCTGATGTAAGGAAACCACTGCTATGCCACGCTACGCGCTGCAAGAGCTACACTGATGAGGAAAATGCCAAAAGCACCTGTGGTCACACAGAAGCTTGGATTTTCCTAAGGGATTTCACTTTTATTTCTTCTTTGGAAGGGAAGTAACACAACCTTACAAAGAAAAAAACTGCCAAAGGAAACAGAGAGGGAAGAATTACACCATAAATAACACGGTAGAATACAAGCCAGAACTCTACACCGGGATGGGACAGACTAACCAGGCCAGAGCCCAATTAGGTGCATGTTCAGTCACGTATATGAAGACACGAGGAGATGAAAGCAATGGTAGCACAGAGATGTATCACACAGCGGCCAAGCGAGACATACTGGCTCTCCTGCAGTCCTGCGGCACCCACAGGCCTTATTCCCTTACTCCCTGGTGATAATTAAGACAGCTGGGATTAAAAAAAAAAAAAAAAATATCAACAGCTTGCTTGTGTTACAACCATGTGGCTATTGAAATCCCACCCAAGTTTCTAGCTCAACACCCTGTATCTGAAGCCGAAGATAGAGCAGTTCAGAGCAGCTTCTTCAGCACTAAGACATTTTGGAGGACCAGTGCTGGTTTGTTGGTTCGTTTACTTCAGATTACTTGCTCAGTTCAATTACTAATTCAACCGCAGCTGAAAAAACATAAAATCAACTTTCATTTGCAGGAGCTTTGAGGGGCGAGTCAAAAAAAGAAAGGAACAGCCAAAACATCTCCAAACCATTGTGTTCAGGTAGAGCAAACGCTACACAGGATTCCTTTTAGGAAAGAGCGTGTGCACATCATATGAGAGTCCAGTAACAAACTACACTAGTCAGAAACAAACAGACAAACACAAGTCTGATCTACACCTGATCGTCACGAGACTCTGCTCTAAGAGAAAAATGAACTTGAAAACTCTTAAAATGGACAGGACGCTAGGAAAAGCAATTATAAATTTCACTGCCAGCAGCAAGCATCCTTCAACTTCAAAGATGCCAAACAAGCTTGTGAACAAAGTTTATTAAACAATTAAACTTTTGTGTTTAGCAGAAGTAATTCTAATGCAGATTTTTAAGCATCAACTCCTAAGACTCTATCGCTATTTACGGAAGACAAATGTTTAGCAAAATGGGTCCATGCAAGAAGTCTATGTATTTATTGCCTATTTGAGCCTGCTCAGAGGAACTGCTAGACCTTATTTTCACAAAATAAATCCCTGATAATAACAAAGTTCTAAAGTAACAATGGTCCTAATCTTAGTATAATATCTCAGCTTTCATTCCTCTAACCTGCTCACACGCGCCGCTTCTTTTTTTGCATCACATCTTTAAAGTCATTCATTCACCCAGCTCAGAAGGCAGACCTTTCACCTGACCCGCGGCAGAAATCCGACAGGCAGTTTTCTTCACATTTATTTCACATATTGACATAGCAGCAATCAGCCACGTTTGATGGGGATGGAGGGAACGCCACGCAAAGCCCCAATAAACAGGAAAAGCAGCTTCCCGTTAGGGATGCAACGAACAGACAGGCCCAAGAGCATAGCTGTGTGTAGCGGCTCTCCTCACAGAGCTCTGATGGAGAAGAAAGGCACTCTGAGCTCACCTTTCAATGCCCAGTCCCATTTAACAGCAGGACAGGTCCTTAACCAGCTGACAGGGCTGCCCCATGAGAACCCTTGTTGTGCAGGATCATTCACAGAACAGGGCCACAGCTCTGCCAGGAAGCACACACGCTGCTCTCGCCGGTACAACTGCTTCTGCCCTTCTTCTCTTACCTTAAGATCCCTCCTTCTGTGTGTGGAAGAGTTATCATTGCTTCGTTAGCCAGCAGTTGGAGAAAAGGTGATGTGCCATTTGCAGACAGCACTGGCCTGTGCTACCTAGAACCTCGGGGTTTGGCAGGCAGCGGCCTGAAAAAGCAACCTCAGAGGCTGCCATGAACGTTGCAGTAGGAGCTCATTAAGCTCTCAGTATGAGACTTCCATTTAACCTCTCCCAAAGCCCTGTCCACTGCCTATGCTTCCGCATTAAGATCTGAAGGAGACCGAGATGAAAACATCTGATTACAACTTTTTATTCCATTCCATCAGCTCAGCAACAACTGAGCCAAACAAGGTCTTTCCACTCACGGGGTTTCTGCAATTTAGCGCCTGCCAGGTTTCCGATTAAAACGCCTCTGACTTGTTGCTACTGTACTCCTGATTTTTGGAAGCTGTCTCATTAGCAGTCAACCCTAGAAGTGCTTTGCTTCACAGATTAGAGAAGCTTTAACGCATTAAGCATAGGAAGGGCAAAGAATAGCCTAGGAGAAACTGCCTTAAGTTTGCAGAGATGAACTGAATGGCTGGGAGGGAACACCATCTTACACGGCGCTCCCACAAGTTCCCACTTACAGCAAAAACACACACTTCCATTTCTTCCCGCTTGTCATTTCAGACTGACAGTGGTCAGGAGACAGCGATCCAGCTGCTGAGGCCACTCAAGCCAGGCACATCTCAAAGCCTGAGTCAAAATAATTCTAAACCCTTTTTAAAACATCTGAAGAAGTAAAAATCCCATGGTTGAAACACAAACTTATTTTTTTAATAAAAAAAATTTTTTTAGAAGCTACAATTAATCACCAGGTTGCTTTCAGAGAAAGAAAGCTCTGTTCACTACAAACACTCGAAACACGTTTCCTCCCCAGGAGCTGCTGGGAACTACTTTGAAGTCAGATCCTCTGCTCCATTAATCAGGCCATCCCATCTCCATGTTCACATTCCTGAAAACTGTGATTTCAGCTGTGCAGATTCTACTGAGCTGCATCGCTTCGTGCTGAAGTCAGGGAGAGAAAGATTACAGCACTTTTCTGCAAGCAGCCTGAACGATCTAGAATTCCTCTAGAAGCAAATAAGTGACCCAACATATGCTACTCTGAACTTAATAATTTAATTGACATGTTTATCACTTCCCTACCCCTGGTTAATATCAACTCCCAGACCACACAGACTGGGAAAGCCTTCGCTTACTATGAACAAGAAGATGTGAGGGAAGATTCCAGATGCCAGACCTGCCTTGCCAGCTACGGGTATCTACAACACATGTCATTCTGCCACAAGAAGTGAAATGTCCTCCTGCTCCCACGTGATAGTTCAGTGACCAATTGCTTTGTTATCTCTCCAGAGGTCTCGGATCATATTAAATAGAGACAGGCTGGGAGAGCTGGGTTCGCTCAGCAAGGAGAAGAGAAGGCTCCAGAGAGACCTTAGAACAGCTTTTAGCGTTTAAAGGAGCTACAAGAACGCTGGAGAGAGACACTTGGTCAGGGAAGGCAGGGACAGGATGACAGTGACAGGTTTGAAGCTGAAAGAGAGAAAATTTATGAAGAAATTGTTTACTGTGAGGCTGGGGAGGCCCTGACCCAGGTTGCCCAGAGCAGTGGTGGCTGCCCCATCCCTGGAGGGGGTTCAAGGCCAGGCTGGATGGGGCTTGGAGCCCCTGATCCAGTGGGAGGTGTCCCTGTTCATGGCAGGGGTGGCACTGGATGGGCTTTGAGAGCTCTTCTGACCTAAACCATTCCATGATTCTATGGCTGCATAAGGCACAATGCACCGGTAAAGGATCACATCGCCCAAGATCATCGATATTCCTCAGCTGCCTCTGCCCTTCTCATTGTGCCACACACAACCATCTCGGGACACTATCAGCACAAGGAGACACTTGGAAGAGGGACTATTAACTACAAAAGGAATCTGCCCACAATCTTGCCAGCCAGTTGGGTTTTAAATGAAGCCTGTTGAAGGCTACTGGCACACACAGCTTAGCTCAGGGCTTAACTACCAATCCCTGTCTCTGCTACCTCATCAGAGGGCCTGCATGCTGCCACCACTCATCACCACAGCAAAACTCCATGTTCAAGGCAGTTCCTCAGGTCTCTGCAGGGATGCTCAACAGAACAGTTCAGCACAGAACCACATCTGCCCATCTTACAAGTTTTACCCCTCAAAAACCTCTACCCACGTGACGATATTCACTTTTCTACAGGAAAAAAAAATGCCAGGCGTAAGTCCTTATGAACTGGCACACGCTCATTGTGCATAATTTATGTCACAGTCATTGGATAAAATGCTTCTTATAACAACTTCTGCAGAAACGAGATGCACAGATCAGCTTAATGATGAAAAGCCTATTGCCACCTTCACCCAGCCTGGCCTTAAATCTACCTGACTCTTCCTGCCCTTTCTTCGTGCTCATCTGGATTCCCAGCACAAAAGCAGAATGTGCTGGTTTGGGCTGGGACAGAGCTGCCATGGGCTGTGTTTTGGGTTTGTGCTGGGAACAGCGCTGATAACACAGGGATATTTTGGTCACAGTTGGGCAGTGCTCATGTAGCGCCAAGGCCATTCCTGCTCCTCACCCCACAGGCCGAGGGGTGCAGGGAGCTGGGAGGGAACACAGCTGAGACAGCCGATCACACTGCCCACGGGGATATTCCAAACGGAATCAAGTTTGCCATATTAAGCTGTAGGAAAAGGAAGGAAGGGAGGGACGTTTGGAGTGATGGCATTTGTCTTCTCAAGGAACTGTTCGGAGCGAAGCTCAGCTTTCCTGGAGATGGTTGAACATGTGCCCATCCCTGGGAAGTGGTGAATGATTCCATGCTTTGCTAGTGTGGCTTCTGCTTTTCCCATTAAACTGCCTTTATCTCATCCCACGAATTTCCCCACTTTCGCCCTTCCCCATCTCACCAGGGGGGAGTGAGTGAGTTGAGTTTCCAGCCAGGGCTAAACCACGATGTAGATAAAACACTTAAGAGTCATATTGCTTAGAAATGCGCTTCAACAAAAAACTTTCAAACTTGAAGTGGCCTTTTTTTTTTGAGGACACTATTCAAAAAGAGTGGAACCTTCAGCTAACAAGGGTACGGAACTAAAACCACCCAGCAAAGCAGGTCTGTGTGATTATAGGCGAATAAGGAAGGGGCTTCCAGCCTGGCTTGGCTTTTCTAGCAATACCTACCTGAAAAACACAATGTTTTAAACAAGAACAAGTTAACAATGCTTCCTGGTGCTTGTCTGAGCACGGCATTGGAATGATGGCTGACTCCAGGCTCAGAGAATGCGCTGGATGGGACCAAAGCACCCAGGGCTTTAGAGCAGCCTTCACTTCAGTTGCCAGATCACCTGCTTTTCTCCAAGACAAGCTACTCCTGTGGTCAGGAGCATCAACAGCCTTTGAACAATGCACCCCAAGCTCAGGCCTATCTCCAAGGCCTCAGCCCATGTGCACCACGAGCACACCGCATGGCTCGGGTCTGATTGGGATTGTGATACAGCTCACTCGGGCACAAAATGCAGTTTTGAAGGGGACCTCCAACGTTTCCTGACTCTCTGCAAGCAAAACCACATGCATACAAAGGTGGCTGCCAGCTGGGGCTCCCAGGGAGCCTCCAACCTCCTGGGAAACCCACAGGCCTCTTCCATCCTCCCATTAGGCTCGCTCTGTAAGGCCCCTCGAGGTGAGTGATACACAGGGTCCTATTGTGCCCTAGCCTCTTGGTCCTGCCCTGCTGCCATCTCCTTCCCGCGTCCCCACAGGAGGCGGGAGCAGAGAAGAATTATGCAACCAGAGCAAGAGGGCAGCCCTTGGCATCAGCCCCTTAGCCTAGCAGCCCATCCCCTATCTTGTATTTTCCTAGAATCACTTGACTAGAAAAAAATCTTTAAGATCAAGTCCAACCATCCCTGTCCCCTACTAAACCAGATGCACAAGCAGCATGTCTGCCCACCTTTCAAACCCCTCCCAAGGACAGGACTCCACCACTTTCCCAAGTAGTCTCTGCCAAAGCCTGAGAACCCTTTCAATGAAGAAATTTTTCCTGATGTCCAATCTGAACCTGCCCTGGGGCAGCTTGAGGCCATTTCCCCTCGTCCTATCACCTGTCACTTGGTAAAAGAGACCAGTGCCCACCCTGCAAAAACCTCCTTTCAGGCAGTTGTAGACAGCGATGAGGTCTCCCCTCAGCCTCCTTTTCTCTGGGCTAAGTAGCTCTGGGTCCCTCAGCCACCTCTCACAACCCTTGTTCTCCAGCCCCTTCCCCAGCTCCATTCCCTTCCCTGGACAAGCTCCAGCCCCTCCATGTCTTTCTTGGAGTGAGTAGTCAAAAACTGAACTCAGGATTCAAGATGTGGGAATCACTTCCCTGCTCCTGCTGGCCACACCATGGTGGATCCAAGCCAGGATGCCACTGGCCTTCTTGATCACCTGGGCCACTGATGGATCACAAGTGGTAACTGCCAAGCAGCACTCCCAGGTCCTTTTCTGCCAAGCTGCTTTCCAGCCAGTCTCCCTCAAGCCCTTAATGCAGCAGGGGGTTGTGGCCAAGTGTGGGTTCCGGTACTTGGCCCTGAGGAACCCCATCCCATTAGTCTTGGGCCACGAATCCAGCCTGACCTGCTCCCTTTGCAGACCCTTGGTGTGGGGATCCACCCTACCCAGATGCCCTTGTAGACCCTCACCCACCGACCCACCCCATCCAAACCCCTGTTCGTTTAGCCCAGAGAAGAGGAGCCTGAGAGAAGACCTCATTACTCTCTACAACTACTTGAAAGGAGGTTGTAGAGAGGAAGGAGCTGGGCTCTTCTCCCAAGGGACAGGGGACAGGACAAGAGGGAATGGCCTCAAGCTCCGCCAGGGGAGATTTAGGCTGGACATTAGGAGGAAGATTTTCACACAGAGGGTCACTGGGCATTGGAATAGGCTGCCCAGGGAGGGGGTTGATTCACCTTCCCTGGAGATGTTTAAGGGACGGGTGGATGAGGTCTTGAGGGACTTGGTTTAGTGTTTGATAGGAGTGGTTGAACTCGATGATCCGATGGGTCCCTTCCAACCTGCTTGTTGCATGATTCTATGATTCTAAGAGCCTCCCTACCCTCCAGCAGACCCACAGTGCCGCCCAGCTTATCGCCACCCGCCCCCTCTCCCCGGTACCTCGGAAACTTCCTCCTCCTCCTCTTCCTCGTCGTCTTCCTCCTCCTCCTCGTCCTCCTCGCTGCCGCCGTTGCTGCTCTCGCTGCCGCCGCCGCCGCTCTCGCTGCTGCTGGCCGGCCGGCCCGCCCTCCCGCTCCGCTTCGCCTTGCCGGCCGCCTTCTTCTTCAGCAGCAAATCGCACACCCGCACCAGCCCCCCGGGGCACGCCGGCAGGGAGGGCCCGGGGCCGCCGTCCGGCCCCTCGGGGGGCCCCGGCCCCGCGGCCGCGGCGGCGCCGTCCCCCGCCTGCTCCATGGCGGTCGGGGAGGGAGGAGGAAGAGGAGGCCCCTGCGAGGCCGCGGTCACCTCTAGCGCCGGCGCCGCGCCCCCTCTCGCGATACTTGGTGCCGCCGCCGCCGCCCGCGCCCGCCGCCCCGCGCCGTCCGTGCCCGGCTGCGGCCTCGCGGCGCCCCGCTCCCGCCCCGGCGACCGCGCTCGCGCCGCGCCCGCCCGCTCCCCGCCGCCCGCCGCCGCTCTCAGGGCCCGGCTCCCCGCCTCAGCGCGGCGCCGCCGGAAGTGACGCGGACGTCATCGCCGCGCGACGCACGCGCGGCCGGCTCGCCGCTCCTCCCTCCCTCCTTCCCCGCGCTGCCCCTCACGCTCCGCCCCCTCCACCCCCTCCCCTAGCGCCCTCTCCCGCGCGCGGCGGAACTGGCGGGTGACGTCATCACGCAAAGACGACGCCCGCCCTCATCGCGGTCTCCACCGCCCCCTCCTCCCGCCTGCTCAGCGGCGGTGACGTCATCGGCGAGCGAGAGCGCCCGCGCTCCGCTGCCCTTCCCGCCCCCGAAATGGCGGCCGCGCCCCCCTGTGAGGGGAAGCGGTGCGGAGGAGAGGGAGATGTGAGGGAAAAATGTTTTCCCGTGAGGGTGGAGAGGCCCTGGCCCAGGTTGGCCAGAGAAGCCGCGTCCCGGGAAGGGCTCAGAGTCTCTCTGTGAGGGGAAAGAATGAGGGGGAACGAGTTTAAGAACTTGAGAGGGGCTGTAGGAAAGCGAGGGAGGGGCTTTTGATCAGGGAACGCAGAGAGAGGATGAGGGAAATTACTTTAAGCTGAAAATCGGGTGATCTACGTGAAGTGTTTTGAAAAAGTTCTTCATTATGAGGTTGGGGAACGACCAGGGGTTGGGCACAACAACCCTCTGCAGAGCTACAGACTGGGAGAAGTCTGTCTAGAAAGCTGCCAGGAGGGACCTGGGGGTGTCGGTCGACAGCAACTGACCATGAGCCAAGACTGTGCCCAGGTAGCCAAGAAGACCAATGGCATCCTGGCTTGGATCAGAAATGGTGTGACCAGCAGGGCCAGGGAGGTTATTCCTCTGTACTCAGCACTGTCAAGACCACTCCTCGAATCCTGTGTTCAGTTCTGGGCCCCTCACCACAAGAAGGATGTTGAGGCTCTGGAGCAAGTCCAGTTAAGAGCCACAAAGCTGGTGAAGGGGCTGGAGAACAGGCCTTACGAGGAGCATCTGAGAGAGCTGGAGGTGTTTATCCTGGAGAAGAGGAGACTGAGGGGAGACCTCATTGCTCTCTACAGCTACCTGAAAGGAGGTTGTAGAGAGGAGGGAGCTGGGCTCTTCTCCCAAGTGACAGGGGACAGGACAAGAGGGAATGGCCTCAAGCTCCACCAGGGGAGATTTAGGTTGGACATCAGGAGGAAGTTTTTAATGGAAAGGGTCATTGGGTATTGGAATAGGCTGCCCAGGGAGGGGGTTGATTCCCCTTCCCTGGAGGTGTTTAAGAGACGGGTAGATGAGGTCCTGAGGGACATGGTTTAGTGTTTGATAGGAATGGTTGGACTTGATGATCCGATGGGTCTCTTCCAACCTGGTTGTTCTATGATTGGGGAGGCTCTGGCCCAAGTTGCCCAGACGAGCTGTGGCTGCCCTGTCCCTGGAGGGGTTCAAGACATCTTCATAAGAGGAAAGACTCCCCTGCCAGCTCGAAGCAGGGCTTGGCAGCACTGAATTGACTAGATACTTCCCAGAGAGCAGTGAGGCTGAGCCATGGTCACACTGCCACCTCATTTCTTCAGCCCCCACCCCACTGCTCCCACCGCTGTGAGGGGAAAGGATGAAGGGGAATGGGGTTAAGTAGTGAAAGGGTCTCTAGGAGTGCCACAGAGCTGCCTCCAGAGCCTATAGCTTGTTATAAGAAGGACGTCGAGGGGCTGGAATGTGTCCAGGCAAGGGCAACAAAGCTGGTGAAGGGGCTGGAGAATGAGACCCTTGTTCTTTGGCAAATGAAGGCCCTGGGGATTTTTTCAGTCTGGAGAAAAGGAAGCTGACAGGAGACCTCACTGCTCTCTGCAGTTCCCTGAAAGGAGATTGTAGTGAGGTGAGTGTTAGTCCATTCTCCTAAGTAACAAGGGATTTGATTAGAGGAAACGGCCTCGAGTTGCACCAGGGGAGGGTTAGGTTGGATATCAGGAAAAATTTCTTCATCATAATGGTTCTCAGGCCCTGGCAGAGGCTGCCCAGGTTGGTGGTGGAGTCCCCACCCCTGGAGGGGTTTAAAAGCTAGGTAGATGAAGTGCTTAGGAATGTGGTTTAGTAGTGGACAGAAATGGTTGGACTTAATGATCACAAAGGTCTTTTCCAACCAAATTTCCATGAGCCAGGCCCTGGCTCAGCTCTGTTGTGGAGCTGCTGTGTTCATGGTTTCTATCACAGGTCATGGTCACCCCCAACCACAAGCCCTGCTATAACAGAAAGCTGGGGCAATGTCACTAAAAAGTGGGAAAACAGGCATCTCTGTCACCAACCACAGGCTTTGACAACATCCTCCAACTCTGTCACCTCGTCCTGTCGTCCCTCAGGTCCCCACGCTGGGCCTTCATCTCTAACATGGAGTGCAGGGATAGGGAGTGCAGGGACGGGACAAGGGTGAATGGTTTTGAGCTGAAAGAGGGGAGATAGATGAGATTTTAGGGAGGAATATTTTCTTGTGAGGGTGGGAGGCCCTGGCCCAGGCTGCCCAGAGCAGGGGTGGCTGCTCCATCCCTGGAGGGGTTCAAGGCCAGGCTGGATGGGGCTTGGAGCCCCTGATCCAGTGGGAGATGCCCCTGCCCATGGCAGAGGTGGAACTGGATGGGCTTTGAGGTCCCTTCCAGCTCAAACCATTCCATGATTCTCTGTGCTGGGAATTAACTGAGTGGACAAACACTGTCCCCACCAGTGGTGTGGGTCAGGTCTGGGGTAGCAGAAGTCTCAGGAGAGATGAACACAGACCAACATGTGCTAATCAAAGGAAATTTTTTTTTTTTTTTTTACTTTTTAATTTTTTTCCCTTAGACTTGATTGAAATGCTCAAGTAAAATATTTTTAACCAGGAAAATACATGATTGTAGAGATTGGTAATGGCTCTAATGTGCTGGTTACGCTATGGATGTTTTAGAGTGGTGTTTCAAGCCAATACTGTCTGTTCCAATTAG
The DNA here is from genome assembly GCA_033558105.1 of Coccyzus lansbergi. Lineage (NCBI taxonomy): Eukaryota > Metazoa > Chordata > Aves > Cuculiformes > Coccyzidae > Coccyzus > Coccyzus lansbergi. The sequence continues at coordinate 95,252 of JAUMJK010001084.1, forward strand.
AGAAATGCAAAGACCTTGGCCTTAGTCGATTACTTTCCTCTTCTGTCTTATTTGGATAATGCTGGAAAGCACCAGTCATGTCTGCAGTGCCTTGGAAATGAAACATTGCTTGTAAAAAAAATCCTGAAATAATTCCTCCTCAGGAAAGCCAGTCTGCATGCACCAAATGCACCCACCTGAAGTCAAGCAGGGCAGCTGCAAGGCTGGATTTTACCCTTTGAGCAGGGAGTTGTCTGCTCAGTCCCTTTCCAGAGCATCATGGGGTTGGGAAATGGCACTGAAGGGCTCTCCTGCCGCTGAGCTGATCTAAGCCATAATTTGGTTAAACTGTGTTAAAAATCTGCATTTTAATACTGAGCCTCAACATTTACACATTACTTCATGTGTCTATGTAAGTTGACAGGCTTGATCCACACAGCCCAGTTTTGTGTTAATGGAAGTTAACTATTTATTTTAACCGCTCTGCATTTTGTTCTTGAGCCCCGAATCAGATGGAGTGATCACAGGACCCCGCGTTTGTTGGCGCAGACAGCCTGTCTGAGACTATTTGTTTCTATTGTGGTGGTGACCTCTGTTCTGATCAAAGGCTTCCTCCTCCTAATCTTGTGGCATAGAGCAAGTCGATTTCCTCCATTTCTGTAACACGGTTCATACGTGCTCTCCATACAACCCTTGCTAGTTTGAAACTTCTGAGAGTGCAACAGCAGCAAAAGCACTTGTGTTCTTTAGAGAAGTGTGGTGTTGGAGTCATTGGGCTTGTAAGCTTTGGTTTTATCTAGGCTAAAGGTGCAAGCAAACATGGGCTGTCAGTGTCATCACAGTTTGAGTGACAAGACACCTCGAGAAGGCGTGGAGCTTCACCAGGTTGCATAACTTTGTATTTTAGAAACCCCAAATAAACCTTTCTTGCAGATATCACAATAGTAATCAAGACAGGCTTATAATGAAAGAGGAAATAATGAAAATAATCGGTTTTGTATCCCAGTTTCCATGTGCGTGCGTGATCCAAAGCTGTGTTTCCAGCTCATGGGATCTCTTAGGGAATGGGTTGCACAGCACTGGGAAGTCAGACAAGCCCTCATCAGGAAGGGATCCCTGACAAATACATTTCCCTGTGCAAGATTAGTGAACTTTGGCTCTTTGTTTTGTTGCTAGCATGAAGCTGCAGGAAATCTTGAGCAAAATAATAATCCCCGTTTGTCCTTTGGATCTGTGACATTTCCTTCAGTATTTATTCAGTTCCCTTCTGGTTACTGATAATTCCAATCCTGGGAGAAGCTGAGGTTGGAATTCAGTGAGTGCTCTCAGGAACTGTCTCACATGCCAGATTCTTTCCAAAGTTTGATGGGGCAACCAGCCTGTTTCAACCTCTGCTGTGGAATACATGTCTCTGCAGATCTGCTTTCAGTTTCGTTTATAACTGATGGAGACAGGGTCACGCTCAAAGTCAGGAAGCGGGGATGTTGAATTCTGTTTGCAATTATATCTCCCTACAGGAACTGAAGGAAGTTATAGTGGGTTTGAGTTTCAGTAACCCCTCCAGCACACACACATGCCCTTAACGTGCACATTTTCACACCCTGAGAGTCTGGCTTTGCCTCCAACCGCTCCAATTTCACATATGTGCTCACTCCCTCCTGGTTCTCACGTGTGTCAGCTACTGCCACCCACCTGTGCTCTGTGCTGTGCCACCCAGGAGTCCCAAACGCATTCTGGTTACACTCAGCTCTTATTTCTTAGTTACTTTTTCAGCCTAGGAGCTCCTGAGTGATGATCAGGACTTCTGCAATTATCAGTTGAGGGCTGGAGAGACAAAAGGGTGAAAGAACGTGTCTCATTCTGAAGGTGCAGAGGTTAAGTAATCCAGCTTTTAACTTTGTTAACTCTTAATGTAAACACACTGAACCGGCACTAATAAAATGCTGATCTAGTTTTCTTTTCGGGAAGGGGTGAATGTATTTTCTCTCTGTACTTGTTTTTGTGAAAACTTCCTGAGCTTTTAGCCCAAACTCAGGACAGATGCAGCTGCCGCTAGTCTGCCTTTGCCACTGTCTCCCTCTAGCCTGTCTCAGTAGTGGCTTTTCTCTTTTGTGCTGCAGTTGAGTTTCTCTAAGTGCTAAAGAGGGACTGCCTCCTACAAAGGGTGAAAGCTGTCAGCCTAAAACCACACCCTTAAATTTTTGTCTCTTCATCTCCATACTGAGTAGGTCTCATTTTATATTAGTCTGAGTAGGAGAAACATAGGAGGGGCGCATAAGTTACACATCTCCAGTTGAGACGATTATCTAAATGGGATGCAAAATTAATCCCAAACCCAAATCATGTCATTCTCACTGGTTACAGAATGAGTGAAATCATCAGATATCATAAAATCATAGACTGGTTTGGGTCAGAAGGGACCTTAAAGATCATCAAGGTTCCAACCCGATGCAAACAGTTCTACAGTTGCAGCTTCTATATGTGCTGCAATGTTTTAATTTTTATCTTTCTGGGAATTCTGAACTCCCAGTTATTGTATTCCTTCAACACACGTACCTAAAGGACTGTCTCACTGAACCTCCTTGGGACATTGCCTTGTCTCAAAAAAACCCAGAAAGACTCATCTGAAATGGGAGACCAGATAAATTAATGAGACCATAATGAATTATTCTAAACAGAAATAATAACATTGAAGTTGTTCGGTGACTGCGCAGCTACTGCTGGTCAAGTCAGAGGGTGAAATAAGGATTAGAACATAAATGTCTGTACCTTAAGTACTGCTCTGTGTGATAAGTATTTTCAGGTTCATCTAAAACAGCATTAATATCAAAATTACACATGAAAAACAGTGATTAAAAATCATTTCTATACAACCTTGGCATTTACTTTAAATTACATTTTGTTAATACCTGTTTCTCCTTTACAGCAATTTCTAGTGTCTCCATTGGTGTTGCCTTGGGACTGCAAGAAGGCAAAGAGAATCCAGACAGATTCAGAATTTAAGGAGAGAGGTACAAACCTGGAATAACTGCTGCGAGTTACAGCAACTCTGTTCAGCAAGGTAAAACCTTTACATTAATGCTAACTCTCAAGAATACCCAGCACGAAGAGCCATTTGGGAGTGACCTCTGTCTGCATTTGACATGGTGAACCAGGGGGGTTGCCATTTGCTACGCTTATCCACATCAGTGTGAGTTGAAATATATGTACGTCCTGCTTGGATGGCTTTAAAATTATTTGCATTCCATCTGAGATACTGATATTACATGTTTTTATAGTTGCCCTTAAACCTTACTGCAACATCATGGCAGCTTCCTCACAGGGAGGATTCAGAAAGGAAAGACGAATCCAGAAAGCAAAACCTTTAAAAGATTGACTAGCTGAAGTAATATTTGATATTACTTCATATATTTGAATTTTGAATATATTTGAATATTACTTCAAATATTTGAATTTGATAGGAATGGTTGGACTAGAAGATCCGATGGGTCCCTTCCAACCTGGTTGTTCTATGATTCTACAATATGCAAGTGCTGTGTAATAAAGAAAAGGAAAAAGATGGCATTCCATGCAGCTAAGTGTTTACTAACAAAAACAAACCTCCCTGTTCCTTTGTGGTGCCATCACTCAAAGGGATCAAGTAGGTCTTGAGGAGCGTTGCTAGTTGTGCTCACTCACCCGCATGAGATCGAAGCCTGATGTGGTGTTTGACACCAGGGCATTTGCTGGGAGGCCAGCAGGAGCGCTGGAGACTTTTCGGTGGGGTGGAACAGTTCTGGTTTGGGTCTGAGTGTGGTGGTGTCTGCCAGTAAACTTAAGGCTGGTTCGGACAGTTTAGTGGGACTCATTCCTGCCGATTCCATCTCTGAGGGATTTCCCTGCTTTGAGGGAAATCTTGCTGTCTAGCTTGAACATTTGTCCCGCGGTGAGCACGTTAAGATAACAGTGAGCTAGCAAGCTGTGACTGCGCTGGCCTTGTTTTACCCAAGGATCTAGCACGTGTCAAAGGAACAATAATGGCACCAGAATAACTAGTGCTATGTAATACACCACTAATGTTTGTGGGGCTGGGAATTCAAGGTTCTATGTGGAGATAGGAGTCCTCATGTAGGAGTTCTGCAGCCTAAAGACTGCAGTTTGTGGTAACCCTTGAGAAATCTGTGAACGCTGTAGGGGATACAAGATGATTTGATAGGAATGGTTGGACTAGAAGATCCGATAGGTCCCTTCCAACCTGGTTGTTCTATGATTCTATGACTGACCCTGGCAGAAGGCTGGGCTGGAATGCTGATGGCTCTGGACAGACTTTAGCCACACAACATAAGCCTGGTGAGGGAAGGGGAAGGCAGCACCTTTTGTATTGAAAAATAAAAAAAAATTAAAAAAAAGAATCAAGGTTGTGATGTGAATTTGGACTTCGTCTTTTTATGGTGAGCTTTACAAACTAGTCTGTTTTATACCTTTCTCTACAGTACCACCAAGGATATAAGAGTATTTTGTGCTTGAAATTCTAAAGGATAATTAGCTAACAACTGTCCCAAAGTGGGAAGCTAAAATGATACTTATTCTACAGTATATTTCGTAATTTGGGAGTATCTTGAGAAATGGATTGAGCACTTGGAATCCTAAAACTTAGCAGTACTCCAAGACTTGCATTTTTACAAGGAAGAATTCATTTATGAAAGTACATTTGCAAGTTCCTGATTTGCTTCACATTGTTTTAAAATGCTTACCTTTTGTGAGTATAAAATTGAAGAATATCGTGGCAAATATAGGCAAATAGCATCAGGGTGAGATTCTGTGTTTCTTCCTGAGCCTCTGCAAGTGCTGTAGAAGATTAAAAAAAAAAAAGATGAAGAGGAGTTTGGTGTATTTGATATATAATGCATCTGTAATCGCAGCCTACGAATGAGATGTCTCAAGGCCAAGCCTCCTGTATTTGGTATCAAAGTTTTCTTGTCAAAATCATGTTCTGTTGTTTTCGGTTTGTGTTTAAGGTACAATCAGCTACAGACTACACAAGAGTCAGCTAGAAGATTAAACATGTTTTGTGTTTTGCTTGAGTCCTGCCAGCCCACTTTCAAAATAAACAGTTGATTAGTCCTGAAATTAGTCCTTGAAATTGTTTCTCTTTTGCACAGCTCAGGAGATCTGAATGCATGCATCCTTCTGCTGGCATGCAGAACATGACAGTCAGAGCTGTTGCTTTGTTATCTTCGTGTAAAGTATGCCTGGAAAATATTTATGTTGCCAGGGTAGTTTGTTTCTGGGCAGGAAAGGGGGGTGAGAATCTCTGTGTAAAGCTTCGTGAGAGCTTTCTTTCAGTCAAGGCAATGTAAGCATTGTCTCGCTCTCTCAAAAAAGATTGGTAAAGGGGAACAAACCTGGTTTTTGCATGGTTCAAATGATAACTAGAACAATTGTCTGAAAGTCCTCCATTGTCTAACTCTCCTTGGATCCCGTGCAGCCTCTGCTTTTCAAAGCAGAACCTTCCTTCCCTTGCTTATTGTGTCCTGTTCTTATTATCTCATGTTATTTGCCATTTCAGCTTCACTTCAATACATTTTCTTTCAACAGCTCTATATTGTTGATTCCTGATCTCTTGTTTTAGTGAGAGGCTGGGATAAAATTTTTTTAAGATCAATCATTTTTGTTATTTCAGTTTGACACAGTAGATGGAGCTAGAAGCTGGCAATCCATCTTCATCTAAAACGAGTCAGAATTGAGAGCCATGAGTGACAAATTCTTGCCCTTTCCAACGTTCTGGAAACAAAATTGTACTAAAGCATTTGACTCTTAAATGTATCTGTCCTAAAACCAGTAAATATAAAGTGATTTTTTGGTGTCATTTCTTTCCAGCTGCCTAGCCAGTTTTTTTTTTTGCTTGTGACATCTACAACAGTGCCAGCGACTTCAGCGCAAGCCAATTACAGAGTTAAGCGATGCCTTGAATCACTTTGTGTTCCTGAATTAGTGCCCTTTCCAACTAGCATTTCATGTACATAAGAGAAAAACTGCTTATGGGGTGGATTTTCATTTCATCCCCTGTCATTCTCTTGTTTTCTCCTTCATGAAAATGGTTTCAGTTATATTTTTAAGTAACGCAGTACCTGGCAAAGTGCAGCAGTATATCAAAACACACATTGCTGATGGATTCTGTTGAGCCAGTTATGGGTGCTCTGGGAGGTCAATGTGCATCATTTATTCTCATTCATGGATTTTGATGCACAGACACAGCCTACAGAACCTGATTTGTTTTCCCAAGTGTGTGACTTTGAATTCCACACAAGATATTACTTTCACAGTTATATTTCAGAGTCAGTTTGAACACAAACTCACAAGCTGACCTTCAGCTGGTGCTACAGCCTCTCCGTGTTTGGTGAAGCTCTTAAATGCCACAGCTTCAGTGAGATTTCAAACACCCATCTCATGTTCAGCAAAGCAGAGCTTACATGATGCTTTGTGTACCATAATTCCCCATCTTGCACCCCTCTGTTAGCCACTGACTGTCACTAGCCAGAAAAGCTATTTGCTGTTTTTTGCACACTGTGCTTTATCAGCATTACCTACTCTCTTAAAGCACTTTTTACCTTTTGTATTGCAAATATCTTTGATTTAAGGATACCTGAGTAAGGACAATGAAAATGTTATCCAAGACAATGACATTTAGAGGAGTCTTATACAAACACTTTGCAATAAGAGCACCAAATAAATCGCACAGGTTTCTCCTTCTGTTAATCAAAACTCCATCTCTCTGTTACATTCTTCACTATGGCAATTTCATAAGACCATCAATGGAAAAATCAGATGTGTTGTGTTGGGGTTTTTTGTGTGCTAGAATCTTCAAACTAAGATACATTGCTTACCCACCTATGGACTGTCATTCCTAAGCAGATACACCTGACTTGTTAAACAGATTGTCAGAGGCAGTTCATAAGAAGTTGTTTGCTTAATGACTATTCTGCTTTTAACTAATTTATTTCTACTGATTTTAACCTGCCATGGAATTATTGTAGAGTCGTGGAATGGTTTGGATTGGAAGGGACCCCAAAGCCTCTCCAATCCCACCCCTGCCCTGGGCAGGGACACCTCCCTCTGGATCAGGGGCTCCAAGCCCCATCCAACCTGGCCTTGAACCCCTCCAGGGATGGGGCAGCCACAGCTGCTCTGGGCAACCTGGGCCAGGGCCTCCCCACCCTCACAGAGAAACATTTCTTCCTGATACCTCATCTCAGTCTCCCGTCTTTCAGCTTCAAACTCTTCTCCTTTGTCCTATCCCTGCACTCCCTCATCAAGACCCCCTCCTCACCTTTTCTGTAGCCACTTTTCAGTACTGGAAGATACCTGAAGGTATAGAATGGACTATCATGGAATACTGTGGAATAGATTTAACAACTTTTACTTACAAAAGCCTGAATAAAAAAGGGGAGAAATTGCAATTAACAGAAAGCACACTCTCCTCGTGGCCTAATGATATGGTGTGACTACAGCAGTACCTGCCAAATGAACACAAATAACTGATATCTAGAGTTTTTTATATGTTGTTGGGGTGTTCTGGTGTTCTAGCATCTCCCACCAGTGCAACAAAGTATGGAGAAACACCTCACAAGCTTTTTATCCTGAAATAGTGAGATGCTAACTGGGAGTAGTTGGTAGGAATGATGTCTGTGAAAGAACGGCCCTGTCTTTTCCTACATGAACATGACATTTATCCCCACTGTGAGGTCCAGGGCTCCTGTGTGCAGGAGAGTTTGTTAACAGTAGGTGGCTGCCTTCTCCCACCCGATGGCTCTGAAAATTCTTGCTGTCTGTTCCTCCAGACTGGTCCTTACCAAAGGCAGATACCTGTTTCCCTCCAGACACACTACAGTGTTCTCTGCCAGAGCACCTTTTTAGGAAAGGATTAGGCTTGACATCAGGTTTAGAATAGTCTCAGTGCAACCTGGGATAGACCTGCTTTTACCATCCATAGTTGTCCCATCTGCATTTATGCCAGAGCTCCTCCCAGGTGTACTCCCACAGCTTGTTGCAGCTCCCTTTTCATCTAGTACCACTGTCTCATCTGCAGGAATCCTCAGCTGCAGCTCTGAGGGGGGGTGCTTGGCCTCATACACAGGAATTAATTCCTTACTGTGCCACATGGATGCTTCCTACTCTTCTGCTAAACACACTAAAAATATTTGTGTGATTTGCTATGAGATAACTCCCTCAAAGTATTGTAGAGACTGTCTAAAGTCCATATGGAAAGGTCCATGATAGGGTATGCCTTGGCACTTTTGTGAATTAAACCCCTACTTACCAAAACTGAGGCCTAATAAGAAGCTTTTTGCATGAAGAGCAGCGTCCTAATGGGAATTGTATCCACTTGTGTAAAATAAAATCATAGACTCATTCAGGTTAAAAAAAACTCTTCCAGTTCAACTGTCAACCCAACCCCACTGTGCCTCCAAAACCATGTCCTGAACTACCACATCTACATGTTTTTTTGAAGCCCTTCAGGGATGGAGCCTCCACCACTGCCCTGGGCAGCTTCTGCCAGGGCTTCTCTACTCTGTCAGTAAAGAAATTTCTCCTAACACTAAATCTAACCCTGCGCTAGTGCAACTTGAGGCCATTTCCTCTCATTCCATACCTTGTTACTTGGAAGAAGATCCCAGCACCCACCTTGCCCCAGCTTCCACTCTGGGAGCTGCATGGAGTGATGAGGTGTCCCTCAGCCTCTTTTTTCCAGGCTTAACAACCCCATATCGCTCAGCTGCGCCTCACAACACTTGTGCTCCAGCTCTTGTGCTCTCCTCTAGACGATCTCCAGCCCCTCAATGTCTTTCTTGTACTGAGGGGCCTAAAACTGAACTCAGGATTCAAGGTATGGCCTCAGCACAATATAGGGGCATGATCCCTTCCCTGCTCCTGCTGGCCACAGCATGGATGATCCAAGCCAAGATGCTGTTGGCATCCTTGGTTACACTGCTGGATCATATTCAGCCTGTGGTTTATCTACTGCATTTCCAGTGAAGTCAGGCAAGTTCTAACACTTTGTCATGACCAGAATTAAGCCTATGCTGAACATATTTCAAAATCCTCCGCTGAGGGACCGATAATCTTACTGAGCTTTCAAATAGCTCCTTAGGCAATAGCAGTGCCTGATAGACAAAAGGCTCTGGTTTGTCTCGTTTAAAGCTGCCTGTACCCAACTCTAACTGCAGTTGCATACTACAAGGAGGAAGCAGTACTTGGTTTTCCTTCCAGGAATCGAACTAAGTGGCCTACTTGACAACCAGGAATCAAATAAAATAGTCTTTTTCTTTAGGGGAGTTAAAAAGGATACAAATAATAAACTACACAGAAATTTCTTTGGAAGCCCAGTCTAGATTTCACCTTTGCCACACAATAATTTTTAGTCCCAGTTTGCCGCCTTTCTGTGTTGAATTTTATGACCAGCTTGATCACAAGGTGTTCTTTCCGTGGGTGGCAAGATAAAGTGACCCAAGTCCATCTCAGTGGGGTTTTTCTTTTGTTGCCACATGGTACAATGTGTGTTTTTTTCCAAAGAACAGAAAATTCAGTGCAAAGTTCCATGAAATCAATGCTGTGAGGACTCACAGAAATAGACACTATCAGTGAAACAGGGAATGTTGCTAGCCAAGGGCTTCCATGTGTGTTGTTCTAAAGCCATGACAACTACAAGTCTTTTACAGTGTCTGGGCCTGTAGGTCTTAAACAAGGAAAAATCATTCTTGAATTTTCCTAGAGAAGATATTTGAGTTTTCAAGGCAGGCCTGGTGAGCATGTGTTATCATTTTGTTCTCTCGATTTCATACTGGCTTCAAATGGTCGCGTTTTTAGTGACGGGTCTGTTTACAGGGTGTCTTCTGATTCCCATCAGACTGTTGCACACCACGAGGTGGCTACCAGAACAGGTTAGGTTTGCAGGTATAATTCACATGGCATTAGTCTCTGTTCATTCTGTTTTCTGGCAGTGTCAGACAAAACCAGGCTCGCAGTATCAGAGGTGGTATTGGTTTATGTTAGTGGGGATGGCAGTGAAAACTGAACTGACACTGCCAATAATGATGGATCCTGTGCTTTCCTAATGCAAGATTCCAACTGCAGCTGCCCTTCCCCTCACACAGAGCTAGGTTTGCTCATGTTGTGTTTTCTCAGATTTTCTGACAGAAACGAAGCACAGAAGGAAGATAAGGCTTGGTCTTTTTAAGATGTGTTGAACTTCGTATATCTTCTCGTGTCAGATCTCCAGGAATTATATCAATCATCTTTTGAGTGACTAGTTCAGTCCTTGCAAGTTTTTAGATTTAAGGTTGTTCTCTGTGTTTGGAAGGACAACTTCAACACCCAGACTTGCATTTGCAATGTGGGAGACAGAGTGGGTGCAGGCTTACATTTCTGGCACTCATACAGACTTATCTGCACGCTCCTCCAAGTCCGAAGAGGCAAATAATGACCATTCTACAAGGCAAAGTCTTTCACAAACAGCCAGTCTTGGGCTCTGAGAAGAGGTGCTGAGGTCAGGCAGAGCAGCTGGACTCTGTCATTCCGAGTCTGAGAAATGGGCATGGTTCCGTGTAGGTCATAGTTGAGCACAGGTTCTGGGGTAGCAATGTTGTTGTTGGTTAACGTGTTTTTAGTTTTTATTGCGCATAGGTCAGGCTTGGCAAATTAAAGGATGTGTCTTACTTGATAGGTTTGAATGTTTCAGACATTCACTCTTGAACAGCTGTGGTTTCTAGATCACAAAACACCATCCCCAGGGACAACAGATGCATTCAGAAGGGTGATTTTCCTTGGACTAGGTGCTGTTCTACCTCAGACTCCTGTTGGGAATTTTGCTGTTGTCTTCAGTAGGAGCAAAGACATGCTCTGATAGTTCTGATCAAGCAACCACTGTGATGTAAAGTAGACCTGGTCTGCCTCTTTATCAAGCAGTTTTCACATAAAATGTCGATGAAATGAATCCAAAGTGTTTCACTGGAAGCATCAGAGTTCTGATAAACAGTCCTGAAATCCAAAGTTATGTTTTCTATGGTACCATATTGGCTTTAACAATCCTGCAGGGAGTCGGGTGCTGACCTTGTAAGATTTCTAACTCTGAGGCATCCACTCAAAAGAACATCAGTGTTCTGTGATGCCAAAGCATCCAGGCTCTCTGGCAGGAAGCAGGGAATCCAAAGCTCTCTCAGTGTTGACAGCAATAAAGCTGCAAGACCCAGCTGTGCCACAGGACATTGGAAGCTGTGAGGCTCATGTTTGCGTCAGATTCTCAGTGTTTTCAGGCTTCCTCTTCTTGCACCGAGAGCTAAGTCCAGGGTCTTGTTTCAGCACTGGGCTCTCTTCTCTGTTCTTACAATGGGAGCTGAGTCCAGGGTCTTGGCTCAGCACTGGGCTTTCTGAACAGGGGATTCCCCCAGCTGCAGTAAGGGACACAGGGCAGGATTCTTCTTTAACACAAGAGGAATGCCTGGATGACGAGAATCCTTCGTGACTGTGTTGACTCCGTCTGTGCTGGCTGTAAAGGAATCTCTGAGACTTTCAGCAGTGAGAACAGCTCAGGTGCCTGTACAGGACACAGCTGAGGCTTAGTGAGCAAATCTCGCTCTGTTTCCAGTGCTCACAGTCATAGAGAGAAGTCAGAAATCAAAGTTCACTTAAAAGTGAAGGAGCCAGGTAAAGGCAATTCAGAATTCATCCTTATAAGTTAATTTCCTGAGTTATTTTTAAGATAGGTGAAGAATATGCTTGACTGGCAATATTGACCTCCTGTTGGTATTAGTCTAAAAGGCATTTGAGCAGAAAGCAAATGTCAAGGACTGTCAGCGTGGGGCTGGAGGGCAGGGTAGAGGAATGGCCTAGCGAGTATCGCTGCTGGCTAATTGATCCAAAAGACAACACTAAAAGCTTCATGTGCAAAAAGCTTGTTAATATTTCTTCTCATGACTTGAGAACGATTCTCGAGTTAGCACTCAAATTAAAATACTCCCAGCACAGCTACTGGGACTTCCACAGATCTATTCGGGTGCCTCTTTAATTCCTTCGTTGTGACAATCTGCACCAATCTTTTTATTACCCATTTAAGTGAAACACATGAATCGTGTGGATCTAATCACAGCTTAATCACATCGTTTGGTCTCTTTTTTAATAGCAGGTCTTCTTGAAGGCTGTCAAATTAGGTCCCCAAATCCCTTGTCTCCTTGAAAATCAGAGTTTGCAAGTCCTATTTTAAAGCAAAACCAACCAAACAAGCAAACCAAATGACATATTCTCAGTTCCATACTATCTTTTAGTCACTCGCTCACCTTTGGAAATCACAGTTTTCTAGTATTGCGTGCTATATTCTAACAAATGCAGGTAAAGGAGAATATAAGAAGGAAAAGGGCAACCAGAAAGACATCTTTTTGTTGCTGCTGCAGCAAACAGTTCTCTTTGACGAGCTCATTACACGCTGGTAATACCACTGGGAGTTTGATTCAATTTAAGGCAGAACTGAACCTACATTCCAGAGATCAGCTAATAAATGTGGGCTGTTTGAGCACTGCTTGAAAAGCTTTCAGCTGTTAAAAAACATTGATTTTTTTGAAACAGAAAAGTACACATGCTTAGCTTTGACTAATTTTGCTGCTGAGGCTAAGAAAAAGCATTGTGCTATTTCACCACGGCTTTGGGTTTCACCTGCTGGGACAGAAAGCAGTACGTTTAATGCATGGAGCCTCGCACTTCATTGTAGCAGAATAAAATGCAGAAAAGGTTTATCTTTTTATGTCAGTGGGTAAACGGCAGTGCCAGCTTTCAACATGTCTTCACGTGCTTCTAAAGAACAGAGCAGGCTCAGTCCTAGCTGTGGCTCAGTCTGAGCTGTGTCCAGCCTGCTTTGGGGGCTGCAGTGCTCTGGACCGTGTTTCATCCTGTTCATCCTCACCTCTCTGCGCTCAGGGTTCCCTGCTGTCATGTCAGAAGGCAAGTGCTGCCTCTATCCAGATACCAGCTTTGAGGAAAATGAAAACCCAAGTGCTGAAAGGAGCAATGCTTTTGAATACAACTGTGCAAGAGCTGTGTTCAAGTGTACAGGACTGGAAGGATTCTGCTCTACGTGTTCAGCTGTCTCTCTTGCACTGTAAACACTCCTCCAGTCACAGGCACCTACAAATGGTTCTATCTGCTTCTGTTGTCCTGTTCAGGAGCCAATTTAGGCCCTTGCTCTCAGCTAAAGACTTCCCAAAGGCACTAGCAGATATTAGAGGTGGGAAAAACCACTCCTCCCCCAGGGCTTTGTTTAAAATAACTGTCTTTCTATTTTTCAAAATTTGAGAGTTTTACCTTTAGGAATTGCTTATTCAGAAAGGGAGGAAAGAATGAGAACAGGATTGCTGTTTCTCCTCAGTGCTTGAACATAATGCTCAAACATTTACAAGTCGACTTAGACAGTTACACTAGTATCTGCCCAACAAACAAACCAATATAGAAATCCAGAGGCCAGAACAGAGGCACAAAATCAGAACAATCATAGCAGTAATGCCGATTCCATTTCTATGGAGGTGAGCAGGAAAGAGGGAATATTTATCAGCACTACATTTTTCAGGTTAGAATGGGAAAACTGTAAGCTTACAATGGAACTAAATGTAAACCAGGACAAAGTCAGGGCGTTAGCAGTGCCAAGGTGTTGTGCAGTCACATCAGGTACTTTGGCTGCAGAATGGCATGATCTGTGTAAGTTTTCCGCAAGTCCTGCAGCCCCATAAGACATAAAGCAATCTTGTAAACTCTTAAAAGTGTCCCATTTGGGGAGCAAAACCTACAGCTCCTAGAATTATTAGTTCATTTTCAATGTGTTTTTCTTCTGGTTTTAACCAATACACCTGCTTGCACTTAGGAAAACGTTTGTAGCCGTGTTTCTTTTCTAAATTGGAGGTCACAGATAAATACATCAAAGGAATTCAAAACACAACAACCTCCAGGTATTTCCTGCTCTTCCTCAGAAGCTTTCAGTCTTTCATTACTAAACCTCAAGTATGTGAAACCTATGAAAGAAATATTTAGACCGTTGCCAAAAATACTTCCAGTTTTGACTCCTGACTGAACTCTGCTTACTGAATTGTTCTCCTATATCTGACCAGGGAAATGGTGGAGTCACCGTCCCTGGAGGGTTTTAAAAAGATGGGTGGACAAGGTTCTCAGGGATCTGGTTTAGTGTGGACAGGTACAATTGGACTCAGTGATCTCAAAGGTCTTTTCCAACCAAATGATTCTATGATATCACCAAAGCCCATCCAGCTACTGCAGCTGTAGTCTTCCAGGCACGGTGCCACCAGCAGTTTTTTCTAGATTGAATGTCCTTTATTAGAAACAGAATAGCCACAATTTTCAGAGAACTGGCAGTGGATCTGTTATGATTGTTAGACATACATGAAGTAGCTCCCTGCTAAACATAAGCACAAGTAAAACAGATTCAACAACATCTTATCAAACATGAGTAATATATCAAATTTTTTGGGAAATGGAATGAAACAAAGACTTGAAACAAAATCAGTGCTTGGTGTACTATGGAAAAAACCACTAATGACATATGTATGGTTCCACACCTGTCAGTTAAGCAACTGTTTATAAATGGCATCTTAAAGATGAACGCTAGCAGGCACTGAGAACATGAGCTTCTGTGGAGATGCGACATCAGCAGCATGCAGGGCAGCAAAACTAGGTGGATAGCAAGCTCAGAAGACAGGCTGCAAAGCTCAGGCAGCAGCATGGAAATTGGCAACTGGGCGCCAAAACATTTCTAGGGCACAAGTTAATGTACTGGATTCCAAAGGCCTCGCGAGAATTATGTAAGAGGAAGAAGAAAGATCCCCTCCGACAGTTAGATCATGAAGCAAACATCAGTCACACCACCGCAACAACTGGAGTTCAAGCTAGCCTATCAAAAACGTTTATTAAAAACAGAGAAACCAAAGGTTCTTTCTGATAAGGACTTTGTGAACTGAGTAACGCCGCACCCTGGCCAATTCTTCCCTACATCAGTTTTGTGTTCAGATATGCACTTCACTCATACCAAAACATCACTTGTTCTTTGAGAGACCTTGTAACTAGAAACGGATAAAATAATCAAGCCAGTGCCTCACCTGGTTTGCAGATTGCCTGCCTGTGGTGACAGAAAAAAAACTCACAGGGATGTGGAAGAAAGACTGAGCTATAGAAATCACAGAAAATTTCACTTAGTAGTCCTGACAAAACACAGAAGGCTTTGTATTTGGTTAGATTCAATTTGATGCATTATGGAAGAGTCAGTATGAGCTGCCACAATCAGTAAGGTATCATCTCATAAGGCAAAACAACATCACTCTTGTATTTGCTACCAAAGGACGAGACTGGCAGCTGTCACTTGATCAGGAGAACAGCTACATGACTACACTGTGCCTTTCGTGAGAGGACTTAGTGGGGATTGTGGAATGCTCTAGGGATCAAGTGTGCAGGATTCGAAAAGCAGGGCAGGTGACAGGGTTTGATAACAGGAATCAAACACTGTACAGATTGATGTTGAAAGGGAGAATGTTTTGGTTGTGAAGACAACACAACAAGAAGTGTGGCAGTGTGTGAACTCTCTTCGCTTTGATGACTGTTAGTAGGGAAGATGGGAGAACAAAGTGATTTCTGGCTTATTGTTGCACCGTAATTATAGTATCAGGGAATGTCTTGGGTTGGAAGTGACCCCCTTGCCATGAGCAGGGACATCTCCCACTGGATCAGAGGCTCCAAGCCCCATCCAGCCTGGCCTTGAACCCCTCCAGGGATGGGGCAGCCACCCCTGCTCTGCATAACCTGGGCCAGGGCCTCCGCACCCTCATAGTGATAGCTCATCTCAATCTCCCCTCTTTCAGCTTCAAACCATTCCCCCTCATCCTATCCTGCCCCTGCACTCCCTGATCAAGAGCCATTTCCAGGCTTCCTGTGAGCTCTAAAATGAGACTACAAGTGGTCATTCTGGTTGATGTAAAAACATGTACTTTAATGAGAGAGGACTCTGTAAAACTGCAGGCGAGTGGCTGCAGTGTTGATCTTGAGTGGCTCACCCAAGCTGAAGGGTGTAGCACCAGGACTGAGGGTGTACCCAGATGTGCCCTGTCATGGAATGCTGTTAGCTGCACCACAGCAGGTCTGTTCTGCTGCAGTGATCAGATCCTTTCCATGTTTATGTTTGCTCGTTAGCCGGGCCTTCTTGCCCGCTTTGTATCTATGAGTCTATCTCTGTTCAAATACAGGGCATATATCTGTTTGAGATGTTTGACTTCTTTCGCATGGGAGCCAAACATCAGTGATAAGAAGAGCAAACACAGCACAGCAGAGCAGAGCAGGAAAAGCTTGGTACCTGACTGTGTGTCCAGAACTACAGACCTTCACTTAGAAATACACTGATAATGACAATTAACAAATGAGCTACTTTCCAATGGAAAAAATGTAACAGTTAAGGCATATGACCGTAGGCACAGGATTGGGAATAGGGGATCATAGAATCACCAGGTTGGAAGAAGCCCACGAGATCATCGAGTCCGACCATTCCCATCAATCACTAAAGCATGTCCCTCAGCACCTCATCCACCCGTCCCTTAAACCCCTCCAGGGAAGGTGATTCAATCCCCTCCCTGGGCAGCCTCTGCCAGGGCCCAGTAACCCTTTCTGTGAAAATTTTTTTCCTTATGTCCAGCCTAAATCTCCCCTGGTGCAGCTTGAAGCCATTCCCTCTCGTCCTGTCCCCTGTCACTTGGGAGAAGAGGCCTCTTTGGATGGCAATGCCTCTTTCAGCATCATCTCTTCTCTACCTGTAGACAGCGGAGAAGGGAAGCAGTGTCGTTTCTGCTGGTTCCATCTGCTTTGGCAGAACTGTAATTTTCATTTTGAGGGAGTAAAAGTAATTGCTACTTAGCCGCCCTTCTCCTGTTATCATTCAGTACACAAAAAGCCAGAGCAAAACAAAGAACAAACCCCCCTGCAAACCAAAACTGGCAGTGGCTGTGTCCCTGGCACATGAACATCTCAAGCTTTGGTTTGTATCTCACAGTCCATCCACACAAACAAAACTTTTGGTCTTTGGAACAAAGGAGAAAAAGCCAAATAAAACCAAAGGCTACTTAATTAGAGGATTACCTTTGGGTTTTGAGACATCACTTCGAAAAGGACTTCCCCAAAGTACTGTAGCAGGTGTTCTTCGGATGATATACCCAGTTTCTTATTCATGAGTCTCCTTCAATTTTAGTACAATTTGGTCAACATATGAGTAACTTCTAGCATGAATGTGAATCCCAGTGGAACATGGATAACTTTCCCTTCAGTCTTTGAGCTCTTCCCCCCTCTCCTGCAATCTCCTTCGAATGCAAAACACCTGAACAGGGATGGGTGTGGGGGGGGGTTTCTGATAAAGGTATTACTCACTGCTCAGGAATTCCTCCAGAGCTATGGCTCAGCTGTGGCATCTCTTCATCCTCACTAAGGCCATTGTATCCAGCGTAAGAGAGCATGCAGCACAAAGTGGAGTTGGCTAAATAAGTATCCCTGCAGTATTTTAGGCTAGAGATTAGGAGGAAGTTTTTCACAGAAAGGGTCATTGGGCATTGGAATTAGGCTGCCCAGGGATGGGGTTGATTCACCTTCCCTGGAGGTGTTTAAGGCACGGGTAGACGAGGTCCTGAGGGACATGGTTTAGTGTTTGATAGGTATGGTTGGACTAGATGATCCGATGGGTCTCTTCCAACCTGGCGATGCTATGATTCTATGATTTTCTGTAGTGAGAGCCTGAGAATGAAGCCAACCACTCTGTGCTCTCTCACTCTGCGCACTATGCTGGGATAGGATACTTAAAAATGACACGTATTTTTTTCCCAGCTCAGTTACTCTTGGAATTACTGTCCCTTGGTCCCCCGCATCTGAAATTAACACCGATAACCACCCGTAGCTTTAGCTCTAGGTGTGTATGACCGTGCATTCATCTTACAATGCGATTGCTGTGTTGTGTTCTGTAATGCCAGGAGAGCTTCGCAGAGACCATACTCTGTGCAGTGAAAAGGAATTGAGTAACAGGAAGCTCAGTATAATAGTTAATATTGGTAAGCAAACATCAGTGCTGGAGCTCATCTCTCTTGTTCAGCAGATGTATGAAATGTTGGCATAAAGTACAGGACAGACAACAGAAGATATCTGGAAATAAACATGGACCCTGTATTCCAAACTTACATATTAACTCCAGGGGACCCGTGTGTTCTTGCTAACACTGCACAATGCTGCCGGAGAAAATTCCAGATGGCTTTCAAGATGCAGCATTACTTATATAGGCCTTTTCTAGTGCTAAATTGCAGTGTAAGAGAAATTGCTTTCCCTCCCGGTCCTTAGCTGTCGTTTTCTGAAGGCTGTGAGCATTCCGGGAGCTGTTCTGAGGCAGGATTTGCCACAGCCACAGTTTTTTACCTTTTTGTCTTGGGCAATGTCCCATCCTGGCTGCATTTTACAGTCCCTTTATAGTTAACAACAGGACACCTAAGCGTGTGCTTATCTCTCACCCACTGCTCCGCTCAGCTGTGGGAGCAGGTGAGTTGAGCCGATGGCTGTAGGAATGATGTGTTCCTTTTTTACAGCAGGTTTCATTAGAGCAGAAGGTGCTGGTCAGATTGCTTAGTTTGCTCCTTTTATCTGGGATCTTGGAAAAAGTACTGCTAAGCCCCTGATTCCACTGTTCCCATCAATGCAAAGTGCATGCAGACGCTCCCACACTTGGAATGCCGATATATCCAAGTGTCAGTGATGTACAGGACTGTAAAAAACCTGCTGGGTAGTCTAAACCATTCTGAAGGTTACAGGTTGATCAAAAAGATCCATGTTTTAGTGATGGACTTCCCCCCCACACACCTCCTTTGTGTAAGAGTTATCCAGATAAGGTTTAATTCCCAAACCAGACACTCGTTACTTTAAACCACAGACAACAATCCTGGTTTCTACCTACAAAGCTATCAGAAGCAGAGTTGGAAAAGTGCAAAACCTGCTTGCAAAAGGCACAGCTTGTACAAATGTCATTGTGCAAACTATTCCGTTCGCTCATCTAAGGTTTGTGGGATTATGGAGAACAGAACTTGTTTCTAGAAGACAAGATGCACTGCCTTGACACTCTTCTAACTGAAAATCACGTGCAAATATTTTCCGCTTAATCACATCATTTGATTTCTTTAAGACATTTCTGAAAACTCGTGTTGAGAAACAAAGTCAAGTCTTTTATTTCTTTTGTATTTCACACAACTGAAGTACTCAGCCTGCTCCCAGCATGACTAATGGAGAGTTGTGGTCAAACTACTCAGGGGAGGGGAAAAGCAGAGTAGGAAAGGGAACCTTGCGGCCTAAAGAAGAGTTAGGGGCCCTCGCTCTGGCTGTGCCAGGCAGGCAGTGGCTAATGGAAGCACTGAGTTGTGAGGCAGAAGACCACCTCCTGCCGCGCACTGAGAGTGGGTGTGTGGGTTGACATCCACCACCAGAGAGAGAAATCCATTTGAAGGAACCATAGCATTTCCCACATGGAGCTGTATCGCTTTCCTCTTAGTAAGAACCCAACCTTGTACTTGGTATTTGTATTTAAGGCACTCACCCAGTGTTCTGGAAAAACAATCTCCAATCTTTTCCACATCCTGGGGATCTCTCGAACAACATGATTCTCCCTGTGTCTTACCTCATACCCTACCGAATAGTCAATATCACATTTCTGAAGAGGAGAATGCTGCTTAATTAAGAGATTACTTTTGGGAGAATGTTATCACAAATGAAGATTATGAAATGACAGCTCCTGGAAACATATACTTGGCAGTTTTCTGGATCCTGGGGAACATCAGCACCCACAGAAACCAGAGCAGGACCTGATAACTCAGGTGCTCAAATCAGCCCTTTGGCTGTTTGCGCAGCCTCCTTATGGGTGTTACCCTACGTGGTTTTCCCACAATTTGGAGTGAGATGCAGTCTAACACAGTATAGAAGTGTCAGTTCCAAC
Source organism: Coccyzus lansbergi (assembly GCA_033558105.1). Classification (NCBI taxonomy): domain Eukaryota; kingdom Metazoa; phylum Chordata; class Aves; order Cuculiformes; family Coccyzidae; genus Coccyzus; species Coccyzus lansbergi. The sequence continues at coordinate 115,254 of JAUMJK010001084.1, forward strand.
TTACCTACATGGGTCCATTGTCTACATGAAAATGTTTTGCTCCGAAGCTACCTTTACTGCACAATTCACATTCCCTGGTACTGATTCCATACTTGTACCTCTGTTTCTTTAAACCAGTTGAAATAGGAGACACTGATCACCTCTACCTTTGGGCTCATCACTTATTGTACTCATCTGTACTCTTCATACCAGAGTCACAATGAGTGATGTCACCTTTCTCAAGTCGTTTTCAATTATGATTCTGTAATTACAAGCAGGTATGAGCACTGAGTACTGCCTGGGTGAGTTATTACTGTACAATACCAACATGCTTTGCTTTTGGACAAACACAAGCAAAAAACCCCAAGCCCACGGCTATAGGATGAGATGGTGACTTTTGTGTCTGATGCCTTGAACTCTCTGTTTGTCATTTGATAAGGAAATTTACGTAAAACTTTTATCTATTTGGGTGCTGGAGGGTTCAACCTTCTCTGGACAAAAAGGGCCAGAGTAGTACATCATAAACAAATAATATCAAATTCATTTTTGGCAGGGACAGGCCAAGTTTTGTAATCCTCCTCAGGCCAAGTGGAAATCTACAGATGCCAGCTCTTGAGTTAATATTTTACAGGCACGGGCAGTAAAGGCTATATAAGAAAACGCTTTCCCTTCAATCGTCCTAGCACTTCTGAGCTCTTTAGCTCACATCAAATTCTGCAACCATGAAGTGGGCAGCATTAATTTCATTTATTTTCCTCTTTAGCTCTGCTACATCCAGGAATCTGCAAAGAGCTGCTCGAGATGCAGGTAAGAAAGGGCTCATTAGCCATCTTTGCAGCCTTTGTTAGAGCAAGGTAAAGACTCGAATGTAGTTTTTGCAAGCTTGATCCTAAGAGATAAGGAAAATTTGGTTCACTTGAGAAGAAACTAAATGGAGAAATGGTGAGGAGGCTGGTAGGACACTCCCGATAGCTCAGCTTAATGGGATGAGTCAGTTTTTGGTGATAGATCTCTTCTGTGTAGTGCACGGTCAGATACAGATTATTCAGAATCTGCTGCTTCCCAGCACTGAGCTTTTGAAGGTGCTGGCTTTGGAATGGTAGCTTGTAAGCCAGCTCCTCACCAATTAAAGGCAACGGCTTTCACAGGAGTGCGTAACAAAATCCCCACATCTGCATTAGGCAGAACTACAACCCATATTTATCGCCGTCAGGGCCAAGTGAAGGCATTCGTCTGCTTTCCTTGAAGAGCACAGATAACATGCATCAGGAGGAACAAGAAGATGAATTTACCAAGCTAGTAAGAGTGGTTGTCTGAGACAACAAAGAGTTGAGGGGGCTTGAGTTCAACTGCAGTACCCAGGAAAGCAGAACAGATTACCTGGGACAGGATCAAAAGGTGGGATTTCACCAGCGCTCAGCACAAGTCTAGGCTGTTTCAAAGCAATTTCAAAGCTTCCTTAAGCACGGGTGAGTGCTGAAAGCTTGTCAAAGCCTGGCCTGAGGTACCCAAAATATGTTCTTTAAGGAGAGTAGCACAATGTGACTGCGAGCATCATTGTTCTCTCTGTCTTCCCTTGCAGACCACAAGAGTGAGATCGCCCATCGCTACAATGATTTGAAGGAAGAGACATTTAAGGCAGTGTAAGTGAATGTTCACCTTGCGCTTTCTGATCATTTCCCTCTCCACTGATACTGGACAATGCTACGCCCACCCTGGTGCTCTCCTTCAGCTTTTGGGCAGCCATTTGAACAAACAACTTGACACACAGAAGCATCTTTGAAATTATTGCCTGTTATATGTCTTATTGATGTGTTCTACATGCACTCTGTGTTTCAGGAGCCTGATCACCTTTGCAGGGTATCTCCAGAGATGCTCTTACGAAAGCCTCTCGAAGCTGGTGAAGGACGTTGTGGATCTGGCACACAAGTGTGTGGCCAACGAGGATGCTCCTGACTGCTCCAAGCCCCTGGTAGGCACGAACCCTTTTGCTGTTGGGTTTCTCCTCATTCTATGCAGCTATCAGAATCATCCTCTGTGAGGATTTGTGCCTGATCCTTTCTGGTGTTGCTGTTGTCATTGGCCAGCGCTCAGATTTCATTCTCGTTTTTGCCACATTTGGAACTTGTGCCTTTCAGAAATACCTAAATGATCTGTGGAGCCACAAATTGGAGCCCAGACACGACCCTTGGGCACATGAAGTTTAGCTTTGCCTGGAAATAGGCATTCGCATTTAGTACAAGTAGCCCAGCTGTAAAACAGAGGTATAATTCTACATATAAATGTGACCAAAGTGTGTGGGGTTTCACCCTGGGGTGACTTGAAAAAAAGTTGGTGTGCTTATTTAAGATACTGCAAGGAGTTTTAAGAAAAGAAGCTTGCAGGCACACGAGATCTCTGGATGTCCAGCAGGTCCAGCCTGGCTCTTTGAAAAGCCACATGCCTGTGTGCTCACAAGCTCTGACATTTGGACCGAACAAAACGACTACATTAGTTCTCCCTGAAGGTTTCCCAAGCTGATTGTCAGGTAGAATATAAAATCCTGCTGCAGTTGATCTGAAAATTCTATTTAGTCCTAGTCAAACTTAATCAAATGGAGTTGAAAACAATATGTTTTCCAATTGACGGTCTAAATCTTATCCAGTAAAAATGTATTTACATTTCAGTCTGGGTTTTCTTCCCTAGATAACTCAAACTTAGACTGCATGTTGCATAAAGGTCAGTTGTGACCCTCAGCATCTCCCTTGCAGCCCACCATCTTCCTGGATGAGATCTGCCAAGTAGAAAAGCTCCGTGACTCCTACGGCGCCATGGCCGACTGCTGCAGCAAAGCCGACCCGGAAAGGAATGACTGTTTCTTGTCCTTTAAAGTACCCCAACCAGACTTCATTCAGCCGTACCAGAGACCAGCTGCTGACGTCATCTGCAAGGAGTACCAGGACAACCGGGTGTCTTTGCTGGGACAGTAAGGAAGATACCCGTTTTATACTGTTTCCATATTAAGTGGTGCAGCAGAAGGGTCCCTGAGCTACACAGGACGTGGGGTCAGGCAGGACACCTGAAGGAGCTGCAGATATTTAACCTCATATCTGCAGATTTGTAACAGTTGCTCAATCATCAAATAGCCAAAGCTCTGATCATATTTTTTCATTCCATGCTAGCACAGCCTTTTCCATTTAAAACAATGACCTTTAACTGATCATACTTGATAAATCCTAGGGGATGTTTTTATTCCCAAAACACCCAGAAAACCCACAGTGTTTTCAATATTGGTTTAATAATTTACTCCATCTTTCTGCTATCCCCATTGTAAGTGGAAAGGTTGAAGAAAGGTAACAGTACAAAGAGTGAAAATATGCAATATAATCTTGGTAAAATAGCCACATATTAATTTTTCACACTCAAACTCAGGATCTTCAAGTATCTGACAACACATTTTAAAATCCAATCTATCCATCCAAGCTCACAAACAAAGAGTTTATCCTCAGTAGGCAAATATGTTGGGAAAGCAGATCACCCTTCTAAACTAGAAGTGATAGTTATGGAAGCTGCAGGGGGTTTAAGGTTGCTGTTGTAGTAGGAATGTGTAACTGATGATTTCTTTCTCCTTACAGTTTCATCTATGCCGTTGCAAGAAGAAACCCCTTCCTGTACGCCCCAACAATCCTCAGCCTGGCTGCTGATTATGAACACGCCCTTCAGCACTGCTGCAAAGAGAGCGATATCGGTGCTTGCTTGGATGAAAAGGTACGTCTCTTGTCATCTTAGCAGCAGCTCTGTTTAAAGTGAGAAGCAGCTTTAAAATCCAGTGTTAAATTATGGTCTGTGATTCCAAAATTGTGCTTTAGCTTTGTGGGTTTCAGTAAACATCTTTAATGTGGCTTCACAGAAACTAAAATGGTCAAACTCCTCACATTTTGATTTTTTTTTTAAAAAAGAAAACAAAATAATCAAGCTGTAGGTTAAGCTTGTCATGGGGATTATCAGATCTGCCTTTATCTCTGTCTATTATACATCATCAGTTTGATGTGACAATGTGCATCCTGTTTTTAGGCAACTGCCATCAAAGAAAAAGCCAAGAAGATCAGTGTGAAGCAGCAGTACACTTGTGGAATAATCAAGAAGTTTGGAGACCGAACCTTCCTAGCAGAGTAAGCTCCGCTCAGATTTTTTATAAGAAATAACCTAAAACCACTAACCTAAAACTACTCAAGAGTTAAATATTAAGACATGTATTAGTGTAGGGTGTAGTTGGTACAATTTCAATGTGAATCTCCAGTGAGCTAAAACTGAGCTCCTGAACTGGGAGGGGGATAGCGAGCATTAGGAACAAGATCAGCCATGAGAGTCAGAGAGAGAGATGAAACTGTCTCTAGAACCAACCCAGGAGATGCTGAGAGATTCAGAAAGACTTCTGCAACGAATAACCAGAGGGACCGCCCATGTACACACAACCACTTCCATCCTGTGGCTGTTCTAACACACCCACACTGACAAGGACAACCTCACTAGGCCTAGTCAGGTTTAGTTTAGAGGTTTAATTAAGACTCCGTATGCCTTTGCTAACCAACCTAGAGATGCTTCACACACACTCAAGTGTGACAGGGAGCTCTGGGGTGTGATCCTTATCTAGTCAGCTCAGGCAGAGCAGAAGAATCACAGACCTGTTTCTTTCTGGGTTCCTGGTGCAGCTGTCGATGCTCATGTGTTGCAGCCACCAGAAATTAGAAGGGAAAATGAAGGACCATTTACTTGAAGTAATGCTGATCTACACCACAATAAGTGTTAATGACTTACAAGGTTCTGTTCCATATGGAGCTTTAAAAAAAACTGTTTTTTTTTCTTTTTCCCCCTAGCAAACTGGTTCACATGAGCCAGAAATACCCCAAGACTCCATACACAGACCTTGTTAAACTTGTACAGAAATTGAAGGATGTCTACGAGGAGTGCTGCTCAGGGGACATGATCGAGTGTATGGACGACAGGGTAAGCCAGACATGTTTACCTGCTTGAAAAGTGTTTCAGACAACAAGAATCTGTGCTCCTCTTTGGTCACAGTCCAGGGAATGAGATTCCCCACACACCAAACCACCCACGACCAGCTCAGCTGGCTCTCACCAGAATGAGGTTTCTTTAGATAAATTCTAAGTGTGAATGAATGGAAAGGGAAGAATCTGCAAAAAGAGAGATAAGATGAATTAATCTATCTTTAAATTATCATTTCATAGCTGGTCTGTTAATGATTTAATTTCACAGGCAGAGATTATGGAGCACATATGCTCTAAACAAGATGTTTTCTCAAGCAAAATCAAAGACTGCTGCGAGAGGCCCGTTGTGGAACGAAGCCAGTGCATCATTGAGGCAGAATTTGACGACAAACCTGAAGGTCTTCCCTCACTTGTTGAAAAATACATCGAAGACAAGGAAGTGTGCAAAAGCTATGAGGCAGGCCACGATGCGTTCATGTCAGAGTAAGTAGTGCAAACAGCACGTGTGCTTGTACTTGAACATTCCAGAAAATGATCCTCTGTCTTCCCTGGACTATGGCCCTTTGCACCACTGGAAAAACTGTCCTCTTGGGCATATCTATGGAGAAAAGGGATAACCCCACAGAGTAACCAATGCAGCATTGACCCGAGTTGAACCCCTAGTTTCTCATTCATGCTTTGTGACTTCTACTTATCGAAGCTGAATTTATCAGTGTGTCTCTCTTCTATTTGAGGGCTTTGTGCATCCCCACATACATCACCTGCTTAAGAAGTACTGCCTTGGGGACTGTTTAGTTCCTCTCCCCTGGGCCCTGTCAGCAGAACAAAATCATTGGAACAACCAAAAAAAATGCTACTAAATGAAGCAAAGAACATTCTAAGCTCGTTGCCCACCTTACTTGCTCTACCCTGAGGAACTGTTACTGCCAGTTGCTGTGTTGTGCATGCAGAAAGCATCTTGCTCTCCAGGAGCTCTAAGTCTGCCAGCTTATGCGTCTTTCAGGTTTCTGTATGAATACTCACGAAGACACCCCGAGTTCTCCACACAGCTGATCCTGAGAATTGCAAAGGGATATGAAACCCTCTTGGAGAAGTGCTGCAAAACAGACAACCCTGCCGAGTGCTACGGAAATGCTGTAAGCGCAGTGTTTGTTTGCAGATAACCAGAGTGCTTGGTCGGTACCCGTCATGAAACGATTAGGTGGGGAAGCTCCTGTGGAAGAGCAGGCAGAAAGCATTTTGAGGAACTAGTCCCAGGGGAAGTGAGTGTTCTGATGGGAGATGAAGCACTCCAGGGGTGTGGAGTCATGTCATCTCCTCCATGACGAGGAGACTGTTGTCTGAGATCAAAAGGTAACTCCGTCAGTCACCACAAAATCTCAGACCAGTCTCACTCAACTGCTGAAATCCTCAGTCTCTTAGAAGTGTTTCTGCTTGTGCTGAGGAAGATGACGAATAGCTGGTTAGTGTATTTACCCTGTGGTCTCCACTGCTGAAGCTGAACATGGCTGCTCATGGGTCATGGTTGCAACCAGCTAACACAGAGATGCCTCCACTTAGATCTCCTCATCCTCAAGCAAACCACACACAGCACAAGCCGAGTCACTGCCAAGGGCTAGAAAGAGGATGTCCCCCTCACGGTTTATTATCCTATATTCACCCAATTTAAACAAGCCAACCAAAAAACCCCATTGCCTAGAGAGGGAGTCCGTTACTAGGATGTCCTGCCCTAACATTACTCATCAATTCATACTTCTTTGCAGCAAGAGGAACTGAACAAACACATCAAAGAAACTCAGGATGTTGTGAAGACAAACTGTGAGCTTCTCAATACCCACGGCGAGAAAGAATTCCTCAAAGCGTAAGTACTTCCTGATTCATCTTCTTGAGGGTTAACCTTGACAGTGGCTGCTTTGAGCCAGATCTATTGGGTCTCCTGTTTTCACTTCAGTGGGTGAGCTCAGTAGAACATTCTTCAAACATGCATTAAGAGCGATTCTGATCTGACTCTTTCAGACTCCTGGTCCGCTACACTAAGAAAATGCCTCAGGTGTCAACCGATACCTTGCTTGAAATTGGAAAGAAAATGACAGGCGTTGGTACCAAGTGCTGCCAGCTGCCCGAAGACAGGCGCCTGTCTTGTTCGGAAGGATACGTGAGTACATTTGTTTATTCTCTCAACTCATCTTGGACATTTCTTCTGTTCTCTAAAACACTGAGTTCTGGCAAGATAAGAAACCCATGATGGTTTCCCGTAAACCCCAAGCTACGCATCTAACAATTCTAAGTCTGTTCATTTTTACTGGCCGTGAGAACCTGAGAGCTGTCTGATGGCCATTTCCAAGCAGGTGTTTAGATCTGATAGCTCCCACTTGCAAGTATGCTATCATGATACCAACATCACGTATTTGTTCTGTTGTCGTCAAAGCCATAACTCATGCCTAATGTTTGTCTTCCTTTCCTTCTGTTTGCAGCTGAGCATGGTGATCCAGGATATGTGCAGGAGACAGGAGACCACACCTATAAATGACAACGTGTCCCACTGCTGCAGCGATTCCTACGCTTACAGGAGAACATGTTTCACTGCCATGGGAGTAGATACCAAATATGTTCCTCCAGCATTTGACCCTGAGATGTTCAACTTTGATGAAAAGCTGTGCACTGCTCCTCCTGCTGAAAAGGAATCAGGGGAGATGAAGTAAGCTGCAGAAACAGTTGGTAGAAAAACTTCTGATCTGTGATGCCTTGCGGCAGCAGGGAGGTTGGTGCTGGGGGTGGGCAGAGGAGAGCTACACAGCTCCCATTTTGTCCTCTGGCTGGGTCTTCACCACAGAGAGGCAAATAAGGCATTTTCTACAAAGGAAATTGGGATCTTAGCTGACCAGGTTCATGTAGATCCACTGCCAGTGCAAGTCATTAAGACAACATACAGATCATTTCTCTAAGATTCTTCCTACTTGTACCTGAGATGACAAAAAGCTAACAGATGGTTGGGTTAAACTGGGAGTTTGGAGTCACAAATAGACGAAGACTCCTCTAGGCATGACAAAAGACCATTCTGCGTTTCTAAAAAACCTGCCCTCATAAATGAGCTGCACCTGCCTAGAGTGAGGTATTCAAAGTTGGGAAATCAAACTACAAGTAGTATTAACTCTGTGTTGTGGCTTACTTTTCAGAATGCTGGTCAACCTCATTAAACGCAAGCCTCAGATGACAGAAGAACAAATCAAGACAATTGCTGATGGTTTTACTTCCATGGTAGACAAGTGCTGCAAGCAGTCAGATGTTGAGTCATGCCTTGGGGAAGAGGTATGTCCTATCTACTTTAAAAAAAAAGATAAAACCAAAAACATAAAACACATGTTCAACATTTACTTGTCTTAGAAATAACCACAGGAGAAGTTGAAGTTTATAGAAGTTCTTGCTCAAGTCCTACATGCTTTGTTCCCCTGGTTTCTCTCTCATGGCTGTTTGTATTCCTTTTTCTAGGGTGCAAACCTTATAGTCCAGAGCAGAGCCACATTAGGAATCGGCGCATAACACCTGGTAGGTGACAGCAACAATGCTTGTATATCGCATACCCGCCCAATCTCTGCCCACCCTCCCACCCATTCTTCTCCTTCAGCTCAAGGAAGCATCAAGCTTCCCTTGCTTGCTTAGAGTTTGCTTAGGAAAAGCAAACCTTGTGCCTCTGCCCAGCACAGGGAAAGCTGAGGCGCTGCTAGTGCGCTGCCATTTCACAGAGTAACCCCTTCTGTTCCTCTGACCTAGGTTGCCACTGGGAGAAAATACGAAGAGAAATCCTTCTGTGTAACTTCTCCCGCCCATCACCACTTTTTCCTTTGGTACAGAATGAGTATTTCGTAGATTGTGGGTGTTTCGTCAAACCACATGCTTTCCCAGGAACTTTTCAATCCTATTACTTGGGAAAAAAATGGAGAACAAATAAAAACTTTCTAAGTCTGCATCTGTCCTTGTCTGCTGGTGACTGCCATAAGGCAAAGCTCTGCAGCACTCCCCGTGCAAAACCACTGCTAGAAGTAGTACTTTGGGGCAGGGATTCCACTGGAGTTTTCCTGTTTCTTGCTCTCGGAAAGCAGATGTGAAAGAATAGGAAAGGTGGCAAGATATTTAGATAAACTTCAATACTCTGAGATAATTACAGGTTATTTGACCCTTTCCTTCAGTGATTATAACTAAGAGACTGTTCAAGAACTGCTCACTCTAAACAAGGCGACTCCTATGAAAAGAAAAAAGAATCTTTTTAAATCAACCACAAATCAAGTATCTCTTTGACTGTGAAAAGTTGCACAGATCTGATTTGAGACATTTCTTTTTGTGTCTGAAGTTGGTTTTAAAATGGGTTTTGACTTTAGTAATGTCTCTGGAAAAGCCCACCCTCTGAATCATCTCCTGAAAGAGAAATCTTTCAGTTCTAGACCACTAAAGTAACATGATGTTTCTACTACTTATTCAGTATCAGTCCACAAACACAAAGACCCCACAGCTTCTACAACTTAGCAAGGAACCTTGCATCGTTAGAAGAGCCCTTGCACAATGTGTTTCATTAGCCAGTTTTCTCAGCCTTGAAATTCTTTGTGCTCATAATTCCTGACCTGGGAATCTTCTCCCAAACTAAACCCCTTCTCCCAAAGTGCACAAAGAAAGAAACATTCTGAGGCATCGGGTTGAAAACATAAATAACAGAATCAATCTTTTAGGGAATGAAAGTTTTGAACGTTCCTTCACTGCAAATTGTAGTTCTGTACTGGTTCAGAGACATTCAGGTGACCCAAAGACATTCACAAACACCTCGTTCAGATTTAGAGGTTTGTGAATTTGAGCAAGACTCACTCACCAGCCACAGTTAAACACCTTTTTCCCTCAGTTTAAGGGAGCACCAACAGTCAGTATAAAGACCACTCCTCATGTCTTATTCACCAGCCAAAGAGCTGGCAGTCCTTTGCTGCCACTCAACCTGACCAGCTTCAAACATCACAGTCACAATAATTAGGACAAGTTAGCTTGTCTGAGAAAAAGGTTCAGGGGAGATTCCAAGGTAGAGAAACCACCTTGAGCCCCACAAAGCTACCAAGAGGAGTGGGTTTCTGGTTAGATCCCCAACTAATCCCCACACCACGTTGCATTACAACTCTTTAACATGGATTTTCAACTGCACATTGAATAATGCCAAATGCAAAGAGAGTTAAGGATGCCATTAAGCTTTAGTAATGGAAAGTGCATTCAAAATGAATGTGCTTATCATTTCAGTGGCTCCAGAGAGACACTGAATTCATATACAAGTGGTTTCCAGGCTGCATTTATCAGTGCAGAAAAGCATAATGTGTCAAGAGAGCAGAGTCAAACACCAAGGAACCAAAACTCTATGACAAGAAAGGGCTCCCTTCTGCCTACCCCATCCCTTCAATTCAAAGAACCCACCTGTGTCCCTCTTGTGTGTCCCAGGGTCCCTCAGTCTGCAGCCAGCCAGCCAAGCTGCAGCCCTTGCAGCATCCTCAGCCTCACTGCTGCTGTGGGTGTGAAAATCCCCTCTCTCTTGCTCCCCTGCTGAGCCTTCTCCATGTGGATCTCCTTGGGGCTTTGCTTTTCCACACCTGATGTGGTTTCTTTGTAATGAGATGACTTTGTTTCTCCCCTTGTAGAGACCACGTTCAGAAGGAAAAGGAATAAGCACACCTGCAGCTCTAGCCAAGCCCAACCTTGTGCCCAACCAGCCTTTAAGCATTAAAGAGGTAGGAAACCTCCCCTATTACCTGAAATGTAAAGTTTCTGCTGCCAAGTGTGAGTCACACCAACTGTTAGAGTGACTTAGCACAACACCTGTGACCTTTTTCATGCAGCAGCTTTTGTTCAGTTATTTCAAGAGACATCTAAGCTTTTAATTTCTTCTGTTGCAACTTGCAGTGCCTTGAACTGACTGAAAACTACACAAGCATTCCTGAGTATTCAAGGAGGAAAACAAAACAAACCCCAGTACATTAGCTTAGAAGCAGACAGGAGTGGTTTTAAGGCCCCATCCTTGCCTGTGAACAATTTGCTTTGTACCAAAATCAACTCCTGGCAAATGGCTTCAGCAGTGACTTGTATTTCCAGAGCCCTTGTACAAGGTTTTACAAGAGAGGTGCGAGTACATTATTGACATGGGAGTCCCTTGCGTGAGCCTTATTGACTCCCTCCCCCTCCGCACTCCCAGAGATAAAGCATCCCAAGGAAAGTGAAGGAGAACAAAGCCCCCCTGCTCCCCTAACCCCAGACAGCACAGCAGCTTTTGAAATCCTTGACTCGTGTCTTTCTAAAGCTGTTTGGAAAGTTGTGCTTTTACAGCCTGGGTACCAAGTGTCAGAAGAAGCCAGATTAGGTATTTCTAGCAAAGGGAATTCTTAGCAAATCGCACTTGGCTTTGAGTTTTGTTGCCACTTTTGGAGCTGGCAGACTAAATTGTAAGTGTTGGTCTGTGTGGCAGCTCAGCTCTGGTTTGTTGGATGCTGAAACAAACCCTGAATTAAAGCCGCTCCTGGCTGAGGCATGACTGCCAGCTGGGCTGGGCCCCACGCTTGGTGGGCAAGACAAGGTAGTTTTCAGTGTACAGACCTGGCTACCATGAGAAAACAAGGATCCTGCTGTGCTGCACACAGCTGTCTGCAAACTGAGTCATGGCAGGTAGCAAGAAAAAGGGACTGAGGAACATCATAAGTTCAGAGCATTTCAAAGTGGAACAGTTCTCAAGTCTGTCCTGGCAGAGCAGACGCTGCTGTGGTGCTGCTGCCTCCTGCTTCCAGTGGCTCACCTGGAAACTAAAGATTTTCCTCTTGCTTTTAGCTTTATCTACGAGGTCTCCAGGAGTCATCCCTTCCTCTATGCCCCTACAATCCTCTCCGTCGCTCTCTGGTATGAAGAGATGCTGAGAGAATGCTGTGGAGGTGTGGAGAAGCCCGCTCAGAACCTGGAGGAATGCCTCCAGAGACAGGTATTCCAGTTCCACCAGCAGGAATTCATCGAACAGGGTGCTCCCAGGGACTCCCTAGAGCTGAGCAATTACTGACACGCAGAGATGGGCCAGTCCTCTTCAGCGTCTCAACCTGGTGGAGCAATTCTCCTCCCTGGGGACAAGCTGAAATTCGGTCTGAGCTGCTGTCTCAAGTTAGAGCTCACACTCCTAACTGGCAGTGCTGGACTCGGGAACATTGGGCAGATGCAGCGTTTTGTCCTTTGGCATCTTCTGCTTGGCGAGTGTTTGCCCTGCAGAGACAGCTCACAAAGAACCAGGATCAGAAATCCAGAGCAAAGCACCTGGAACAGTGGAAATCACATCCTGGTGGGATATTATTAGTGTTGCTCAGGCTGTGAGTGATGGGAGTTGAACATCAGCAGTGCCAAGCTGGTCATGGAGCTCCCAGGTGATGATTTCTTCCCCTGTGCTCAAACCACTGACCTTTTGTACCTGTTATTACTGTACAATGCCAACACTCTTTGCTTTTGGACAAACACAAGCAAAAAAAACCCCAAGCCCACGGCTATAGGATGAGATGGTGACTTTTGTGTCTGATGCCTTGAACTCTCTGTTTGTCATTTGATAAGGAAATTTACATAAAACTTTTATCTATTTGGGTGCTGGGGAGTTCAGCCTTTTCTGGAAAGGGTCATTGGAATAGGCTGCCCAGGGAGGTGGTTGATTCACCTTCCCTGGAGGTGTTTAAGGGACGGGTGGATGAGGTCCTGACGGACATGCTTTAGTGTCTGATAGGAATGGTTGGACTCAATGACCCGATGGGTCTCTTCCTACCTGGTGATTCTGGACAAAAAGGGCCAGAGTAGCACATCATAAACAAATAATATCAAATTCATTTTTGGCAGGGACAGGCCAAGTTTTGTAATCCTCCTCAGGCCAAGTGGAAATCTACAGATGCCAGCTCATTGGTTAATATTTTACAGGCCCAGGCAGTAAAGGCTATATAAGAAAACGCTTTCCCTTCAATCTTCCCAGAACTTCTGAGCTCTTTAGCTCACATCAAAATCTGCAACCATGAAGTGGGCAGCGTTAATTTCATTTATTTTCCTCTTTAGTTCTGCTACATCCAGGAATCTGCAACAAGCTGCTCAACATGCAGGTAAGAAAAGGCTCATTAGCCATCTTTGCAGCCTTTGTTAGAGCAAGGTAAAGACTTGAATGCAGTTTTTGCAAGTTTGATTCAAAGAGACAAGTAAAATTTGAGAAGAAACTAAATGGAGAAATGGTGAGGAGGCTGGTAGGACACTTCCGATAGCTCAGCTTAATGGGATGATTCAGTTTGGTGATACCTCTCTGCTGTGTAGTTCACAGACAGATACAGATTATTCAGAATCTGCTGCTTCCCAGCACTGACCTTTTGGAATAGCTGTCGTTGGAATGGTAGCTTGTATGGCAGCTCCTCACTAACTAAAGGCAACGGCATTCACAGGAGTACATAACAAAATCCCCACATCTGCATTAGGCAGAACTACAACCCATATTTATCGCCGTCAGGGCCAAGTGAAGGCCTGGTTTCCTTGAAGAGCACAGACAATATACATCAGGAGGAACAAGAAGATGAATTTGCCCAGCTAGTAACTGCGTTCCAGAAGAGAAAACTCTGCTAATGCTTGTCTGAAACCAGACTGCAGCTGCAGTCTTTTATTTGTGCAGCAGAGCCAATAATGGTTTTGGTTATGCACGGGATGCATTTGCTAACCCTTAACAGTAGCTACAGCAGTCACTGAGAGGTAACTGTTACATTAGGATCCTAAACATTACATGCTTGGGTTCCTTCTGAAAGATGAACACACGTAAGAGTTAGGTACCTGTGGACAAAAGCACAAGAGTGGTTGTCTGAGACAACAAAGAGTTGAGGGGGCCTGAGTTCAACTGCAGTACCCAGGAAAGTAGAACAGATTACCTGGGACAGGATCAAAGGTGGGATTTTGCCAGTGCTCAACACTAGCTGAGGCTGTTTCAAAGCAGTTTCAAAGCAATTTCAAAGCTTCCTTAAGCACAGGTGAGTGCTGAAGACTTGTCAAAACCTGGCCTGAGGTACCCAAAATATGTTCTTTAAAGACAGTAGCAGAACATGACTGCGAGCATCATTGTTCTCTCTGTCTTCCCTTGCAGACCACAAGAGTGAGATCGCCCATCGCTACAACGATTTGAAGGAAGAGACATTTAAGGCAGTGTAAGTGAATGTTCACCTTGCGCTTTCCGATACTGGAGAAAGAAGGGAAATGAAAACACACTGTATGAGCTAGTGGAGATGTATTTGTCTCAGTGAAGTGTGGCAGTGAGTCAGCCTTCTTACTGTCAGTATGCTAGGTCTACGAGGATTTTAAGACCTGCAGAAGTTATGATGACTTCATTGAATCATAGAATAACCAGGTTGGAAGGGACCCATCGGATCGTCCAGTCCAACCATTCCTATGAAACACTAAACCAAGTCCCTCAAGACCTCATCCACCCGTGCCTTAAACACCTCCAGGGAAGGTGAATCAACCACCTCCCTGGGCAGCCTATTCCTATTGCTCTCTGGGAGAAGAACCCCTGTAAACCTTATAGGAAAACCTAAGTTCCTGAAGTGAAAAAAAATAGGTGTGAGTGATACAGCTCTGATAACAGTAGGATGGAGAGAAGTTGTGCTGGGTTGAGACATTAACACAGTGACCCCCAAAACCAACCTGCAATCTCAAAACACAAATCTGTGACAGGTTTTCTGAGACAATCCAATTATTCTCTTTTGAAACTGGTTTGAGGAGTGGCAGAGGGCCCCAACAGGAACATTGCTCGTTCTGAAAAGAGGCAGCCTGAGGATGATTGGTGACAATGGCAAACCCCAGCTTAGTTTATTGCACTCACAAATACGCTGGTAAGGGGAGCTGAAAACTGGAACCCATCTTTTCTGGTTTGTTTGTAATTTGTTAATTAAGCCTTTTGTTCTTGGAAAGTGAGGTGAAATACACACTTCAGAAAGGAGGTGGGAAGAGGAAGGTTATGGGACCTGGTGCTATGCCCAACCCTGGTGCTCTCCTTCAGCTTCTGGGCAGCCATTCGAACAAACAACATCCAGAAGCACCTTTGAAATTATTGCCTGTTATGTGTTTTATTCATGTGTTCCACATGCGCTCTGTGTTTCAGGAGCCTGATCACCTTTGCAGGGTATCTCCAGAGATGCTCTTATGAAAGCCTCTCGAAGCTGGTGAAGGACGTTGTGGATCTGGCACACAAGTGTGTGGCCAACGAGGATGCTCCTGACTGCTCCAAGCCCCTGGTAGGCACGAACCCTTTTGCTGTTGGGTTTCTCCTCAAATTGAGTTGAAAACAATATGTTTTCCAATTTATGCTCTAGCTCGAGTGTACACTGCATGTTGCATAAATGTCAGTTGTGACCCTCAGCATCTCCCTTGCAGCCCACCATCTTCCTGGATGAGATCTGCCAAGTAGAAAAGCTCCGTGACTCCTACGGCGCCATGGCCGACTGCTGCAGCAAAGCCGACCCGGAAAGGAATGACTGTTTCTTGTCCTTTAAAGTACCCCAACCAGACTTCATTCAGCCGTACCAGAGACCAGCTGCTGACGTCATCTGCAAGGAGTACCAGGACAACCGGGTGTCTTTGCTGGGACAGTAAGGAAAATACCCGTTTTATACTGTTTCCATATTAAGTGGTGCAGCAGAAGGGTCCCTGAGCTACACAGGACGTGGGGTCAGGCAGGACACCTGAAGGAGCTGCAGATATTTAACCTCATATCTGCAGATTTGTAACAGTTGCTCAATCATCAAATAGCCAAAGCTCTCACCACATTTTTTCATTCCATGCTAGCACAGCCTCTTCCATTTAAAACAATGGCCTTTAACTGATCATACTTGATAAATCCTAGGGGATGTTTTTATTCCCAAAACACCAGAAAACCCACAGTGTTTTCAATATTGGTTTAATAATTTACTCCATCTTTCTGCTATCCCCATTGTAATTGGAAAAGCTGAAGAAAGGTAACAGTACAAAGAGTAGAAATATGCAATAAAATCTTGGCAAAATAGCCACATATTAATTTTTCACACTCAAACTCAGGATCTTCAAGTATCTGACAACACGTTTTAAAATCCAGTCTATCCATCCAAGCTCACAAACAAAGAGTTCATCCTCAATAAGCAAATACGTTGGGAAAGCAGATCACCCTTCTAAACTAGAAGTGATAGTTATGGAAGCTGCAAGGGGTTTAAGGTTGCTGTTGTAGTAGGAATGTGTAACTGATGATTTCTTTCTCCTTACAGTTTCATCTATGCCGTTGCAAGAAGAAACCCCTTCCTGTACGCCCCAACAATCCTCAGCCTGGCTGCTGATTATGAACATGCCCTTCAGCACTGCTGCAAAGAGAGCGATATCGGTGTTTGCTTGGATGAAAAGGTACATCTCTTGTGATCAAACTGTTTAAGCTTGTCCTTGTGTCCCTTTGCTAACACGTTATCAGGGAGCTATAAGTATAGTGCAGATGCACTGAAGACAAAGAACATGTAGTGCTTGGGATTTCTCATCTGTGGTAAACTGTGGTGAGAAGGCTTGCTGCTGAAGCAGCATAAAGGGAAAGACAGATCTCACTCAGCGGCCTAACGTGCCAGCACCACATCTGATGTGTAGGTGCATGGGAGGTCTCTCCTGTTCTTCCCCTGCAAGGGAAAGGACTGAGAAAGGGGTAGAATTTTCCTGTGCATACAAATCTTTGCATTAAGAACTTACAGAGAAGGGTCAGGATTAATTACATGATAGTCTCATGAATCAATACCAGGTGACTTTCACAGAGCTTAGCCATAGAATGGGATGGACCTCACAGCCCATCCAGCACCACCCTTGCCGTGGGCAGGGACACCTCCTACTGGACTAGGGGCTCCAAGCCCCATCCAGCCTGGCCTGGAACCCCTCCAGGGATGGGGCAGCCATGGCTTCTCTGGGCAACCTGGGTTAGGGCCTCCCCACCCTGATTGTGCAGAATTTCTTAGTAATGTCTAATCTAACTCTTTCCATCTCCATTTTAGACTCATTCCCCCTCATCCTATTGCTACATGCCCTTGTAAGAAGTCCCTCCGCAGCTTTCTTGTGGTACCCTTCAGGTACTGGAAGGGGCTGAGAAAACTGAAGCCAAGATTTCATGCAAACCTTAGTAATCACATGAGCCAAACTTTCCCTTTGTCTCAAGCTCAGCCCCGTTGTCTTTTGTGTAACTGCTGTAGTGCTTTGAAAGACAACCTGGGCTCTGAGTGTTCAATCAGACTGAAGTATTTAGCAAAGAGCAGCGTATCTGTAGAAGAGCTGTACCTTGGTGTAAGGCATAGCATGTGGACTGAAGGGTAAATACTGGATTGCAAGTGGGTTAGGACCACACCCAAGGAATCCTCAGCTTGCTTGGGTTTTAAGCACCGCTAACTGGACCAGAACCTGCTCTTCCTGAAGGGGGATTATCAGATCTGCCTTTATCTCAGTTCATTACAAATCATCAGTCTAATGTGCATCCCGTTTGTAGGCAACTGCCATCAAAGAAAAAGCCAAGAAGATCAGTGTGAAGCAGCAGTACGCTTGTGGAATCCTCGAGAAGTTTGGAAGCCAAACCTTCCTAGCAAAGTAAGCTCCGCTCATATTTTTTTATAAGAAGTAACCTAAACCTGAAAGTACTCAAGAGGGAAATATCAACACATATGTTACTTACTTCTAACTGCTGAATCTGAACACTGCACTCATGGTGCTTCCCAGCACACTTCTGGCTGAGGACCGTTGTCCAACAGACTTCCAGTGCTAGGAGGACAATGATTCCTCAGCCTGTTTATTTAAATGTAGGATTTAGTTCTGGTCGAATTTCTGCATTAAGACTAGACACAACATCCCAAATAGAAGCAAGAACCCTCATTTCCAAATTCCAAGTTACTTGCTCTCTGTGTCTGTTTTGAAGATCCATTTGGGTGTTGCTGGCTGGCTCAGCGCTGTGGAACATCCTCGCGTGCAGATCAGTTTTCTAGCCTAATCTAATGGTTTTTGACAAAGCTTTTAAGGCCCCTGAGAAATTTACTGTACTCCTAGTGCTCCAGTACAGTGCTGAGCTCTACTAATTAAATGGCAAATACGTTGTCCGCTCCTGTATCACCCAGGAAATCCATTAAATGATTGTACAGATCCCAGTCAAGAGTGTAGTTGGTACAGTTGCAATGTGAATCTCCAGTGAGCTAAAACTGAGCTCCTGAACTGGGAGGGGGATAGTGAGCATTAGGAACAAGATCAGCCATGAGAGTCAGAGAGAGATGAAACTGTCTCTAGAACCAGCCCAGGAGATGCTGAGAGATACAGAAAGACTTCTGCAATGAATAAGCAGACAGCCTGCCCATGTACACACAATTGTGGCTCGTCTAACACATCAACACTGACAAGAACAACCTCACTAGGCCTAGTCAGGTTTAGTTTAGAGGTTTAATTAAGACTCTACACACCTTTGCTAACCAACCTAGAGATGCTTCACACACACTCAAGCACGACGGGAATCTCTTGGGTGTGATCCTTACCTAGTCAGCTCAGGCAGAGCAGAAGAATCACAGACCTGTTTCTTTCTGGGTTCCTGGTGCAGCTGTCGATGCTCATGTGTTGCAGCCACCAGAAATTAGAAGGGAAAATGAAGGACCATTTACTTGAAATAATGCTGATAAGTGTTAATGACTTACAAGGTTCTGTTCAATACGGAGCTTTAAAAAACTGTATTTTTTTTATTTTTTCCCTAGCAAACTGGCTCGCATGAGCCAGAAATACCCCAAGGCTCCATACGCAGAGCTTGTTAAACTTGTACAGAAAGTGAAGGGCATCCACGAGGGGTGCTGCTCAGGGGACATGATCACGTGTATGGACGAGAGGGTAAGCCAGACATGTTTACCTGCTTGAAAAGTGTTTCAGACAACAAGAATCTGTGCACCTCTTAGGTTACAGTCCCGGGAACTTGTGCTGAACATGGCTATGAGATTCCCTACACACCAAACCACCCACGGCCAGCTCAGCTGGCTCTCACCAGAATGAGGTTTCTTTAGTGTTTCTTTAGATAAATTCTAAGTGTGAATGAATGGAAAGGGAAGAATCTGCAAAAAGAGAGATAAGATGAATTAATCTATCTTTAAATTATCATTTCATGGCTGGTCTGATGATGATTTAATTTCACAGGCAGAGATTATGGAGCACGTATGCTCTAAGCAAGATGTTTTCTCAAGCAAAATCAAAGACTGCTGCGAGAGGCCCGTTGTGGAACGAAGCCAGTGCATCATTGAGGCAGAATTTGACGACAAACCTGAAGGTCTTCCCTCACTTGTTGAAAAATACATCGAAGACAAGGAAGTGTGCAAAAGCTACGAGGCAGGCCACGATGCGTTCATGTCAGAGTAAGTAGTGCAAACAGCACGTGTTCCTGTCAGTTGCTGTGTTGTGCATGCAGAAAGCATCTTGCTCTCCAGGAGCTCTAAGTCTGCCAGCTTATGCGTCTTTCAGGTTTCTGTATGAATACTCACGAAGACACCCCGAGTTCTCCACACAGCTGATCCTGAGAATTACAAAGGGATATGAAACCCTCTTGGAGAAGTGCTGCAAAACAGACAACCCTGCCGAGTGCTACGGAAATGCTGTAAGCGCAGTGTTTGTTTGCAGATAACCAGAGTGCTTGGTCGGTACCCGTCATGAAACGATTGGGTGGGGAAGCTCCTGTGGAAGAGCAGGCAGAAAGCATTTTGAGGAACTAGTCCCAGGGGAAGTGAGTGTTCTGATGGGAGATGAAGCACTCCAGGGGTGTGGAGTCATGTCATCTCCTCCATGACGAGGAGACTGTTGTCTGAGATCAAAAGGTAACTCCGTCAGTCACCACAAAATCTCAGACCAGTCTCACTCAACTGCCAATGCCTTGGTCTCTTAGAAGTGTTTCTGCTTGTGCTGAGGAAGATGACGAATAGCTGGTTAGTGTATTTACCCTGCGGTCTCCACTGCTGAAGCTGAACATGGCTGCTCATGGGTCATGGTGGCAACCAGCTAACACAGAGATGCCTCCACTTAGATCTCCTCATCCTCAAGCAAACCACACACAGCACAAGCCGAGTCACTGCCAAGGGCTAGAAAGAGGATGTTCCCCTCACGGTTTATTATCCTATATTCACCCAATTTAAACAAGCCAACCAAAAATCCCCATTGCCTAGAGAGGGAGTCCGTTACTAGGATGTCCTGCCCTAACATTACTCATCAATTCATACTTCTTTGCAGCAAGAGGAACTGAACAAACACATCAAAGAAACTCAGGATGTTGTGAAGACAAACTGTGAGCTTCTCAATACCCACGGCGAGAAAGAATTCCTCAAAGCGTAAGTACTTCCTGATTCATCTTCTTGAGGGTTAACCTTGACAGTGGCTGCTTTGAGCCAGATCTATTTGGTCTCCTGTTTTCACTTCAGTGGGTAAGCTCAGTTAGAACATTCTTCAAACATGCACTAAGAGCGATTCTGATCTGACTCTTTCAGACTCCTGGTCCGCTACACTAAGAAAATGCCTCAGGTGTCAACCGATACCTTGCTTGAAATTGGAAAGAAAATGACAGGCGTTGGTACCAAGTGCTGCCAGCTGCCCGAAGACAGGCGCCTGTCTTGTTCGGAAGGATACGTGAGTACATTTGTTTATTCTCTCAACTCATCTTGGACATTTCCTCTGTTCTCAAAAACACTGAGTTCTGGCAAGATAAGAAATTCATGATGGTTTCCCATGAACCCCAAGCTACGCATCTAACAATTCAAAGTCTGTTCGTCTTTAATGGCTGTGAGATCCTGAGAGCTGTCTGATGGAAGCTTGTGAACATTTGAGCTGAACTTTGCTCTCCCTCAGAAAGCAAAAGTCAGTCAAGTGGGCCTGCAGCAGCTTGCATTTGGAAAAGCTGAGCAGTCTCCAGACCCCTTGATTATAGCCCAGTGGACGGACTGAGAACCCTCACAGGTTAAGAACTACCCTACGCAAGGAATACCCATTTCTTTTCAGTCTTAAGAGCAGGCCGTTTCCAAGCAGGTGTTTAAATCTGACAGCTTCATCACATATTCCTTCTGTTGGTATAATTCATATTTGTCTTCCTTTCCTTCTGTTTGCAGCTGAGCATAGTGATCCAAGATATGTGCAGGAGACAGGAGACCACACCTATAAATGACAACGTGTCCCACTGCTGCAGCGATTCCTACGCCTACAGGAGACCGTGTTTCACTGCCATGGGAGTAGATACCAAATACATACCTCCAGTATTTGACCCTAGGATGTTCATGTTTGATGAAAAGCTGTGCACTGCTCCTCCTGCTGAAAAGGAATTAGGGCAGATGAAGTAAGCTGCAGAAATGCTTTGTAGAAAACCTTCTGATCTGTGATGACTTGTGGGGGCAGGGAGGTTGGTGCTGGGGGTGGGCAGAGGAGAGCTACACAGCTCCCATTTTGTCCTCTGCCTGGGTCTTCACCACAGAGAGAAAACTAGGAGCAACTGTGTGTTTGTACTGCGCTTGTTCGTGTGTCAGTTCCTTTCCAACCACATCATGTGGTTTGGAAAAGGCAAATAAGCCATTTTCTTCAAATGAAATTGGGATTTTCGCTGACCAGGTTCATGTAGATCCACTGCCAGTGCAAGTCATTAAAATGACAACATACAATTCATTTCTCTAGGATTCTTCCTACCTGCATCTGAGATGACTAAAAACTAAAAGACGGTTGTGTTAAACTGGGAATTTGGAGTCACAAATAGACAAAGGCTCCTCTAGGCATGACAAAAGGTGGCCTTCACAGTCCAATCCAGCCCATTCTGTGTTTATAAAAACCCTGCCCTCATAAATGAGCCGTACCTGCCTAGAGTGAGGTATTCAAAGCTGGGAAATCAAACTACAAGTAGCATTAACTCTGTGTTGTGGCTTCCTTTACAGATCACTGGTCAACCTCGTTAAACGTTTGCCCCAGATAACAGAAGAACAATTCAACAAAATTGCTGATGGTTTCCCTGCCATGGTAGACAAGTGCTGCAAGCAATCAGATGTTGAGACATGCCTTGGGAAAGAGGTACGGCCTGTCTCCTATTAGAAGAACAGATAAAACCATAAAACACGTTCAGGAAACTAGAAAATCACTAGGAAACCATGCACTAGGACAGTGATTCTGCAAACTGCTACGGCTCCTTGTCCCTGTGCCTTTACAGTAAGCCTGCCTGCAGAGCACAGCATGTTTTGACCACACAGGTTTACAGTCACAGATTGCAGCCACTGAACAGTTCCAGAAAGGCTGTCTGGAGCTAAACTAGTCCAATCATCTGCTCAAAGCTCAGCTAAGATCTTGATTAGATGAGGATCTTCAGGGCCTTGTCTGGAAAGGTTGAATATCTACAGGTTAAAATCGTGTATGTGCAGAATTTAAACTATGTCTCTAGCATACATCAGCTTCCTTTTGTGCTACAGATTCCTATAGAACTCTGAAGGATTGTCAGTAAAGAGGGGATTTGGATCAGTCAATGGAGCTGCCTAGCAAATAGAGAGATATTGAGCCTCTGGTCTGGTGGGAGGTGTCCCTGCCCTTGGCAGAGTGGTGGAACTGGGTGGGCTTGGAGGTCTCTTTTAACCATTCCACGACTGTATGATTAGCAAGGGGGAGTCTGGCTGATAGTGTCCTACAAACAGTCATCCCATTCTTAAACTCATCATCCACAAAGACATTCACATGTTTAACATTTACCTGTCTTGGAAATAACCACAGGAGAAGTTTGCCTGTAGCCATATTACTGGGCAGGCACAAAGCAGTTACAGGGAACACAAGTGACAGTTTACAAAGCAACCTTAAAGCACAGAACTGTGTTACTGACACCCTAAAGTGCTCATTGATTTAATCCCTTTTTATCCCTAACCAAAGTATTGCACAGGTAAATATATCAGGAAGACTTAGGAAGTATTTGTCTCGAATTCATCCTGAAAGTTTACTTTATACCTTTGCAAAATTGGAGGTTGGACAAGATGACCTTCATGGTCCCTTCCAACCAAAACATTCCATAATTCTATGAAGAATACCCAACATACAGGAGTGCACAGATTCTAAGGATAGGAGGTGCCATTGGGATTATCCTTTGAACACAGACACAAGTTGAAGTTTATAGAAGTTCTTGCTCAAGCCCTACATGCTTCGTTCCCCCGGTTTCTCTCTCATGGCTGTTTGTATTCCTTGTTCTAGGCTGTAAAACTTAAAGACCAGAGCAAAGCCACATAAGGAATCGGCGCATAACACCTGGTAGGTGACAGCAACAATGCTTGTATATCATATCATCCATCTCCCCAGCCCTCTCTGCCCAGCCACTCTTCTCCTTCAACTCCAAGAAGCATCAAGCTTCCCTCGCTTGCTCAGAAAAAGCAAACCTCGTGCCACTGCCCAACGCACAGAGAGCTGAGACGCTGCTAGTGCGCTGCCAGTTCACAGAGTAACCCTTTCTGTTCCTCTGACCTAGGTTGCCACTGGGAGAAAATACGAAGAAAAATCCTTCCGTGTAACTTCTCCCGCCCATCACCACTTTTTCCTTTGGTACCGAATGAGTATTTCATAGATTGCGGGCGTTTTGTCAAACCACATGCTTTCCCAGGAACTTTTCAATCCTATTACTTGGGAAAAAAATGGAGAACAAATAAAAACTTTCTAAGTCTGCATCTGTCCTTGTCTGCTGGTGACTGCCATAAGGCAAAGCTTGCATCGTTAGAAGAGCCCTTGCACAATGTGTTTCATTAGCCAGTTTTCTCAGCCTTGAAATTCTCTGTACTTATAATTCCTGACCTGGGAATCTTCTCCCAAACTAAACCCCTTCTCCCAAAGTGCACAAAGAAAGAAACATTCTGAGGCATCAGGTTGAAAACATAAATAACAATCTTTTTATGACTGAAAGGTTTGAACATTCCTTCACTGCAAAGTGTAGTTCTGTATTGGTTTAGAGACATTCAGGTGACCCAAAGACATTCACAAACACCTCGTTCAGATTTAGAGGTTTGTGAATTTGAGCAAGACTCACTCACCAGCCACAGTTAAACACCTTTTCAACCGGAAAAGCTTCAAACTCAACCTGACCAGCTTCAAACATCACAGTTACATTAATTAGGACAAGTTAGCTTGTCTGAGAAAAAGGTTCAGGGGAGATTCCAAGGTAGAGAAACCACCTTGAGCCCCACAAAGCTACCAAGAGGAGTGGGTTTCTGGTTAGATCCCCAACTAATCCCCACACCACATTGCATTGCAACTCTTTAACATGGATTTTCAACTGCACATTGAATAATGCCAAATGCAAAGAGAGTTAAGGATGCCATTAAGCTTTAGTAATGGAAAGTGTGTTCAAAGTGAGTGGGCTTGTCATTTCAGTGGCTCCAGAGAGACACTGAATTCATATACAAGTGGTTTCCAGGCTGCATTTATCAGTGCAGAAAAGCATAATGTGTCAAGAGAGCAGAGTCAAACACCAAGGAACCAAAACTCTATGACAAGAAAGGGCTCCCCTCTGCCCACCCCATCCCTTCAATTCAAAGAACCCACCTGTGTCCCTCTTGTGCGTCCCAGGGTCCCTCAGTCTGCAGCCAGCCAGCCAAGCTGCAGCCCTTGCAGCATCCTCAGCCTCACTGCTGCTGTGGGTGTGAAAATCCCCTCTCTCTTGCTCCCCTGCTGAGCCTTCTCCATGTGGATCCTCCTTGGGGCTTTGCTTTTCCACACCTGATGTGGTTTCTTTGTAATGAGATGACTTTGTTTCTCCCCTTGTAGAGACCACGTTCAGAAGGAAAAGGAATAAGCACACCTGCAGCTCTAGCCAAGCCCAACCTTGTGCCCAACCAGCCTTTAAGCATTAAAGAGGTAGGAAACCTCCCCTATTACCTGAAATGTAAAGTTTCTGCTGCCAAGTGTGAGTGACACCAACTGTTAGAGTGACTTAGCACAACACCTGTGACCTTTTTCATGCAGCAGCTTTTGTTCAGTTATTTCAAGAGACATCTAAGCTTTTAATTCCTTCTGTTGCAACTTGCAGTGCCTTGAACTGACTGAAAACTACACAAACATTCCTGAGTATTCAAGGAGGAAAACAAACAAACTCCAGTGCATTAGTTTAAAAGCAGACAGGAGTGTTTTGAAGGCTCCATCCTTGCCTGTGAACAATTTATTTTGTAACAAAACCAACTCCTGTAAATGGAGTTTTCCAATCTTTGGAGAAAGCCTGACAGGAACCACACACACTCATCCTTTGCAAGAAAGGACTCTGGCAGAGGCAACCATTAGGAGGAATCACTAGAGATCCCCTCAGACACTTGGCTCCAGCAGTCAAAGGGGAATTGTACTGTGGAACCTCAGACTCCACTAGACTCCAGAGTGAACTGTACGACATTCAGCGTCTTGGGAGCAGCACCTGTCACAAAGCGGCTGCAAGGAATATCGGGTCCTCCTCCAAAGTGCATTTGGCTTTGCTACTTGTGGGCAGCCTGAGTGCGTTCCCTGCCGCACTGCAAAGCGCTGGGTAAGAAGGTCACCCCAACCTGAATTTGCACCATGTTGCAATAACAGGGATTATCTTGTGTTAAGATAACTTGTTGTGACATTAGGCGGCAGCATTTCACTTGGCTGGATCATCACGCCTACAGGTGCCAGATAAAGACAAGGACGAGCTGTAAATGCCACCCTTTGTACTCTGTGGTGTCCACTTGGGTCACAATCTGCACACAGTGGGATTAGAAACATAGATAAAAGCAGGAGGGCTTTGCCTAGGGAGTTAAGGAGTGGATCAATGAATTTTAGCTTGAGGAATATCTCACTTCGTCCTTTCTGGATGTTGCAGGGCCACCTTACAGGCTTGTAAGATGCAGGAGGTTATTGTGGCCTCCTGTGCTGGCTTACAGGGGAGTGCTCCCTGAGACAAGGGGTCCAGGAAGAGAGGTCAATTCCTTCTTACTGCTTGGGAAGAAGCTGAGCTTTCCAGGTGCATGAAATTCCTATTCTTAGAGGGAACGTGTGGGATTTGATAAGAGTGCCATCTCCGGGTCTAAAGAAAGGGCATAATTGAATGCTATGGATGTGTTACTTGGAATCATTAAAGTTAGAAAGACCTCTAGGATCATCTGGTCCACTTACACTACCAGAAAACACACCTTTGGCTTTCCAATAAAATAATGAAAGTACTGATAGAACCACAACAAAAGCTACAAAACTGACAAATTCTGCTTTCATTAGCAAGAACAGAAACAAAATAGCTAAGCTCTGCAAACACACACTTGCACTTGGTTGGCCTGGTGTGATAAGCAGTGACTGAAACCTATCGGGAACAGAAACCAACCTAAGCCCTGGTGAATCCTGAACCACCAAAGAGAATCCCCTAGAAGGAGCTAACTCACCTCTCAGCTGCACAACACAGAACTAAGAAATCCCCCAAGAGCAGCTGCCTGGGCATTTAAGGAGCTTGCTGGCATCCCCCAATAACCAGCCCCAGCTGTGGGCAGCTCACAGCTCCACACCCCAGGGGCAATCACCTCTGTCTAGCTCTGAATTGGCCTTGCAGACCCTTTCTCAGAAGTTCTGGATGCAGCTGGGTTCTTGATAGGTGTAAAACCCAATGGTTTTATGGTTGGACTCGATGATCCGATGGGTCTCTTCCAATGTGGTGATTCTATGATTCTGTGAAATAGGCTACTGTGGTTTCTTTGCTGTGAAGGTCACCAGGAGCTCTCAGTGAGGACATAAGCTCTTCAGTGGGCTTCATCTCTAGTGTTTGCCCCCATCTTTCTTTCCAGTTAAACACTGCACTTGTATTTCCCTCCTGCGAAGGAGGGAGTGTTCACTGCAAACAGGCAGAGTGTCATCCAAATGCATTCAAAGGAGAGCTAAAAGCAGTTCCACATGATGCTGAGCTTGGAAAAGGCCAGTGGGGATATTTAGTTTAAAGGGTTTTAAATGCAGCAGCCAGTTGCAGCTTCCAGGAATACTTAGGGCAACACATTACACATGCATCATCTTTAAAACTCACTCTTCCAGGCCAAAGATGTCTCTGGCATCAGTGTCTCAGCAATTTCTGCAGCTCCAGTTCCAAATATGCATCCCCCCCACCTCCTTTATTTTATAATAGCAAACTTGTCTGAGGGGTTGTGCTGAAAATGAGAGATCAGTCGGCATCTGTCCCTGCCTACTCTGGGGAAATGGTAGCAGGAACACACTGGGTGTCCCCAGATTGCCCCATGGGGTCTTTGCTCCTGCAGCTTCCCCCTAGAAAACTGAGTCCTGGGCGCTGAAGGGGGGAATTCACAGCCGGCAGGCAAGAGGGAGCACTGACTCCCAAAAGGGAATCAGCTTTTTGGAAAGAGCTGGATGAGAAAAGCCTCCTCTGATCTGCTCCTCTGTACTTAGTGAGGCTCATAGATGTAGAAATACTCTCCAGAGCCCTCCCTTTCCAGGAGATTTCTGTCTCCTATGGGGCTTTGCAGTTACCAGAGATGGACCTTACTTGTGCCTCCCTCAAGAGATGTGGTTTCATCTTGGGTTTCACGTCTCCTGCTCTGATGACTGGGGTCCCGCCTCCCCCATCAGAATCCTTCTTTTTGACACCGTCTCATGTGATAGCAAACCCCCTCATTGTCTCCTGCAGCATGGAACAAGGAGAATTGCCATTTTCTCCCTAAAGAGATAAGCTCTGGCCGTGCCTCTTCCCTCAGCCCGAACACCCATACCCTTGCCCACCCCAGCCCTTTGTTACCAGTACCTGTGCCCCTCCACAGACCCAAAACATGGCATTGTTACCACAGTGATGTGAACAGCATGTTATTTTCAAGTCAGTAAAAAACCCGGCATTAACCACTGCTTTTCTCTGCATTCTACAGTGTAGGAGTCGATTTTGTTTCAAGATGTGCAGCTATTTGGGTGGTTATTGCTAATGCATCAAAAAGTAGTGAGTGGTTCATTCAGCCTTTTCTCCAGAACCCCTTGGGAGCTGGGAGCGAGTTCTTGTTCAGCACAGAAGGACCACAAATACCAGGTTAACAGCTCGTGAGGAGCTTGTCAGTCACCAGCCTGGTGTGAAGGCATCTTCTGCACAGCAACCACCTTTGAACAAATCTGTGAGTGGGTAAGATCATTACACACAATAAACAGCCCAGGAGTGTTTAAACTTCTTGTTTGAAGTACGATAAGTTAAAAATTTGTCTAAATTTTTTGTGAAAAAAAAAAAAAAAAAGAATTTCCAAGGTCCTTCCTTTGCAAGAACCTGCTCTGCATCATCCTGAGCAAATAACTGCACATCTGATTACTGCTGGGACTATTCCATAAGGGCCGGTGTGCTGTGTGACAGTAAAGCAGGATTGGCTAACGAGAGTTCGCTTGGGCGAGTATAAAAGTAACTCTTTCCCCAGAATTCTTCCTGCTTTTCACAGCTGAACCAGGCTCACCCTGGGCCACTGCCGAAATCCAGCAGGATGAGCGGGAGAGCAGTCATTTATGTTGGTGTCTTGGTGAGCCTTGCTGCAGTCAGAGCCCTGCCGAGCAGCTACTGGGACACAGGTAAGAACATCTCTCTTATTTTTACTGTGATCTGTCGTAGAACACCTAGCACACAGGGTTATTGGTAGCTCATGGTGCCACTGGTTGGTCCGTTATGGGCCAAAACTGTATCAATAAGATGGTTTTGTGATCAGCCTGAGCCAAGTGGCTTGTTTGATGCTCATACACCAGCCTCAGCCCTGCTGACACAAGGGTGAGACCGTATCATCTCCAGTTGGGAGCAGGCTCCAGGATTTACAATTGATCTCTGGGGATGTTCTAACAAGGAACTCAAGGAATTACTGCATTTAGCTTTGCCTACTAACAAAGGCCCTGGGGCAAAGGGAAAACACTTGCTCACGATCTGGGCCTCATTTGTGTTCCTCTGGGCTAGTTCATATTAACTTGGCCCTGTTATAATGTGGGTCAGAAAAAGTTTCCCACCCTCATGCTTCAGTCAACCAGGAAGCAAACTGTACCCCAGGCTCTCATTTATATTTCTGTGAGACCAAAGTACAAAAAGGAAAAAAGGCATTTGATGAAGCATTTATTGAACTTTTTTTTATTCCATATTTTTCAGAGGAAAAAAACAGCCTTGGTCAACACTTTTCCCAGCTGCAGGAGAAAAATTTCAAAGCCATGTAAGTTATTCAGGCAAAACATCTGTCTGCTTGGAAATTTGCTGCCCCTGAGCATTTGTGTCATTTGGAGAGTTAAACCCTTTCCCATTCCTCCTGCCCCAGTGAGGTGGCAGGAATCCTCCTCCTGCCTCAAACACAGAGGTGGCACTGGTAGTTTCCAGGTAGCGGCACCTGGTGTAACGCCATGCGTTCTCCTCGCAGGGCCATGATCATGTTTGCACAGTACGAGCAAGGAGGGACGTTTGGCAGAGCATCTGACATGGCCGAGGCCGTCACGGTGCTCGCCAAGCGCTGCGCTGCTGCCGCTGGAGCCAACCCCGACTGTCTGAAGCCTCTGGTAAGCGCATGGGTGTTTCTCGTGAGTGTCAGTCTGTGTGGCAGCTCAGCTCTGGTTTGTTGGACGCTGAAACAAACCCTGAATTAAAGCTGCTCCTGGCTGAGGTGTGACTGCCAGCTGGGCTGGGCCCCATGCTCGGTGGGCGAGACAAGGCAGCTGTCTGCAAACTGAGTCGTGGCTGGTAGCAAGAAAAAGGGACTGAGGAACATCATAAGTTCAGAGCATTTCAAAGTGGAGCAGTTTTCAAGTGTGTCCCGGCAGAGCAGTAGGTACCAGGGCTTGGGAAAGAATCACCTCTGGGACTGAGAGGTCAGTCCAAGTGTCACTGGAGTCAAAGCTGGAGGGAATAAAGACATAAACTGTGAGTTTATTCTAATTGGAGCCTGATGGCTGAAAGCAACCTGCTTGGGGAGCTCAGAGGAGTGAAATGGAACCCTCACACATATTTTTTGTTCTCTTTTTTTTTTCCAGAAAAAGATTTTCCTCGACACAATATGCCAGGAGGAAAGTCTTCCCAAATCTACAGAGTGCTGTGCTAGAAAGGATCCTGAAAGAAATGACTGCTTCCTCGGCCTTAAAAACTCATCCCGAGGGTTTGTTTCTCCTTTTGAAAGGCCAGATGCTGAAGCTGCCTGCAGAAACTACTCACAGCACCACCGTCCTCTAGTGGGACAGTAAGTAGATAAATCATGGATTGGTTGCCTGGAGAGGAGAGTTGTGAGCCAGGAGATGGCAAACGCAGCATTGACCTAATATTTCAGTCTATGAGTCTCTGTAATAATGTACTCGTTTCTCTCCCTGGTGTGAATGACTTTCAAAACTTATCCAGTTGCAACTGTCATTATGTGAACCCCATGCTACTCCCACTTTTGCTACTGGCCTGAGTGGCAAACAGTCTGTCTGGGTTTCATAGAATCATAGAACAACCAGGTTGGAAGAGACCCATCGGATCATCGAGTCCAACCATTCCTATCAAACGTTAAACCATGTCCATGTTTATTGCAGTCTGTGTAATGGACTCATCTTACAGCAGCCCTACCCTTAGTCCTTAAAAGCCAAGCAAAAATTTTGCTGCCTCTAAGCCAGAACTGGTGGGGTTTGAGACTCTAATCTGCAGGAAAACAGCAGCCCCATCAGCATTTTGCAAGGTGAACACCTCACTACAGCCCATCTGGAGTTGCCATTTTACTGTTCAGCAAACACTGCTGTGGTGCTGCTGCCTCCTGCTTCCAGTGGCTCACCTGGAAACTAAAGATTTTCCTCTTGCTTTTAGCTTTATCTACGAGGTCTCCAGGAGTCATCCCTTCCTCTATGCGCCTACAATCCTCTCCGTCGCTCTCCGGTATGAAGAGATGCTGAGAGAATGCTGTGGAGGTGTGGAGGAGCCCGCTCAGAACCTGGAGGAATGCTTCCAGAGACAGGTATTCCAGTTCCACCAGCAGGAATTCATCGAACAGGGTGCTCCCAGGGACTCCCTAGAGCTGAGCAATTACTGACACGCAGAGATGGGCCAGTCCTCTTCAGCATCTCAACCTGATGAAGCAATTCCCCTCCCTGGGGACAAGCTGAAATCGGTCTGAGCTGCTGTCTCAAGTTAGAGCTCACACTCCTAACTGGCAGTGCTGGAGTCAGGAACGTTGGGCAGATGCAGCTTTTTATCCTGTGGCATCTCCTGCTTGGCGAGTGTTTGCCCTGCAGAGACAGCTCACACGGAACCAGGGTCAGAAATGCAGAGCAAAGCACCTGGAACAGTGGAAATCACATCCTGGTGGGATATGATTAGTGTTGGGCAGGCTGTGAGTGATGGGAGTTGAACATCAGCAGTGCCAAGCTGGTCATGGAGCTCTCAGGTGACGATTTCTTCCCCTGTGCTCAACCCACTGACCTGTTGCCTAAAGGGGTCTGGTTTCCTCACACAGAACGCTTAATAAATGGGGATGACTTAACAGCAAGCACGATAGTCGGTTCATCTAGCAGCTTGGACAGCGTTTTGCTTTCACTATGAAGCCCCCTGTTTAAAATCCTGTTGCCACAGCAGTTTTAGAGTAACACTCTGTCTTCTTCTTTCCACTCCCCTGGTCTGCCTCTTCTTTCTGGCAGGCCCCAAAAGTGGTGAAGCCCATGAAAGAGGACGGGCTGCGGCAGGAACACACGTGTGCAATCCTGAATACCTTTGGAGAAAGGACGCTAAAGGCTCTGTGAGTCAAATCCCCCCCATCTTTTATCATTCCTTTGCAATGGAGCAGGGATGCTGCACGTTGGCTGTGCAGTACACAGGACACTGAGTTCCAGCCATATCCCTCCCATGTTCCCCTCACAGCAGCGACCAGCAGGGCAGGCAGCTTAAGACACAAATCTATGTATGACAGAAGTCAGCACTTCCTTACAAACTGCCCAGTGTTTGAAATGAATGCATTTCTCCGTGATGGAAATCAGCAAAATGCCTCTCATCTCTCAGCCATTTCTGGCACAGGGTTGCTCCTGTAATTTCATTCTCATCCTCCACATTCCTTTGCACCATCTCACATGGAAACTCACCTTGGATCCTTAGACAACGCTGAAAATATCCCATGAAGCCAACGGTTATTTGTTGACTTCAGTGGGAGCAAACAGGGGCCATTCCTGAGCAGCTGGGATCCCCCCTCCACAGAAAAACGATGCTCCCTGTCCCTGTGACTACTCCTGCTGGCAATAGAAACTACAACTGCTTTTCTCTGTTGCAGGAAACTCGCTCAGATAAGCCAGAAGTTCCCCAAGGCTGATTTTGTTACCGTTAGCAAACTCGTGACAGATATTGCCAACATGCACAAGGGCTGCTGCCGCGGGGACACGCTGGACTGCATGCAGAAGAGGGTAAGACTCATCTCATATGTACGTGTTTGCAGGAGTTTAATACCTTTTTGTTGCTGTTTTCAGATCTGTTTTTCTCCTGTGCTTTGATGATTTCTCTCCAGAACTGGAGTTGAACTCTTTAGCTAAAAACGTGCTTGATTTTCCTATTTGACTGTCCCTGGTTGAGACATCAAGAGGAGCAGAAAGATCCTCTTTGAAACTAAAAGGACCTGATGCTGCTCCAACAGATTTGGTCGCAGCTCCCAGCTGCGCCATGTGCGTCCTGGGAAGCTTTTGACAGAAAACATAACCTGTTCTGCATTCCCTGTCCTCTTCTCACACCCCAAACCCATTTACCTCCTTGATTGTGTACAAAGAGACTCCCTGGCCAGGTGGTTCCTTGTAGTACCCATCTGGGAGTCACCTTCTCATAAAAAACCTGATCCAAACAGGTATCCAACCCCAAAACCTAATAAAGTGTCCTTCATTCCCTTTTTTCCCTGCAGGAGGAGATCCTATACTATGTCTGCAGCCACCAAGGCATCCTGTCCACTAAGATGAAGAAGTGCTGCGAAAAGCCCCTCTTACAGAGAATTGAGTGCCTCGTTAACACAGAAAATGATCAACCTGCGGAGCTGTCCCGCCACATCAGGGATTTTATAGAAGACAAAGGAATATGTGAGCGTTTCAGCCAGGAAAAGGACACACTCCTGGCCAGGTAACTCAGCCCTCATTTCACAGTTCCAGTGCTGGGTGACAGTCTGGACGTTAAGCCCAGGCTCACAGCCTCGGGTTCCTGTGCTCCGTGAACAGTCACGGGACAGCGTGCAAGCTGGTCTTTAGCAAAAGTGCAGCTCATCAATGTGTATGGTGACTACAGAGGAATGGGTCTTTCACCAGAATAAATGAACAATCATTTTGAGAGCATCAAAAAGTAGCAAAACTTCAGCCCCACAAAGCCTTCGCCTGAGCCAAGCTAACACTGAGCTGGGGCTGTCACGTGCACAGGACCCGCTCAGGCAGGGTTGTCCTGAGCCAGCCACGCGTTGTGCCCATTAGTCCAGGGCTGAGGGAATGCTAAGTTCTCCCTGCTCCCCCAGACATCAGAGGTATCCCCAAAGCACCCCTGCTCGCCCTGCCACTCCCTGAAGGTGGTAGTTATGGCTCATCTCTAACTCCTGACACTCCACTTGTTGCAGGTTCCTGTATGAATATTCCCGGAGACACCCTGAATTTTCTGCTCAGATGCTTTTACGGATTGGGAAAGGATACGAGGAGCTACTGACCGAGTGCTGCCAGCCCGGTGCTCCCGCTGACTGCACCAGCAGAGGGGTGGGTGTTCTTGGGCTTCACAGGGAGCTGAGGGAGTCGAGCACGGCCCCACACAGCCCATTCTATCGAAAGAGCAGGTATCCCTGCTCCAGGTCCAGAGCAAGGACCCACAGCACCTCTAACAAACACAGCAAACGGCACAAGGCCTGACTATGCTGCACAGAAAAAGCATCGGCAGAGCTTCCACAGCTTTCCAGGGCAAAGCAATTTAACATGGATACCGGGGAAGGGGATGGAGCTAACAGTTCCCTGCTCCTCTCTAGGCTCCCCAGCAGCACCAGTTGCCCACTTGTGCATGAAGAAGGTGCTTCTGGTTATGGTCTCAGTGAGACATTGGCACTGGAGATGAGTGAAGTCAGGAGCTACCCTGTGTCCCAGCCCTCGCCCCCCACCAGTCACACAGAACTAAGGGGACAGAGGGTGGACACCTGTGGCACTTGGGCAGCTTGTAGAGGTGTCAGATGAAGGTGTTCTCAAGGGGTGAAAGCTGGGTGGTGCAGGCCAGGCGAGATCATAGAATCACCAAGTTGGAAGAGACCCACCGAATCATGGAGTCCAACCATTCCCATCAACCCATGTCTCTCAGCACCTCGTCCACCCGTCCCTTAAACCCCTCCAGGGAAGGTGGATCAACCCCCTCCCTGAGATGAAGCTGGCCCTGGCCAGGCACCAGCACATTCTGCTTTCCCCTATATGCCAACTCCTCAAATCAACTTCTTTTTTTCCAGGAGGAGGAACTGAAGAAGCACATTTATGAAACAGAAAGCGTCATGAAGACAAGCTGTGATGTGTACAAGGAGAAAGGCGATTACTATTTCCAAAACGAGTATGACTTTATGTGCTTTTGTTACCCCTCACCAGCTGGGCACAACTCGGGCTGGGGTAAAGCTGCACATGTCAGATACAATAGGCTAAAGAGCTACAACATACTGATGGCTTCTAGGATTTTTTTTCTAGGATTTTTCCTCCCTTTTCCAAGGCAGCATGCTGGCCTCTCACGAGTTCTCTCCTTAACCCAGCTCACACAGCAGTGAAGGGGCAACTGGATCACTCTCATCCATGACTTTTAACTGTGCCCTGTAACTTCAGTTACACTCACTGTGTCTTTTGCAAAAGACGGTGCTCTCCAGCTCCTGCAGCAGCTGTGAACATTGACAATGGCAACAAATCCCTGACTGCGGTAGGAGAGCAAAACCAGGCTCTTGGAGCCACGTAACTGTGCCTACATGCAGACACAGGCCTCCAGGAGGAACTCTGGCCCTGATTTCACTGCTAATTAGCACATGCCTGCCTCAAGTATGTAAGCAATGTCACTGAAACCTCTAAAATGCCCGTGCACTGAAAGCTTGGCTGCAGCCCACCTTCTCCAAGGAGATCGTGGGCTTCCTGCACTTCTGTGCATGCTTGATCTTTAAAAACCCCTCAGAACAAACCCGATGAGTGCTCCTGCCTGTTCAGGGTTTCCTGGCCCCAGCGGTTAATAAGCAGCTTTGTAATTAGAGACAATGAGTGAGCTGGTGTGAACTCACCTCCTGCCCTCAGCCAGTCTGCCCAGGCAGCCCTTGAGTTCAATTTTGCTCTCAGGCTGCCTCACCTACCTGCCCTGAGGTGTATCTAACCTGGTAAGAAGCAGTCAGCCAAAGGAGAGCTCACACAAAGGCAGCTTACACCATGTCCTGAACTCAGGCCGAGTCCTGCCCCTGTACCACCGCCTGTTCTGGGGGTTTTGGCCCGAGCTTGGCAGGGTTTGCTCTTTGCTGCCTGGCACAACAAACCCTCCAACAGCCAAAAAATTGTCACTTCAGGCTTCTCCTGAGCTTCACCAAGAAGATGCCGCAGCTGACGACAGCAGAGCTGATCCAGTTCACCAAGCAAATGACGGCTGCCAGCTCCAAGTGCTGCCGGTTAAGTCGGGACAAGCTGCTGCCCTGTGCTGAGGAGAATGTGAGTATTGGCCTTTCCCTGTCCTCACCCTGCTTCCTTCTGAAAATCCACCACAAATTCTGCTGCCCAAGAGCTCAGGGGAAAGGGCAACGAGAACCTGAATCGACCTGCAGGAGGACAGGACACAGTCTGTGTGATGCTCGGCCATGAGCAGTTACACAGAGGCCAGTCCTGGTCCTGCTGCAGTGAATAATCTCTTGTTGAGCTCTCCCTTTCCCGGTGCCTAAAGCTGTTGTACTCTATGGAAAGGAGCAGTTTTGGAGAGCTCTCCTGTAAGAGAGAGGCCCATGAGCCACAGCACTTACATAGCTTCAGCCTGCCCTCCAGCCACCCACTTGTACAACCTCACAGTTACTAGAAGAGCAATATTCACACAGAAGCCCTGCTGCTGGGAAGAAATCACACACAAGCAGGATTTTAGGGTGCACTCACATCATTTCTTTTGTGGAGAACAGCCCCTAAATATCCATGTGCTTATTCCAAAAAATCCAAGACATTGCTACACTGATTTAAAAAAATAAAAATCAGTAAAAGCACAAACTGTTACCTACCTTACAGCAGAGTTTAATTCAGTTCTGTGTGATTTTATAGCATTGCAAAGAGCTACACATATTCCACATGGACTTTTGAAAATGAAAAAATAAGGTAAAGGTTTGTTTTCTTTCCCCGCCCTTATCTCTGTACAGTTGGATCTGGTGCTTGGAGAAATCTGCAGGAGGCACGTGGCCGACCCTATAAACCCAGGAGTTTGCCACTGCTGCAGCGGCTCCTATGCTTCCCGGAGGTCCTGTGTGGGGAAACTGGAACTGGATGAGACTTACACGCCTTTGCCCTTGACTCCTGGTCTCTTCGCTTTCCACAAAGACTTGTGCACACGTGAAGAGGAGCAGTTACAGCACAAGAAGCAGGAGTAAGCTGTTTCAGTCACCCTGTTTCTCACACTCATCCCAGAAATGCTCACCTTGCCCTTGACTGTTCTCTGACCACCTGTGCTACTGGAAAGAGCCAAACTCCCTGTCTTTCCTCTCATGCTGGTCCCGGTTCCTTCCTGTAGTGGAACAGCCCCCAGAACAAGCCCTGAGAGTTGATTTTACAGGGGAGCAGGGCACGTCCTCTCTTCCAGCTGCAAAGGCGAAGCAGGCAGTGACAGAACAGGCAGTGACAGAACAGGCCGTTCTGTCTGAGGAACTGCCTGGTGAGCTGCGTGCTTACCTCTCGGCTTCGTTGCTTCCCTTACAGGATGCTCATCAACCTCGTCAAGTACAAGCCCCGCATCACCCAGGAGCAGCTGAGCTCCATCACGGCCACCTTTGCTGCCATGAGGGAACAGTGCTGCCAGGCAGAAGACCCTGAGACGTGTTTTGCCAGAGAGGTATCGTTTCTGTCTCACCCACACGTTCTGAGTCACTACAAAACAAAAACTATAAACAAGAGCGTGGATATGTCCATTAGGCTCTAACCCAAAGCCTTGGAGAGAGAGGATACATTCAAATGCAAGACCAAAGCCCTTCTCCTATTTACTCTCCCTATCTTTGTTTTCCTTGCTGTAACTTTAGCTCACTGACCTCAATCTGCAGGGCTGCTTTGGCTTCTCTTCACCCTCTGGTAAATCTCCTTTTACCTACTTATCTCCTTGATACATTCTGAGCTGAGCCCCAGCCCTTCAGCCCTGCTCTCTTTTCTCCTATCTCTTCGCTCTT
The DNA here is from genome assembly GCA_033558105.1 of Coccyzus lansbergi. Classification (NCBI taxonomy): domain Eukaryota; kingdom Metazoa; phylum Chordata; class Aves; order Cuculiformes; family Coccyzidae; genus Coccyzus; species Coccyzus lansbergi. Next base: position 152,569 of record JAUMJK010001084.1, read on the forward strand.
TGCTCTAATATGAAATGAAACGCAGGCAATTATCTTTCATGAATCAGAAATCGCTCCTCTAAACAGACTCAGCTGCAAAGCATCGCTCTAACTCTTCTGAACAGTATTTTTCCAAAAGACAGCAGATTTTCAGGCAATCGGAGCTGAAGGGTAAAAGCAGAGCAGGTATTGAACAGTGACAGAGGTACCTGCACCCTGCAGGTGCAGCGCTGGGACACAGCTTGCAAAGGAGAGAAAGGGTGTCCCACTGCTGCCTTCCTCATTACCTGGCTCATAAGATCAACCTCCTTATGGATATTTTACCTTTTTTCAGGGTCCAGAGCTTATAAAGAGAAGTGAGAAGGTGCTGTCAGCATGAAGAGCTCACACGGCACAGTGGAAGAGGTTGGCTGAGGGCTGTTCGGTCACACAAGCTGAGCAGCGAGTGCCTCTTCTCTAAGCATTCACCAAATATAAACAGAGATGTACAATTTATCACAGCAAAGACAACTGGGTGTCCTCACAACTCTAACGCAGCCAGGGTTGTTTCCACCAACCACGTCCTGCTGCTGCAGACAAGGCAGAAGACTAAACCAGCAAATTCCTACAAAGAATCCACTGAGCTGTGGCCCCACAAACCCACTCTGCTCGCCGAGCTCAGCTTACCTGGTAATTAAATGTCATTAATGTTCTTCAGGTGAGGAGAAACCTGTCGGCAATCTTCATGCCTGGTTCCCATTGCTTTGATTCCAAATGACCAAGGGTACCCGAACTGTAAACCAAACATGCTGCTTAGGGCCAGTTAAAGCCCAGAGAGAGGGCGTCACCTTAAATAAATTCACTGAGAGAATCAATAAATGTGTGGAAATTTAGGGTTTAGAGTGGCCACCTTCTCGTGGAACCTGCATGACCTTCCTTATGCCAAACAGTCACTGGCACAGAGAGAAAGGTGGTTTAATTGTTAAGATATGGAGCATAAGCACACATGAGATCTAATGAAGCAAACCTGCCTGTAACCACTTCCAACTATTTTTCAATCACTAAATTATCATTTTCGCATTTATATGCACTCATACACATCCTTGAAACTCATCCCATTCAGTCATTGGTACAGCTGCTTGAGGGCAGTTGTGATGTTGCCTTTAAGCACAGAAAGATTCCCTGTGGCATCCCTGAAAAAGGAAAATGAGCACAACATCACAGAGACAACAGAATGCAGGCTGCAGAACAACCAGGCAGCCAGAGAAGGGGCAGGGAAAGCACCAGGAGCAGCCAGAGAGCCCAGCTGGGGTCACACACCCACAGCTCCCAGGTTTGACTTTCTCTTTACATTAAAAGAAATCAGAAAGTATCACAAAAAATGCCAAGGCTGGTACGAAAGAAGCGTTTTTTCCTGGAAGCCTCTGGCTGGGAGGAAGAGACACCCAGGTATGAGGTTTCCTGGTGGATATTTCCAGCCATAGAAATAATAAACACAGTCCAAACATCTCATTACAAACACGGGTGAAAGGGGCATCGGGAGAGAGAAGGGTTCAGGTCACCCAAGCAGGATCTGTCCTCGCAAACCACCAGGCAATGTTCTCACTAGGGGTGTAAATAATGAGCAGGAAAAACATTTCCTAGGCTTGTGGCTGACAAGCAGCCACTGCTCGAGGGTCATTGGAATAGGCTGCCCAGGGAGGTGGTTGGTTCACCTTCCCTGGAGGTGTTTAAGGCACAGGTGGATGAGGTCTTGAGGGACTTGGTTTAGTGTTTGATAGGAATGGTTGGACTAGAAGATCCGATGGGTCCCTTCCAACCTGCTTGTTCTATGATTCTATGATTCCAAGTGTCAAATTGTGGGAAATTAAACAGCTTCAAGAGCCCAACTGTGCCCTGTGAGGGCCTGTCTAACCCAGAACAGAGATGGGATTGAGCTGCTGCTCCAATTTGGCATCAGAAACCTGCCCACAGGGAGCTGTGTGGGTAACCATGCTCAGTGCTTCAAGAAAAACCAAGTCCATGCTGGATAGAACCACCAGCAGCCGCTTGAGGTTGCATCAGAACCTGACTGAGGTCACCTCCAGCCCTCAGTGCAGCTCCACCGGCCCCGGGGGGAGTTCCTCGCCCCCTCACAAGAGGCTCCTAAAGCTTTGCTGATGCATATCTGAATCAATCCTATGGGAAATACCAGAGACGTTTGCAGTGCTCCTGTTAGCCCCTCCCAGGTGACCATTACTGAGCTCTAAGCTGCTGTGGTGCCCGTGTTCCTCCTCCCTGTGCCCCTTGCCCCAGCAGCTCCAGCTCACACAGAGGCTGCTTCCCTTCACATTCCCAGCCACACCACAGCAGCTCAGCCCAGGTAGGTTCTCACATGCAGTTTATGTGGCCAACTGTCCATCTGTGTCTATCTGTCCAGCCTGGTGTCTGTCTCTCTGTCCCTGTGTCCATCCATCCATCCCTATGTCCATTGTCTGTCCATGTCCATCTGTACCTATATCCATGTTCTCACATACAGTTTATGTGCCCATCTGTCTATCCATATCCATCTGTCTGTCCCTCTGTCCATCCCCGTGTCTGTCTCTCCGCCCACGTCTCCGTCTGTCCATCCATGTGTCTGTCCCTATGTCCATCTGTCCATCCCCGTGTCTGTCTCTCCGCCCATGTCTCCGTCTGTCCATCCATGTCTGTCCCTATGTCGATCTGAGCCAGTCTGTCGGTCCCTGTGTCTGTGTCTCTGTTCTTGTGTTCATCTGTCTGTCCCTGTGTCCGTTGTCTGTCCATGTCTGTCTATCCCTGTGTCCGTCTGTCAGTCCATGTGTCCATCTGTTCATCCACGTGTCAGTCTCTCTGTCCCTGTGTCCATCCACCTGTCCCCGTGTCCATCTGTCCGTCCACATGTCCCTCTGTCTGCCCCTATATCCCTCTGTCTCCCCTGTGTCCACCTGTCCATCCCTCTGTCTGTCAGTCTATGTGTCCATCTGTCCGTCCACATATCAGTCTCTCTGTCCCTGTGTCCGTCCATCTGTCCTTGTCAGTCTGCCTGGCCCCATGTCCATCCGTCTGTCCCTATGTCTGTCTGTCCATGTCCATCTGTCCATCCCTGTGTCCATCTTTCTGTCCCTGCATCTGTCTGTCCATCCACGTGTCCTTACGTCCGTCCCTGAGTCCGTCCGTCCGTCCCTGTGTTGGGCCCTGCATCCATCTGTCCATCAACATCGCTGTCTCTCTATTCGTGTGTCCGTCTGTCCCTGTGTCTATCTGTCCGTCCATATCTGTCTGTCTGTCCCTGTGTCCATCTATCTGTCCGTGTCCATGTGTCTGTCCCTTCATCCATCTCTCCGTCCCTGTGTCCGTCTCTCTGTCCGTGTGCCCGTCTGTCTGTCCACATGTCCGTACATCTGTCCGTGTCCATCTGTCTGTCCCTGCATCCGTCTGTCCAGCCACATGTCCATATGTCTGTCTGTGTCCGTCTGTCCATCCCTGTGTCTGTCTGTCCATATGTCTGTCTGTCCGTCTGTCCCTCCGTCCATCTGTCTATCACTATGCCCGTCCGTCTGTCCATCCCTGTGTCCGTTTGTCTGTCCCCATCCGTCTGTCTGTCTGTATCCATCTGTCCATCCCCACATCCATCTCTCTGTCCCCGCATCCATCTGTCTGTCCATGTCCGTCTGTCCGTCCCCGTGTCCGTCTGTCTGTCCATCCATGTCCAGCTGTCTGTCTGTTCGTGTCCATCTGTCCGTGTCCATCTGTCCATCTCCTCATCCATCTGTCCATGTCTGTCTGTCCATCCACATATCCGTCCCCGCATCCATCTGTCTGTCCCTGTGTCCATCTGTCCATCCCAGTGTCTGTCTGTCCACCCACGTATCCTTCCCTGTGTCCGTCTGTCTGTCCCTATGTCCATCTGTCTGTCCCAGTGTCCATCTCTCTGTCCTTGTCTGTCTACATGTCTGTCTGTCCATCCCTGTGTCAGTCTGTCCATCCACGTGTCCATCTGTCCATCCACATGTCCGTCTGTCCCTGCATCCGTCTGTCCTTCCCCACATCCATCTGTCTGTCCACATGTCTGTCTGTCCACCTGTCCGTCCCTGCATCCATATGTCTGTTCATGTCTGTCTGTCCATGTCCATCTGTCTGTCTGTCCCCGCATCCGTCTCTCCATCCCCACGTCCGTCTGTCCATCCCTGTGTCCGTCTGTCCCCGCATCCATCTGTCCGTCCATGCATCTGTCTGTCCCTGTCCATCTGTCTGTCCCTGCATCCGTCTGTCGGTCCTCATATCCATCTGTCCAGTCTTGACTGTCTGTCCTTGTCCTTCTGTCTGTCCCTTCATCTGTCTGTCCATCTGTCCATCCCTGCATCCATCTGTCTGTTCATGTCTGTCTGTCCGTCCATCTGTCCTTGTCCGTCTGTCTGTCCAGATGTCCATCTGTCCATCCCTCCATCCATGTCTGTCCACATGTCCGTCTGTCCCTGTCTCCATCTGTCCATCCATGTTGTCTGTCCATCCCCACATCCGTCTGTCTGTCCCCACATCTGTCTGTTCGTGTTCGTCTGTCCATGTCCATCTGCCTGTCCCTGCATCCATCTGTCCGTCCATGTGTGTGTCTGTCCGTCCCCGCGTCCATCTGTCTGTCCATGTCCGTCTGTCCGTGTCCATCTGTCCATCTCCGCATCCGTCTGTCCATCCACATATCCATCTCCGCATCCATCTGTCTGTCCCTGTGTCCATTTGTCCATCCCAGTCTGTCTGTCTACCCACGTATCCGTCCCTGTGTCCGTCTGTCTGTCCCTATGTCCGTCTGTCTGTCCCAGTGTCCGTCTCTCCGTCCTTGTCTGTCTACATGTCTGTCCATCCACATGTCCATCTGTCCCCACATCCATCTGTCCATCCATCCCTGCATCCGTCTGTCTGTCCACATGTCTGTCTGTCCATCTGTGTCCATCTGTCCGTCCCTGCATCCATATGTCTGTTCATGTCTGACTGTCCATGTCCATCTGTCCACTTCCGTGTCCATCTGTCCATCCCTGCATCTGTCTGTCCACGTATCCGTCCCTGTGTCTGTCCATCCCTGCGTCCGTCTGCCCACATGTCTGTCTGTCCGTGGCATCTGTCCATCCCTGTGTCTGTCTGTCCATCCCCGTGTCCATCTGCCCGTCCTTGTCTATCTTACCGTCCCTGTGTCCGTCTGTCCATCCCCGCGTCCATGTGTTTGTCCCCACGTCCATCTGTCCTCATGTCTGTCTCTCTATCCCTGCATCTGTCTATCCATCCCTGCGTCCATCTGTCTGTCTGTCCCCGCATCTGTCTCTCCGTCCCTGCATCCATCTGTCCATCCACATATCTGTCTGTCCCTGTCCATCTGTCCATCCCTGCATCCGTCTGCCTGTTCGTGTCTGTCTGTCCATCCCTGCATTCGTCCATCTGTCTGTCCACATGTCCATCCCTGCGTCCATATGTCCATCCACATATCTGTCTGTCCCTACATCCATCTGTCCGTCCCTGTGTGTTTGTCCCCACATCCATCTGTCTGTCCATGTCCATTTGTCCGTGTCCATCTGTCCATCTCCGTGTCCCTCTGTCCATCCACATGTCTATCTGTCCACGTGTCCATCTGTCCCTGCGTCTATCTGTCCATCCCTGTGTCTGTCTGTCCATCCACGTGTCCGTCCCTGTGTCCGTCTCTCTATCCCCACGTCTGTCTGTCCATCCATCCTTGCATTCGTATGTCCACATGTCTGTCCATCCCTGTGTCCATCCCTGCCTCCGTCTGTCCATCCCTGCATCTGTCTGTCTGTGTCCGTCTGTCCTTTTGACTGTCCATCCCTGCATCCGTCTGTCTGTGCGTGTCCATCTGTCCATCCCTGTGTCCATCTGTATGTCCACATGTCCATCTGTCTGTCTCTGCATCCATCTGTATGTCCACATGTCCATCTGTCCATCCCTGCATCCCTCTGTTTGCCCCTGCGCCTGTCTGTCCATTTGTCCTTCTGTCCAATCCCTGTGTCCATCTGTCCCTATCTGTCTGTCCAATCCCTGCATCCGTCTCTCTAGTCCCTATATCCGTCTGTCCATCCCCATCTCTCTATATGTCCACACATCTCTCCCTATGTCCATCTGTCCGTCCCCATGTCTGTCTGTCCAGTCCCTGCATCCATCCAATCCCAGTGTCCGTCTCTGTCCCCTTGTCTGTTCCTCCCTGTCCCCATATATGTCTGTCCACCCATGTAATTAAAGACAATGAGTGAGCTGGTGTGAACTCACCTCCTGCCCTGAGCCAGTCTGCCCAGGCAGCCCTTGAGTTCAATTTTGCTCTCAGGCTGCCTCACCTACCTGCCCTGAGGTGTATCTAACCTGGTAAGAAGCAGTCAGCCAAAGGAGAGCTCACACAAAGGCAGCTTACACCACGTCCTGAACTCAGGCCGAGTCCTGCCCCTGTACCACCGCCTGTTCTGGGGGTTTTGGCCCGAGCTTGGCAGGGTTTGCTCTTTGCTGCCTGGCACAACAAACCCTCCAACAGCCAAAAAATTGTCACTTCAGGCTTCTCCTGAGCTTCACCAAGAAGATGCCAGAGCTGACAACAGCAGAGCTGATCCAATTCACCAAGCAAATGACGGCTGCCAGCTCCAAGTGCTGCCGATTAAGTCGGGACAAGCTGCTGCCCTGTGCTGAGAAGAATGTGAGTATTGGCCCTTCCCTATCCTCACCCTGCTTCCTTCTGAAAATCCACCACAAATTCTGCTGCCCAAGAGCTCGGGAGAAAGGACAACAAGAACATGAATCAACTCACAGGAGGACAGGACATGGTCTGTGTGATGCTCAGCCATGAGCAGTTACACAGAGGCCAGTCCTAGTCCTGCTGAAGAAAATAATTTCATTTTGAGCTCTACCTGGCATCTCAGCCTAGTAGGTTCTTGCATTCAATTTATCTCCTATGATTTCTAAGTAGCATATTATGCCCCTCATCTTCCTCCCTCTCCCCCTTTTTCTCCTGCAGAAGCCAAAGGAGACTGAGCCGACACACAGACATCATGTGAACCACACACCCATAGAGGAAGACAGCTAGTTGTGCACAGTGGGATTTTATTTACACCTCCACAGCTTGGGCTCCAACCCTGAGCATGACTCAGAGCCCTGGATACTGCACGATGCACTGGGGTCACACTGCCCCCAGTCCCTGCGGGACAGACACCAGCCCAGCCCCAGCACAGCTCTGACATGCAGCCTCTCACTGAGCACTTCCAGCTTCACACAGAACACACCCAGCAAGTGGCAAACATTCATGTCAACCTCCACCAAAGCTGAAGTGCCTCCCAGGTCCCAGTCACATGTGTGCAGCAGTGTTAATGACAGCTCTGGGGCTGCAGGGATAAACCCACTCTTGGGTGTAAAGAGCACAGGAGCTATTACGCGGAAGGGTTCTCATTTACCTCTTTTCAAGCACAGTTCCAAGCTGAAGCAAAAGCAGGCACCCAGCAGCCTGCAGGGTCTCAGGTCTTGCAGAGGTATATTTTAGGGTAAGTGATCTTGGATACAACACCTTTCATGACTTAGCACTAGGTAAGAGCCTCCTCCAACTCTAATTCAGTTCTCTTTCTCCTAGAGAAGCACTATGTACTCCCTTTTTGTGTTTTCTGTACCGTTAACAGACAAGTTAATGTGATGCCAGGTTCCTGGTGATGGTTTGTGGATCAGTGGAGTCACAGCCTTGTGCTTCTCACAGGATTCTTCCCTACCTTGAGTTTCAAGATGGATTCAGGCTCCACCTTTGAGGGATGAAGTGCATCTTCAGAGGCGGTTCCCAACTTTTACTCCAGAGCTGGAAGGGAGGGGACTCTGTTTTGGTGGCAGAATTCCCAAGAGAAACTCCAGGGCTTTAACCAACCGTGCCGTGAGTGCTGCTCAGTGTCAGCACGTGAACACTCCCACTCCCCAGTGGTACAGGTGGCGTGTGGGGTACTCGCAACCAGCCTCTCACACATCAAACAGTCGTCTCTGTTCTTTTAGCAGTTCGGCTGCGGAGCTGCTGCTTTATCAGACTCTTCTCCTTTAGGTACCTGAGGATAGAGAGTAACAGAACCCTGCAAAAACCGAACCCATGTTCTAACAGGCAGGTTCAGTGGTTGAAAGATGTTCTAGCTGAAACTTTTCTGACAGAACACGCCCATTGCCATTTAGTTTTCTTTAGAACTCGTGGCTGCTTCAATTCACAGTTATTATCAAATTGTGATTCGATAACAGATCCACAGCTACATAGGCTCTCCCTGCTTCTGACCCCAGGACTGTTTAGAAATAGCCTCTCTAACCAGTACCTGGTGGACATCTCACACAACTGTCAGAACTCGTGGTGTTTGTCAGAGGGGAAGTTCTAGAGGGACATTGAGCATTTGGCACTCATTTAGCTTAAAGAGCTGCCAAACCACTATCCAGAATAAGCTGCCTCTGGACTTGCCAAGGAAACAGGACAGCAAGTGGAGACTGAGGAACAGGTTGTGGCTCAGAAGAGAAATGAAGTAAACTACAGACCCTGAAGGTCCCAGTCTTCCAGAATCATAGAACAACCAGGTTGGAAGAGACCCATCGGATCATCGAGTCCAACCATTCCTATCAAACACTAACCCATGTCCCTCAGCACCTCATCTACCCGTGCCAGAAAGATCCCCACCTGTTTATGTAGCCAGCATTTATTCTGGAATCCTCTACAGCTCATCTGGGAGTGCAGGATACATTGTGAATCCCCTCAGGTTTCACAGCAGCTGCCACTTGGCTACAGAGACACACTCGCCTCTTGGGCCAGCCCTGAGCTGTGAATATTCTCCCAGACTTCAAGCAGCCCCACTCACTTCACTCCTATTCACCTTGCAACCGTCTGCTGGATCTCCTGCTCCTCCTCCTCATTGAGTCTGTGCAGGACGGACTCCAAAAAGGGAAGATGGAACTGGATGTACTGAGCAACCTGCAAGAAGGCCACAAGAAACGCCCTTTAGCAAGGCTGCTGACTGGGAAAGAGACTGTGAGCTACCAGAACTGACGCTGTACGTACATCGCTGCTGACCTCCTCCACGTCCCCGTCCATCAGGAAGAACTTGGCGACCTTCTCTGAGGGCCCCTGCAGGAGCCTGTGCAGTAAAGGGACGTCTCCGCTCCGCAGCTGCTTCTTCTCTGGGAGGCAAAGCCAAGGTTGGATGCACAGAGGTGCTTTGAAGCACCTCACACAGCCTTTCGTCTGGACAAAGAATCCCCCCCTCTGACTGCTGTGCTGTTCTTAGAACCTAACAAGTCTCTGACAGATCCACAGGAGGACGTGGGGCCTAACACACACTGTGCTGTTAGAAAGGATCTGCTAGGTGCACCACAAAGGAACTGCAATTCCAGGGGCCAAATAAACACTAAAGGGCGATCCCAGGCCCATCATCTTGACCATTGCTGCAAAAAATAAAGCAAACCCCACTCCATTTCACACACCATTTCAGCTTTATATGTTGACATGCAAGGCTCACGCCCATCAGTTCTCTCTCCCATTCCCTCAGGTATTCCCTTTTGATAAAGGAAACTTCCCTTTTCTTGAGGGAACAGAGGAGAGACTGTTGGGGAAGTAAATAATCTCCACAAAATAAAAAAAAAAAGACTATTCTAATGAGGCATCAGTGATCTAGTTCTACAGTCCAAGGCTGTCAGCTCAAGTATCCCATAATCCTATCAGCAGGAGCCTGGGATCTCACAGTTGCCATGTGGCTGCGCAGGATAAGGGCGAGAGCAGAAGAGCATCTTAAACATCACTTGTAAACACAGGCAAGAGAAGACCTGTGGAGCTGAACCAACCCCAGCAGCTGCACACGGAGAGCACCCAGCAGGCCATTCTTCAAGCTTCCCTCTCCATTAGAGGGCAACACATCTCTAAAGGCTCTCAGGAGGAGCAAGTGTGCCTTATGGAGTCCTGTGATGAACACCTCACTCCCCGTGAAGCCACCACACTTACCTCCAGATGCATGGATGATGTAAAGTGCGAATTCCTGGGGGCTGTTCTCTATCTGCAAAACACAAAAGGCTCCTCAGGGTGTCAGATAGACTTTCCCAGCACTTCAGCACTAAGGGATGTTCTTCTCAACTTGGATACGTAAAATCTGTGATGGGATCCTGTCTGGAAAAGTTCTGATGCTGGGTTTGGGTTACACTGAGAGCTGTGCTGCCACATCCCTTGTCACTGTGCCCCAATGCCCCACAACTGCCTGCAGCACCACAGCTCCCAAAACAGTGACACGACCTCTGGGGCAACACCTGAACTTTACAACCGTGTTTCCTCAGATCATCCTTTGCTTCATACAACATCCTCTGCTCTTTCAGCTCTAAGACTGTCACCAGGAGTCATAGAATCACGTAGGTTACAAAAGACCTTTAAGACTGAGTCTAACTGATAGAATCATAGAATCGTAGGTTGCTTGAATCATTCCCTTCTTTTAACAGGAGGAAGTTTTCAGTTTCAACTCTAATCCTGTCTATTTTTCACTACCTGCTGGTAGGGAGACCCAAATATGGTTATGACTGATACCTCAGAAAATGAGATAGTTCCAAAGATTGTTGTGTTTCAGTTTGCTAAATATAACGGATGAAAATTTTCAAAGGAGCCTTATGCACTAGTGCTGTAAATGTGATACATGGACAGGACAAGAGGGAATGGCCTCCAGCTCTGCCAGGGGAGTTTTGGGCTCGACATAAGGAAAAAATACTTCACTGAAAATGTTGTTAGGCACTGAAACGGGCTGCCCAGGGAGGTGGTTGACTCGCCTTCCCTGGAGGCATTTAAGGTGCGGGTGGATGAGATACTGAGGGGCATGGTTTGGAGATTGGTGGGAATGGTTGGACTTGATCCGGTGGGTCTCTTCCAACCTGGTCATTCTATGATTTTCTACGACTCACAGGTCTGCCAGGAGTATCCCCACCGGGGAAGAGCCCTGCAATCTCTTCCTCGCTGCTCCCCTGCACAGCCACATCGCACAAAATCCTTTGGAACATGTGGTCCTGCTCTGGAATACTGTTCCTCACAAGATTTTTCAAGGAAATAAAACTTCTACTGTTACACTACCAAGACTTACAAACCATATGAAGTAACTGCAATAGCGAAGTCTCCAGACAAATGGAAAGTTACCAAAAATTATACACTAAGAAGAAGCTACAGAGAATAAAGATTTTTGGAGCCACATGATGGTAAATATTTCTTACTGGATATAATTGTAAATGTAAGATGGCTCCAAGAAACAAAAAGGTGATTTCGGACAGGACAGCACTGACCTTGAGCACTGGTTTAACTCTGCCTTTCTGGAGCATCCTGTGTGCCTGGATCCAACCCAACGCACATAGAATCATAGAATCACCAGGTTGGAAGAGACCCATCGGATCATTGAGTCCCATCATTCCTATCAAACACTAAACCATGTCCCTCAGCACCTCATCCACCCATCCCTTAAACATCTCCAGGGAAGGGGAATCAACCACCTCTCCGGGTAGCCCGTTCCAATGCCCAGTGACCCTTTCCGTGAAAAACTTCCTCCTAATCTCTAGCCTAAGTCTACCCTGGCAGAGCTTGAGGCCATTCCCTCTCGTCCTGTCCCTTGGGAGAAGAGCCCAGCTCCCTCCTCTCCACAACCTCCTTTCAGGTAGTTATAGAGAGCAATGAGGTCTCCTCTCAGCCTCCTCTTCTCCAGGCTAAACACCCCCAGCTCTCTCAGCTGTTCCTCATAGGGCCTGTTCTCCAGACCCCATGGCAAATGCCAGCCTCTCGGGCTCCCTGCTCTCTTAAGCGCAGCACAGTGCTCGGGTCCCCTCACTAGAGGGAAGCACAGCCCCACGCACTGAACTAACAAGCCTTTCCCAGTGCTGGAAATGCTGAAGTGCAGCAGTTTTCTCTGTGTGTGAGTTTAGAATCAGAATCACCAGGTTGGAAGAGACCCACTGGATCATGGAGTCCAACCATTCCTATCAAACACTAAGCCATGTCCCTCAGCGCCTCGTCCATCTGTGCCTTCTTTAGAGAAGAGCTTCTGCAGTTCTTCCTTCACTGCACACTGTACACCCAATACACCTTTTCTAGACACAAATAATTGTGACATTTGCAAAATAAACCCACCCCTTCCTTACACATGGCCTGCGTGGATGTTCCTACACTCTGTTTTGTGTGCTCTCCCCTCCCAGTGATTTCCCACCTTCACACAGTCCCAGTATGACAGGAGTAAATATTTCCAGCACACAGGAGCCACACTTGCTTCTGCAAACACTCAGACGTACCTTAAACTTCCGAAGCAATTGTTCTATCACTTGTCTTGTTCTCATCTGGCTGTTCACTCTTATTTTGGTCTCTGATCCAAAAGCAGGAGTGAAAACAGATGTCTGGGAGCAAACACAAAGGGTGTATGAGGATGGTTGCTTTTGACAACTGGTCACACGGAGGGGCCAGGAGGTGCTGGAGAGGCCGGCAAAGAGCCAGACATTCCTGTCCATCCCAGCACTGCACCTCAGGGATGACAGACAAGCACCGACATCCATACCTCATAGTTGTAGAAGTGGCCGTTAATTGAGAACCTGTGAGTTTCTACTTCCGTCCTCGTTATTGTGGGGAGACGGCTCCTCTTCCGCACAGCTACAGTGTCACGGACAGCCCTGGGCAAGGTAGCACAGTCGTGTTCCTGCTCGCTCTCCAGCCTCAGCGTGCGGCTTTCGTAACAGGAATAACCTGGATAAAGTGGAATCACATCAGTGCATCGGTCGCTGTGCTGCCCCCCTGGCAGCAGCCACACAGGGGGCAGCTCCGGACATAGGGAACACTTATTCCTACGTGGGGGTCAGGGGTGGAAGAGGAACACCGGCACTAACTTGGCTCCAGGGCTGTTTTTTCAGGAGATTTCAGTGTCTCCCCACTAATATGATGCAGGTCATCAAACTCTCCCCAGCGCGTCATCCCCCTGCAACACCAAACATGAATTTATAGCCCATTACTCCTCGTTAACTCAGCAATTCCAATTTATCCCACAGCCAGGCTGCACGGAATACATTCCTATCCCTGTTAAAAACTCTGGAACACAACTGCAGAGCTCAGGGTGGGGATGAAAAGCCACAACCGCGGTCTATGTTGTGATAAAACCAATAAAAATGTGGTATGAGGAGGGACACCTGCCCAGAGCCCACTGGGCTCCTCCATAACTTGCAATAATTGTTTATCTTGACCAACCCTACAAAAGCATTAAAGATCCATTTCCTATAGAAATTCAGCCAACTCTGACAAGCGTGCCGAAGGACTCTGTGTCATTTACAAAGTTCATTTGAGATCCGTCACGCTGCTCTGCACGCCTTAAAAGCGTGTTCGGGCAGCTTTGCCTCTCTGCGATCATGAATTAATATTGACTTAAAAATTCAGATCCTCACCACTCATCAGGTTTTCAGAAAGCACGAGGCAAAGCATAACCTGAACAACCACCATTTTACTGACTGGGAGAAGCTGGTGAAGGATCACATCACTTCCACCAGCACGGAGAGGAGCTGTGTGAGCAACCACCACAGCCTTGGGAATCCCGGGATATGCATCCAAGCCCCATCCACTAAGCCCACCTCCTCCTTGTGGGAGCTAATACATTACCTCTTACCAGGGAACGCACCCACACTTTCCACTGACTTTAGGGTTACAAAAGAGGGGATCTGCTTCTCATCCTGAATTTTCAGTCGGATGGGATGTCGGACTCCCCAGAATATTGACAAGATGCCTTCAATAAATGGCTTGCTTCCTTCTCGCTGGAAGAGAAAAAACAAAAGGAATGCTGCATAATAATTGGATAATAACAATCAAGAAATAGTAACACATCTCCTCTCAAAGTAAGGGGAATAAAACGGAATCCTAAAAATTTGAAATTCATGCTGTTCTGAACTCTTTGTGCTCCTCTCAGAGGAAGTTTTTCACGGAAAGGTCATTGGGCATTGGAACAGGTTGCCCAGGGAGGGGGTTGATTCCCCTTCCCTGGAGGTGTTTAAGGGACGGGTGGACGAGGTCCTGAGGGACATGGGTTAGTGTTTGATAGGAATGGTTGGACTCGATGATGCGATGGGTCTCTTCCAACCTGGTTTGTTCTACGATTTTCAACTATTTCCCTACAGTGCTTGCTGTGGTCTTTTCACAGCCCTTATCTGTTCCACCTAACACACCACTCAACAGGCACTGTTTTTCAGTCCATCCTCACTCAGCACCAGTGCCCGATGGTGCTTTCCCTGCTGCCACAGGGCTTTTCGGATCATTTTCCCACAGCTCCTTACCTGAGTAAGGGAGAGGTGCAGGTTTTCTTGATCGGAATAGTACGAGTTGTAAGTCTTCAGCAGGGAACTGAGCTGCTCTCTAGAATTGAGACACAACAACAAAACAGACACTTCAGCATCTCTGTCACTGCGACATCCGTGTGCTGAGCAGCAGGGTAACACCCTGTATCCCTGTTACTCTCCGTGCAGATCTGCTAATGATTAACGCGTCATTTTCCGGGAGTAAAATTCGGTCAGGATACTGGGTCATTTATTATTTGCTTCTTTAAGGACCTTAATCACGCTACCCCAACGTAATCCGTACTTTGGACTCAGCTACAGCAGCAAGTGGGAAGCAAACAGGAACAACGCTCCCAGGAACCAACCTCAAAGACTATTTTAGTTCAGTTATCATGTGTTCTTCCTGCATAATGGTTTCCATCAGGGTTTTATATCTTCTCTGACACTCTGACTTCAGGTACCTGCTGAATGTCCACCAAAAAACATGCCCAACCCCTTTTGCATGAAAAAGCAGCTAAGGCTCCGATCAGAGGAGAAAGGAGGGGACTGAAGGGTCTCTCTGCCAACAGGCCAGGATTATAAACCTGCCCCTTCCCCTTGGGTTTCAAACAGAAACACAGCATTAGATTAAAAAAGCAGCATGTTCTGCTCCAAAAACTCTGCACAGAGTCAGGAGGGCAACGTGAGGCATACAGGTGCTAACAGTGCTTAAAACTTCATCTGTAAGACCCACCACGGGTGCTAAGAATACCTGTTACCATGCCTGACAAACCAAGCCCTCTGCAGGAGAAAAGGGTTTAGGAGCAACTGTCACAAACACCTTTCAATTCCGCTAGCATTTCAAAGGAAGCCAGTTAGAGCCACAGCACATCCCAGTTCCTAGGCCACTGCTGCCACCTCCTCCCTCTGGCAGGTTGGTCTGCAAGAACCAACACCAGCTATTGGGTTGTAACTGATTCCCAGACCTCCTGGGGAGTTTCAGCAGCTGGGAAAAGATAAACAAGGCTATTACTCAGCAGGTAACACTAGGGCTGCACCACTGAACTCAACAGGTTACCTGTTTTCCCTTCTAACAGTCTAGGTGCCAGTGATTGACTTGGTGAACCTACTGCTACCCCCAACAACAGAGCATTGGGCTCCGAAACAACCTTTTTGGCATTTACTTTCAGTCACTTCACTTTGATATCCCACTAACAGGGTGGTGAAAGCCTTTCCTTGCTTCACTCTGGGCACCTCCCTAGGGGCTGCGTCTCATGGGCTGTGAGGGGTTGTATTCGAGTCGTCCCATCACAAGGTAAAGCTTTACACGATTTCAATACGAAGCAGGTACCAGTGAAAGTTGTGTCAGGCTGGCTCAAGGCGAGCAGGATTAAGCAAGTCTTGGCCTCACACACAGGCAAAATCCAGCTGCAATTAAAAATTAACAGTCAAGTAAGAGATGTTTGACATGAGTTGTTACAGACCTGCCAATCCTGCTTGTGAGGTGCTTAAAAGTATTTCTACTCTGCAATCAGAGTGCCTTTGGCAATCAGTTTATTGACAGCTGCTATTTTGCAAGATTTTCCTAGGTAGAAAGTTGTGGAGATCAACTCCCTGAAGACAAAGGGAGAATAAACAAGGTCTGAAGTCACACTAAGGCCCATCCATTAGCCTACAAGAAAGCTAAGGGGGGGTTTCTTGATCAGGGAATGATGAAGGGGATCAATTTTTGAGCTGAAAGAGGAGACTAAGATGAGATCTTAGAAAGAAATGTTTTGCTGTTGAGGGTGAGGAGGCCCTGGCCCAGGTTGCCCAGAGCAGGGGTGGCTGTCCCATCCCTGGAGGGGTTCAAGACCAGGCTGGATGGGGCTTGGAGCCCCTGATCCAGTGGGAGGTGTCCCTGCCCATGGCAGGGGTGGAACTGGGTGGGCTTTGGGGTCCCTTCCAACCCAAACTATTCAGTGATTCTATTATTCTTAGTCCACATGGGCTGTACAGACAAATAAAATCACAGGCTAAAAGTGCCAAGTGATGGGGTAAGGGCTTAGTCTGAGTCAGATCGTGTTTTTCAGAATGAACTCTGAAGATTTTTCACTTAGTTTCTTGCCTCAGCTAAAACTGAATTCCTCATCTTCCCACCAACTTCCCAGGTTTGCACAAATAAGCCTTTCAGGTTTCAGTCTTGCATTGGTGCAGCCGATGGCGACGAACTGCACCAGCGATAAGAAAAGCCCAGAGGGAAAGGTTGAACAGCAACTCACACTGACTCATTTGTCCTTGTGTAGTGGAGTCATTAGAAAAGAAACTCTGTACCTCTTCTAGCACCATTAAGGAGTAACCCCCAATCCACCAGCTCCAGAACAAATCCTGTTGTAGCTCACTTCACTGGGGAGGCCAAAACCCACCCTAAGCAAAAGGCTGATTGTCACCTTGTCTGACTGACGCTGCCAGAAAACCAGCAGCTTTGCTGTGTTGCAAGACTCCTCGTGCAGCTTTGACAAGAACCAAATGCAGCTTTTAGTGGAAGCCACAGCCAAGTAACTGGTCAAACAACTCCGACAAACCCAGTATGGTTAACACCTACTTCAGGCTCACCACTTTCTTCGGTGACAAAACAGGACACAAGGGAGAAAGAAGGCCAAGTACCCTCGTGGCAAACCATAGCCAAGCCCAGACTGAGTTCACGTGAAATTCTAACCCAGGACAAGTCACTTGTGCTCTTCTCCTGAGCCCTAAGCACTCATCCATGGATATTTATGGCAGTTATGCCTGAAGACACAATAGCTCAGCCAGCCACGCGCTTCAGTCGGCCGCTTGACTCAGCTCTTGTGCAGCTCCCAGACAGCAGGTTTGCCACATCAGCAAGCCCTGCAGGATCCAGCTGGAAGAAGAGCAAGGCAAGAGCAGGCTCAGGGTATAGGTGGGGGGAAAACAATGGAAAATGCATCGGAAGCAAGCTGGAGCGTGTACAGAATGAATGTCTCGAGAATCGCTAACACATTTGTTTTGTCACAAGGCAAAGAAACCTGAGCAGTGCTTTAAACCACAGACAGAAAGCAGCAACATATCAATCAGGATCTACATGTCAATAAGCAAACAGGGAGATCTACAGGGGAATAAAACCCCAGAGATGGGGTCAGCTGGTATGTTTTCAAGTGCTTTTGTATGCCAAGGATATGAAAGATCTGACAGATTAATCAAACTCTGTCCCAAATGAGCAGCTGTATAGAAGGAACAACTCTCCAGGAGGAGAGGGATGAATTGATTGCCTGCAAGCTTTGGGCAAATTCTGACATCTTCCTTAAAGGGGTAGAAACCAACAGCATTTCTTACACCACACATCAAAGTATCAAGATTCAGATGTAAATACCCACAGCAATGCAAGAAATCCCATCCAAGGCCCCATCCCCAGGTGCCTTTGCAGCCAGCCGCTTCCCACAGGAATGTCACAACAGATGGAAATGAAGCGAGAAGAGAACCCCTCTTCCCAGCTCTGTGCTCAGCTCAACAAGGGAAAAAATGATCCCCTGAAAAGGGACTGGAACTCTGCACCAGGGCTTACGGCACCACAGTGGAAATGTCCCATCAGGCAGAGGTAACACTGGAAAAGCACCACATGAGACAGGGAGTGCAATTCCAAGGTTTTTTGCAGGTAGTCTAAGGGACCACCTCCCCTCACCTCAGCCCAGAGCTGGCAGAGAAACCCAACCCCACGTCACAGGCAAGCAGAGCTCAAGAACATTGGAAGTTGTGTTCAATCCGAACAGATTTCTGAGATAGGAAGATTTTCTTCCACAGTCTGGAATTTTATTGCAGCAGCCTCAGAAAGTGCTGTTATATGCTATATGTATGTTATGCTCCGTTCTTTAAAACCCATATGAAGGGCAACTTTGTCCTGTGGACACATGAGAGAAAACAAGAGGCAGGAATCCTATGAGCAGCTGCTGCTCCAGGCTCAGCTCTCTACAGGATCCTCCGGTAAGGAATGAACATGGAGTAACTTGAAACAAGGCAGCAAAGTCAATAAGCATCAGGGTTTTTTGTTAGCAGCTTACCTGGTTATGAACTTCTCCTCACTGATGGCGACAGAAGGCAGGTTCTGTGCTTTCATAGTCACTTTCTTCATTTATTCAGAAGAGACAAATCTAAAAAGGTTAAAACATAATAATATACTCACTAATGCCACGGAGAAGCACTCAATGGTGAGCACAAAGCCTTAGCTGTGCAGGCATGAACACACCTATGGGTTGGCTATGTCAAGCTTTGATATTAAGGTTAATGATGAAGCGGACAAAGTATTTTGCACTCTTGGCTAAAGAGCCATATGCCATTCCCACCCAGAATCCCGTAGTGCCTTAAATCCCAAACGCTACACATGCCGGGGCTCTCTCAGGCAGCTTTAGCACTGCTCTAGACCTCCATGACTGTGCCTCTCACTTGTGAGGAGGCTGAGACTGCAGCTCATTTACTCATAAGGATTCATTTGTTAATTATGGATGGCGCATCGCCCAGGGTCACCAAAAAGCAGTGACTCAGCACACCAGCCTTAACCACCGTAAAACCGGACCAGAGAACTGCTGAGCACTGGCAGGGTCCTGTAGCATAAAAAAGAAAGCGGTTGAGATATTAAAGAGCAAACAAGGCTGTAATTAAAGTGATGTAGCAATAGAATTTACAGGTCTTCATGCAGCCATCCCAGCACATGGTGTGGGCAGTGAGCCAGGCCCAGGCTGCAGCAACGTGTTTCTTCAATAAGCTCAATGACAGAGCCTTGGCTGCTCTCCTTCCCCCTCAGGGAACAGAAGAGCAGGCAGGCTGAGGACAGGAACTCAAGAGACTCAGACTCAACATTGACAATTGCTGCTGCACCAAAACACCTCAGTTTCAGCCCAGGAAGTGTCACCACAGGGATGAAGGGCAGCGGGGAAATGAATTCATAGAAAGCAGAAAGACCTCCAAAGACTGCACTGTTACGCGATTATTCCACTTCCATTTCTCCTACTTAGACACAATGATAGAGAAGATTCCTAAACAGCAAATGATGTCCATCATCAGGCCTTATGAGGAGCATCTGAGAGAGCTGGGGGTGTTTAGCCTAGAGAAAAGGAGGCTGAGAGGAGACCTCATTGCTCTCTACAACTACCTGAAAGGAGGTTGTGGAGAGGAGGGAGCTGGGCTCTTCTCCCAAGGGACAGGACAAGAGGGAATGGCCTCAAGCTCCACCAGGGGAGATTTAGGCTAGAGTTTAGGAGGAAGTTTTTCACAGAAAGGGTCATTGGGCACTGGCAGAGGCTGCCCAGGGAGGGGGTTGATTCACCTTCCCTGGAGGTGTTTAAGGGACGGGTGGACGAGGTCCTGAGGGACATGATTTAGTGTTTGATAGGAATGGTTGGACTCAATGATCCGGTGGGTCTCTTCCAACCTGGTGATTCTATGATTCTATCATCCCTTAGCCCAGGAGCGAGACCCCAGTCATAGTTTGGACTGCGGGGGACAGAGCCTGAGCAGAGACAGTTGAAAAGCAGTTAATTGCCTGCAGCATTAACAACAGGGACTCTTCAGAAAGTCCATTCAGCAAAGAAATTCAGGCTTGTAAAGATCATGTCTGGCTAAAGAGCAAGCGCCTGGCTTCTGTGCTAGTATCATACTGACCTGCTTCCCTGGAAGACTCAATAGTAATGGATGGCTTAAGAAAAATAAATTAACTCCATTTCCCACCACTCTCATCCAACCAGTTCTCCAGCCAGGAGAGTGTGCGCCTGTCCAGGCCAGAGGTGACAGTTTCCATATCAGACTGCTGTGAGAAACTGCGTCAAAGGCTTCACTGAAGCCCAGGAAGATACATCCACAGCCTTTCCCTCATTCAGTAGTTGAGTCGCTTCTTCCCATCCACCAGGAAACAAGGTGTTAAGGGTAGCGGAAAGCCAAGTCACCACTATTTAACCAAGAGCAGTGACTCCAGCAAGCTCCAGCACCGCCTCATTGCTCATGGCTGCGTTCTTCTCAGTAGAATTTGACCTTAGAACAACCCATGCGAAAGAAAAAGCTGATGTCTACAGTCTGAGAAGTGATCCGTGCACAAAAAGGGGGCGATCACTGAACAGCCTGTTCCCCTGCACACCAAACGGCCCATGGTACGTTATTTGCAGTTAGTCAGCTGGGTGCCCTTGAAAGGCTGACAATGAAACAAACTGGAAGAGCAGCTGGATGGGAACTGTTCCTCCCCACCGCCTCTCTCTTGCTGCCCGTGAGCCTGGACAAGGGCTGGTCCCCTCTCCTGTAGCTGGTGGAGAGCACAGACAAAGCTTATTACATCTTCCTCAACTTTGTGATCAGTTCTGCTCATCAGGCTTGGATTCCCACACCATGACCTCACCTCAGAGGAAACCCTTCTCGATGCAAATGCTCCCACAGGCCCATTTGGGCTCCACACACCTTGCAGCCTTTATTTTGAGTTAAGCCCAAAACCTGCAGGTTGCGAATGTTCAGTGACTTGTGCAGTACAGTGACTTCACACCACAAGTGCCACCATGTTTGCACTGCTGCCCCATAAACCCACAAAGCCTCTTATATTGCCTCCCAGTACCACATTGTTTCCCATCTCACTTCCCTGTAGCTCCTCCGAGCAAGCAAACATAGGAGGAAAGTGTTTTTTTCCCAACGTTCCCTTTGATTTGGACTCACAAACATGCTGATTTTGCAGCACTTCCAACACTATAAGGCTGTATCCATCTATTAAAACCAACTTCTGACTCACTTGGTGTCAGCCAGTGTCTTTATTACAATACACGATTAGAATCACACAATTCCCCCCGGTAAGGCCTCAGAAGCAGGATCTGGGCTGGACCAGAGACAGAACTAAGACAACTCAATGCTCGAGGGAAGACAGACTGAAGCCTAAAATACTTTTGGAAGGAAAGGAAAGAAACAGAAGGGAAAGAGGGGACTAAAGGAGAAGCAAGGCAGATGCAAAATGAGCAACTCCAGAGGAAGACTGCTACACTTGGAGAAGGAAGGAAAAGGAAAAGTCTGGGAAAAGGGAAGGGAAAAAGTGACCACTGCAGGATGCCAAAGCTACAAGAGGATCAACAGCCACATCAGGATAGGAATGGTTGGACTTGATCTGGTGGGTCTCTTCCAACCTGGTGATTCTATGATCAGGGCACCAGACACATCTCACAGGTAGTCAACTTCTCTGTAAGGTTTAGATCTTCACTGGAACGGATTTTTTTTTCCCCCATGAGAAAGTATAAGTTTGAGTGGAGAGGCAGGGGAGAGTGCTTGATTAGTTTTATTAATTACCACCATCTTTAATTTTTCTTTGCTTATGGGACAGGAGAGCAGAGAAGTGATGCAGCAAAGGTGAGAGCCAATGGCCACGCTGATCCTGACACAGGGATCAGAAGAGGCAGCTGGAGAAGAGGACTGGGAGGAATAGGACACCCAGAGCTGAGCCACACAGGAGCAGCAAAGCAGCACTGCAGTCTGTGAACACCTGGATGTGCTTCGTGGTGCACCCATCAGTTCAAGAGGAATGGCAGCACGAGCAGTGCGCTACACAGATCTACCAGCATCAAGCAAAAAAAAAAAAAAAAAAAAAAAAAACAACACACCAAACCCCAAACCTCCCCCTACATTTCAAGGCATTTTGACACAGTGCTTTCCTAAAGCTGTTCCAAAGCCACAGGTAGTGAGGATGGGGTCAACCTGCTCAGTGTCTCAGATCATAGAATCACCAGGTTGGAAAAGACCCACTGGATCATCAACTCCAACCATTCCCATCAATCACTAAACCATGTCCCTCAGCACCTCATCCACCCATCCCTTAAACACCCTCAGGTGACTCAACCTCCTCCCTGGGCAGCCTCTGCCAGTGCCCAATGACCCTTTCCGTGAAATACTTTTTCCTGATGTCCAGTCTGAACCTCCCCTGGTGGAGCTTGAGGCCATTCCCTCTCGTCCTGTCCCCTGTCACTTGGAAGAAGAGCCCAGCTCCCTCCTCTCCACAACCTCCCCTCAGGTAGTTGTAGAGATGGGAACCACAAGGCTCGGTTGCCTACAAACTGAGCTGTTAGCTTGGATGTCCTCACTGCCAAAGGAAAAGGCTGTTCAGAGGAAAGGATTTGTTCCAAGCACTCACACTCACCCCTACTGAAAAAAAAGTTTTTTTATTCCTTTGCTCTATCATATTCTTGATGCACAACAGCACTATGAGAACACGAGACTCAGTACTACTACTGTAATACAAACCACAGCGTAACTCCTCTGGCCCAGGCAGGGTCAGAAAGGGCTTGGATTGCTCGAACCGCAATTGAGGACGTGTTTCCGCGTGGATGTGGCCCCTTCGCTTCCCGAGTCACACGGGGAGAAGTCCCCGAGCTCCCTGCTTCACTCTGCAAAGACAGAGCAGGGCTCACACCCTGTCTATGCCAAACAGAGTAATTAATTGTTATGAAGTTACTTTCTATTTCAGGAGAGAGAGCTTTTAACTGCCAAAAGGCACAGACAAGGTCACTGATGCAGCCTCTGCAGCCGCACGGGTGTCTGGATGAAGAACAGCGAGAGCTCGTACTCCTGAACACACTGACCAGCTGCACAACCCATTATCTACCCATTTTAATCACAGCCCTGACTCCTGCAAGCCACCTCGAGACTTAGGAGCTTCTTTGCCTTTAGGAGCTTCTTTTCCTGGCTGACTGTTTCTCCTCCGCTCCAGCACCCTAATTATCCAGACAGAAGCCGACTCAAGCCCTGGGTGCCCACACAGGACCTGGCTTTGCCCTGATGCTGCAGATCAGAAGAAGTACAAGCAGAGAAGAAGTACATTCCCTTACCTGTGCATGGGGTCCAAGGAGAAGCAGTACCAGAGGAGTGTCACACACCTTTCCCTGAGCTCCAGCAAAGGCATGACAGCACGTACCAGCTGGCAGCCACCTCTGCCACTCCAAGGAGCCCACAGAGCCTGTAATTACTCTTCTGCTTAACAAACTGGGAGCGCTGGAAAGCCAGGACACTCCCCGCACCTCGGTGCATGTTGGGAATATTTACCTACCTACTTTCCTTCTTCCTCCAAGCGCTGACAGGAGCCCTCCCTTTGCCACAGCTACACCTATGGGGAGGCTCCTGTTAACGCTTTAATCACTAACTTCATAACGAGAAGCAACCTGCTGACTCTTAGTAATCATTTCTTGGCAGGCACACCCTGAAACGTCCTGTGCTGGAAGCACCGCCAGGCTTTAACCACTTGCCTAGTCCACTTGACAGGATCAAGTCTTATTTCCTTCTCTGGATAGACACCAGCATTTGGTGTTTGGAGGAGTAACAGGCAGACAATCGGATCGTGGCTAAGTATGGATGTATGCATTTATAGGGTTATGGCAGAAATGGGGACAGCACAGCCTGCTCACATCATCACTTACAGCTGTAGATTCAATTTCTTGCTTAATTGTCTAATATTCTTCAGGCTATTACTCACCGGGCAAGAGCTGTGCCTAAGAGACTTCATTGCTGCTCAGCTTAATTGCCCAGCAGCTAATTGTATAAGCAGATGTTTAAGCAATACAGTCCATGAGGCAACATACACCTTCCAGTTCCTACTGCCTGCTCACCTCTTCATGGCAGCAACTCCTTCACAAGAACCAGCCTGGAACTTGAAGAGCAAAAAGGGAGGTTATTCTCCCTCTGTACTCAGCACTGGTGAGGCTGCTCCTTGAATACTGTGTTCAGTCCTAGGCCCCTCACCACAAGAAGGATGTTGAGGCTCTGGAGAGAGTCCAGAGAAGAGCCACGAGGCTGGTGAGGGGGCTGGAGAACAGGCCTTATGAGGAACAGCTGAGAGAGCTGGGGGTGTTTAACCTCGAGAAGAGGAGGCTGAGAGGAGACCTCATTACTCTCTACAACTACCTGAAGGGAGGTTGTAGAGAGGAGGGAGCTGGGCTCTTCTCCCAAGGGACAGGACAAGAGGGAATGGCCTCAAGCTCCTCAAGGGGAGATTTAGGCTGGAGATTAGGAGGAAGTTTTTCACACAGAGGGTCACTGGACACTGGCAGAGGCTGCCCAGGGAGGGGGTTGATTCACCTTCCCTGGAGGTGTTTAAGGGACAGGTAGATGAGGTGCTGAGGGACATGGTTTAGTGTTTGATAGGAATGGTTGGAGTCGATGATCCAATGGGTCCCTTCCAACCTGGTTGTTCTATGATTCTAAGAGCCCTGCAACTACCGGATTCCCACTCACACTGGTCTCCTCTGGTGTCCTCCTCTCAAGCCAAACCTACCCCTTTACACACAACATCAGATGTGCCAGAACTGGGATTGTTGCTCCTGCTGCAGCTTCTGGCTCTGCAGCTGCAAGATGTTCCAGAGAGGATTTGTTTGGCTAAGAAATCTCAAAACACAGCAAAGAGTCAACGGGAGTGATTTTTGCTCAACTCGCCACAGCACAGAAGCTCCATGCCCTGGATGGCTCCACATCCAGTTCAATTTCTCAAGTTGCTCCATCTCTTATGGAGTTGTTGAACACAAACCCACACAGCTTGGTTGAAATCAGTGGTTTGACATTTGGTGTCGCAGCTGTAGGCAATTCAGGCTGAGGGGATTAGTATGTGCAGACTGGCAATAGCCTCAGGAGAGGAAAAGAGGCCTCAGAGCCCCATAACAGGAATGAGTTTTGTAGACACACCAGGAAAGAGAACAGTCCTAATCCTTTCACAGGAAAGTGAATCAATGCAGGGACAGTGTTATTTTTCCAACTCTTATAACAAACATCATTCATATAGAATCACCAGGTTGGAAGAGACCCACTGGATCATCGAGTCCAACCATATGTCTAAGAACAAGTCACAACTTAGTTAGGCTATTTCACCCCTTACCTGAAAGGGCAATGATTTCTGTAGAGAAAGCAGGGAACGTGACCATCCCTGAGGCTTTCAAGGCATTGAAGCCCATGATATTTCTGGCTCCTTGCACGATTAATATTCAAATTATCTTAAGTTAATAAATAATTGCAAGTAGAAGCTCAGCTGTTTAATAACTTGGCCCCAAATCATTAACAGACAGACTGGCAAAGCTAGAACAACACCTCAGATGGGAAAAGCTAAGAGATTCCAGTTTTACTTTTGTGGAACACAAGCATATCAGGCTGGCTATGGGCAGACGCTGGGCTGCAGGGAAGAGCTGCCCTTCAAGGTCTCTCCCACCCTAAACCATTCTATGATAAACACAATAGGATACACACGAGCTCACAACAGATTTCACTGCTTTAGTGAGAAGGAAAATCCATGACATTTGGTGCCAACAACTGTTTCTGGACAACTTTGGATCATGAACAGTAAACAGAAAATTTCTCTTACACTTCAAGCCATCTACTCTGATAACAAGTCAGAACCTCAGCTGAAAGGATCTGAATTTCACCTGAAACGAGTGACTAATTCTTCCCTCTACATAACAAATGGAACTAAGAGGATTACATTGATAAGTGCCACAAATCAAGGAATTCGAGACAACTGGATTTACCCTACAAAGGGCCTCCTGTTCTTTGGCAAAACTCTTTTCTGTCATCACATTGACACACCAGCAGCAACCCCTCTGTGCCAGGACATGTTTTGCAGACACAACTGATAAGCACGAAGAACAAACTAGGAAACAGACAACTGGCTCAGATAATTAAATATGCAATGCACATGCTCACTTCAATGCCTCAAAATCTATCTAACCCCTTATAAGCAATATTTTGTGAGTTTTAGTGGCCACAGATTGCAGAGGAAGAAAAGAGAAGTGGAGCTAATGCTTGCAGCAGCACATAAAGAGCAGGAACATCCCAGATACTGACCTTTGCCTGCAGAGAAAGTAGCTCGTGGCTATCACTGTCGTTATCCTCACGAGCCACAGGTAGAGGAGCACGTCCTGCCTCAGCATCTGAAACACCAACAGCCACACATCATGACTTGGTATTGATTACATCCACCCATTAAGTCATCCATTTGATTTTACAGGACTTCCTGAAGTCACACACATTTTTTCATCGCCTGAAGCTACACAATGTTTTAAAGGGCAGAACTGGAGAGAACTGCCCTGCCCAAGAGCTACAGTCACAAAGCTGCATGCCCTGAACAGAGCTCAGCCAGAAGTAAAATCACCTCCTCACCACACCCAGCAAATTTACACAGAACACATAAGCCCTAACTTCTCCACCCTTGAGGCTTCCAGACCCAGATTTTGCTCAGCTATAAGGTTTTCCCTAAAAACATCATTTCCACAGATTTCTTTCAGTGTATATCTGTGTGTTACTGCTTTCAAAGAATAACTACCCTGGTTTACTTCTCTTTTGGTAACTAGAATAAAAACAATTCAAACTTCACCCACAGACCTCAACCCTCCTCCTTCTACCAGGTTGGATTCTGGATCCCTTCATGCCCTGGCCCTGCCCTGGAATGGTCAGTTAAGGGCCATGTGACCGAGACACCTGACTCCCGTTTCCAATATGCTAATGACTCTTCTCTAATTACTGGTCCCTTAAGGCACCTGAGTCATAACATGGTCTCCTGTTCTCTGCTCCTTTTGAAAGCATCCGTTCAGTGCCCCCACAGTGAATGGCTGTCCCTGAGCTGAACAAGGGCTCTGGGGAAGCCTCAGAGCTCAGTGCAGCTCTTGCCATCATTGCAGTGCTGCCCTTCCCACCTGCCGCACCTGAAACTGCCCCTGCAAAACAACCCCCTCTTTTCCAGATACTTCCACGCTTCCCTTTATATTGCGCACAAATGGGAAGAGTCCATCTGCAGAGTGTATGAGGAAAGAGTTGTGGCCAAATTGTCCCATTCTCCTCCTTGAACATTCCAAATCATCAAGCAAACCTCAGCAATAACACTAATTCTGATGTGTTTTGTACAGACAAAGGCAAGTCTGCACCTCCACAAAGTCAGTGAAGAAATGGGCAATATTCAAATCCATCCCAGTGTCCCCTTAAAAATACACAGCTCTCACACAAAAACACTTGCCCATCACCAGTGAGTGTTTAGTTTCTAAAACAAGACAAACCAGACGCCGTTTTCCTGTCCCTGCTGCAGCCCATGGCATGTGTCATGGATGATTCCATATCTCCTGCACTACCAGAGCCTTGATGAATGGCGCTGCATGTCACTGACTCCAAGGGGAACTGCTCTTAGTGTTCATTGCCCTGTCAGTCAGTGTTAAAGATGTTACCTTTTCTTCCTCTGAACTTCATCTCTGGAAAATCTGCACAGTTCCAGACCCTGAGATCACAGAATCATAAAATGTTTTAGGTTGGAAGGGACCCTTTATAGGTCATCCTGCCCAAGCCCCTTGCAGGAGCAGGGACATCTCCAACCACACCAGGTTGCTCAGAGCCCCATCCCACCTGGTGGCCTTGAATATTTCCAGGGATGGGGCCTCTGCTGCCTCCCTGGGCAACCTGGGCCAGCGTCTCACCACCCTCATTGTGAAAAATTTCTTCTTTATATCCAGTCTGTATCCCCCCTCCTGAGTTTAAAACCATTGCTCCTTGTCCTGTCACAACAGGCCTTGCTAAAAAGTCTGTCCCCAGCTTTCCTGGAGCCTCTTTCAGTCCTGGAAGGTGCTCTAAGGCCTCTCCGCAGCCTTCCCTGCTCTGGGCTGAACAACCCCAACTCTCTCAGCCTGTTCTCATCGCAGAGGTGCTGCAGCACTTATCTCCATGGGCTCCTCCAACAGCTACATGTTAACTTGGCTGTTTGAAGAGAGCTCTCTGACTCCTCTGCTGTCTCTAAGATAGTTTATCCTCTATCAGAGACATTTTTTATCTCTGCTCAGGGCTTCTGCTGAAAATTACCCCCCAGAGATTGCCGCTGCTTGCTCTGGATCACGCTTGTCCCTCCATAGCACTGCGTATCCATGACAACATCAAACAACTCCTTCTGGGCATTCCGCTGGCTGGGACATCGTTCCGAGAATAAACACATTTCTATACGTACCGTGTCATATCCACACTCTTCTCCTGAGCATCAGACCGTGGTGATCATGCTGCTCTCTCTAGTCCCACTTGTGTGCAGGGTCCTGGGGCGCAGTGGGCGCTGTGTGCTATGGGTGGCAGCTGCGTGTCACTCAGCGGCAGAGGCGGTGGCATTCCAGCAGTGCTGGGGAAACAATAGTCCCTCTAAACTCTGAAAGGCTAAATCCTCTCACAGTGCTGGGCTAACACGTTCACAGCCTACACTGGGGTCCATGGGAATTGACAAGGCTAAACCGCAATCTCACCACTGGGGACATCTGAATGTCTTTCTAGTCTAGAAAACAAAGCTGGTTGAGAACAGAGGCACATGGAACACAGCGGCACATAAACCCATTTCTGATCTGGATGATCAACTACCTGAAAGGAGGTTGTGGAGAGGAGGGAGCTGGGCTCTTCTCCCAAGGGACAGGGGACAGGACAAGAGGGAATGGCCTCAAGCTCCACCAGGGGAGATTTAGGCTGGAGATTAGGAGGAAGTTTTTCACGGAAAGGGTCACTGGGCATTGGAATAGGCTGCCCAGGGAGGGGGTTGATTCACCTTTCCTGGAGGGGTTTAAGGGACGGGTGGACAGGGTCCTGAGGGACATGGTTTAATGTTTGATAGGAATGGTTGGACTCGATGATCCAATGGGTCTCTTCCAACCTGGTGATTCTATGATTCTATGATTCTATGATGAGCTCTGCCTGTTCCTGCGTAAGGTAACACAAACAAGTCAATATCTGTTTAGGAAATGCTGGAATTCTGGAAAGATTCTTCCCTGTACAGTTGTTTGCAGGGTGTGTCTTCCAGTCTGGAATTTGATCCATCTGAAGCTGTCATTCTCAGCCCCGTGGGCGATATTTCGCTTTTAGACAGAGCACATGTCCTTACAAGTGACGAGTCTGAGCGAGCTGCCCACTGGAAATGCAAACTCAGCCTCTGCGATGGTGTCATTCCAGCCTCCCCAATGCATGCGACTCGGGGGGAACGCACCCTGCTTGCCAGATGCAATCCTCACCATAGGAAAGAGAGCGCTGCTGGGTGACAGAGGCACCGTGCAAAGAGGATGGTCAGTCTGCTGAAAAGCTGGAGAGGAACGGGAGTGTCTTTAGGGCTGTGAGCTGGATGTGTGCTTGCCCAACCCCGTGCGGAGAGCACAGGTTCCAACAGGTGCAGGAATGGAAGCAATTTCAGGCATGAAATTTGATGCAAAGGTTATGGCAGAAGCAGGAACCACATCTGAGCAGTAGATGTCTGGCTGTTACCCGAGGTATACGGAGAGGGAGCAGAGTGCTCCTCTTCCAGAGCACTCATCCTCTTTGGCCCCTGCAGTAGCCACCTCAGCAGTGCCACAGGAGTTGGCTCTGAATTTCAGCATTTCAGACACAGAATCATAGAATCATAGAATCACAGAACAACCAGGTTGGAAGGGACCCATCAGATCTTCTAGTCCAACCATTCCTATCAAACACTAAACCAAGTCCCTCAGCACCTCATCCACCCATGTCTTAAACACCTCCAGGGAAGGTGAACCAACCATCTCCCTGGGCAGCCTATTCCAATGCCCAATGACCCTCTGTGTGAAAAACTTCCTCCTAATCTCTAGCCTAAATCTCCCCTGACACTTGTGTGAACAATCCAGTGTGGTGAAATACCCTGACACTGAAGACTCACAGATCAACACCCATTTGTACAAGACTGATGTGAGTGTTCAAGCCTGGCATCGCTGCCTTGACACGAAACATCACAGATCTGCACGTGAAGGACAATGTTTTTCCAAGAGGGACATTCCTTTGTTTCTGCTGTTCACAGACAGTCACCTTTCTTACCTGAAATCTCATCGAAGGTGGCATTCTTCCGGGGCTAGATCCTTCTGCTTCCTCTTCCCCACCGCTGAGCGAGGCCCTGCCAAGTGCAGGATATACTTTTTCCCGATGTAACCGATGTCGTTCAGCAACAGCACGTGTGTAACTCCATGCTGGAAAGCGAAAAGGAAAACCTCTTTCAGTGTGTGTGCTCTGGGGGCATCAATTCACTTTAACAATCCTGCTTTGCCTCACCTGGAACATCCAGCTCCCTCGACCTCTGTTCCCCTCCCTCTTCCGTCTCCCATGGGCCTGTGACCCTGTTTAAGGTCAGCCTGGAGGAGTTGTTTTCATTTTGATGTGGGTTACAGGGCTGTTTAGCTCTGCCTCAGTGCAGACACACCTGTGCTTGGCCATGGACCCTACCTGGCCCTGATCTGCAGAATGGATTTCCTGGTCACTCTAGGTTTGGTGGGTGATCACTGGAAGATCTGATTGGGGTGTAGGAACTGATTTCCTGGCTTTACTTTACCACTGTTTCAGTTGCTTAAAGCTCATGCAGTGCCACCTCCTGCCATGGGCAGGGACACC
The DNA here is from genome assembly GCA_033558105.1 of Coccyzus lansbergi. Taxonomy (NCBI): domain Eukaryota; kingdom Metazoa; phylum Chordata; class Aves; order Cuculiformes; family Coccyzidae; genus Coccyzus; species Coccyzus lansbergi. The sequence goes on from JAUMJK010001084.1 coordinate 183,181, forward strand.
TCCCACTGGATCAGGGGCTCCAAGCCCCATCCAGCCTGACCTTGAAGCCCTCCAGGGATGGGACAACCTGGGCCTCACTACCCTCACAATAAACAATTTTTTTCCTAAAATATTATCTCAATCTGTGTCCCAGCTAGCTCTGCAGGGAGCTGGTGGCCCAGGTCACTGAGGCTGCACTGGCCCCTGCTGGCTCCTGTAGCAAAGCGTCCGCTGGAGACCCAGCGGGAGCCAGGCCTGAGCACTGGAGCTTAACACACATCATCTATTCCAACATCTGCATTTAAACCAGCTTTGTTTGCTGCTCTTGTTTTACTGCAATCAAAAAGCCAACGTAACAGCAAGTCAAGAGAAAAAAGGCTTGAGCCAAGACGCTCAGACCTTCGTGTTTGTATCCAGGATCTTGGACTGCACACGTTCCTGCAATGTGTAGGTTTTACACACTGCCAGGGCTCTGCGGGGCAAAAATAACTCCACTGATAAGCTGTTAAAATACTTTCAGGAGTGAAGAAATGTTTTAATTAATGCAGTATCTGTCCAAACTCTGATGTTTCAAACCAATGTTTCCTAATATAATTTAATGTATAATTTCCTACCTGATTTACCGGCTGAAAGCAAACCAAACTGGCTCTTGGGTTTTGTGAGGAGTTCTTGTGAGGGTAAAACCAACATCTGCCTGCTCTGGTTTTGCGTATGGATCTCGGTCTCACCTGATTCCCTTTAGCACTATTTCCCCCCAAGTCTGAGAAAAACACCTTTTTGCAGGCTTCCCAGCCACATAAATTGAGTGAACGCTGCTGTGTTCAAACATTCAGTGCAAACAAGATGGGCTAATAAAGGGTTTTCCACCTCATCTTCTGCTGGGCTTTTCCCTGCACCTTTTCCTGACTGTTGTGACTCTAAATGTTTCTGCTGGGACATCTGTTAGCCTTCAAAGAACTGAAAAAGTTTCTATTCTGCTATAAACACTAACAGTTACATGGAACTGAAGTCAGCAACACTGACCTGGGAAACCACCTGAGAATGCTGAGGGCACCTGCCCGGTAGCCGTAGGGGAATTGGGAGGCAGAGGAGTGGAATAGAATCATAGAATCATAGAGCAACCAGGTTGGAAGAGACCTATCGGATTATCGAGTCCAACCATTCCGATCAAACACTAAACCAAGTCCCTCAAGACCTCATCCACCTGTGCCTTAAACACCTCCAGGGAAGGGGAATCAACCACCTCCCTGGGCAGCCTCTGCCAGTGCCCAATGACCCTTTCCATGAAAAACTTCCTCCTAATCTCTAGCCTAAATCTCCCCTGGCAGAGCTTGAGGCCATTCCCTCTTGTCCTGTCCCCTGTCACTTGGGAGAAGAGCCCAGCTCCCTCCTCTCTACAACCTCCTCTCAGGTAGTTGTAGAGAGTAATGAGGTCTCCTCTCAGCCTCCTCTTCTCCAGGCTAAACAACCCCAGCTCTCTCAGCCGCTCCTCATAGGGCCTGTTCTCCAGCCCCTTCACCAGCTTCGTGGCTCTTCTCTGGCCTCGCTCCAGAACCTCAACATCTGTCTTGTGGAACATCATCCCTGTGGAAGAACCACAAGAGTGTGGCCCCAGGGGTACATCTGGAGTTCATGTTGCCAAATGCTTGTCTTTAACTGGCAAAGCTGAAGTCAATTCCCTCTCCAGCAGCAAAGTGCTTGTCAGAGCTGTCAGTCTTTGTGTCGTGGAGCTGGCACTAGTGAGACAGCTCTATTGGCTCTGGAGAGCAGGGAAAATAGCTGTTAAACTTAGGCTGGAATGATCCTCTAGGGGCACAGGTAGTCAACCGATGTTAAGGAGGCTGTTAGGATGGAAGGAAGTTTCCACGACTGACTGGAGAAAACATGAAATGGCTCTGGAGTGCTGCATCTGGAGCTAAAGCACAGCAGATGCCAAACCACTCATCTACACCTTCCCTGGCACCAGACTTGGAAATGTGTAGTTTTAGAGACGAGTCTTCTGCAGCTGGGAAACTACAGACCAGTAAGTTAGTGCCTTTACCAGGCAAATCAGTGGAAAAGAGAACATAGAGAACATGGGACTGCAACTGAAATATAGGGAAGGGTTCACACAGCTTTTGTTTGTGTCTCAGGACCTGCTAGGATCCTGCAGGCAGGGACCTGGGTGATTCCCTGCAGGGAACCAAGAGTCTATCACCAGAGACTCCTCCAGAAAGGACAGAAATTACTCATGTAGAAGAACAACCTTTTTGAAATGGTTGTTGGAGGTTCTTCCCCCTCTGTACTCAGCACTGGTGAGATCGCTCCTTGAATCCTGTGTTCAGTTCTGGGCCCCTCAGCACAAGAAGGATGTTGAGGCTCTGGAGCGAGTCCAGAGAAGAGCAACAAAGCTGGTGAAGGGGCTGGAGAACAGGCCCTATGAGGAGCATCTGAGAGAGCTGGGGGTGTTTATCCTGGAGAAGAGAAGGCTGAGGGGAAACCTCATTGCTCTCTACAACTACCTGAAAGGAGGTTGTGGAGAGGAGGGAGCTGGCCTCTTCTCCCAAGGGACAGGCGACAGGACAAGAAGGAATGGCCTCAAGTTCCACCAGGGGAGATTTAGGCTGGACATTAGGAAAAAGTTTTTCACACAGAGGGTCATTGGGCACTGGCAGAGGCTGCCCTGATTCACCTTCCCTGGAGGTGTTTAAGGGACAGGTGATCGAGGTACTGAGGGACATGGTTTGGTGTTTGATAGGAATGGTTGGACTCAATGATCCGATGGGTCTCTTTTAACCTGGTTGTTCCATGATTCTATGATTCAATGAAACAGAAGTCAGGACTAAACAACAGTCACTTATCTTGCTGGGGAGAGGTGGGCTGAGTCCTGCAGAGCTGCCCTGGGGCCAGTGCTCCTGGACAGAAAGTAAGGAGGGTGGAAACTGAGCTGTGAACAAAGAGAAAACTGTTCTTGTCCTCTAAACCTCTTCCCCACAATGTAAGCACAGTACAGCATGTATTGACCAAGTCTCTCCCTGGTGACCCTTTGATCATACCCAAAACCACTAATCCATGGTCACTGCTAGGGATAACCATGGGAAACGACCTCAGGCACACACAGCGGCAGCTTCCAGAGTGAGAGCAAAACATTCCTGTACACAAGTAAAGAGCAGGCAGAATGACCTGGCCATGCATGAAAAGCACAGGCTGGACGCACTGGGCTTGGGTTTGGTGTTGAAAGTCTCTTAGCATCCTTTACGAGCAGCTCTGGCTGCTGTATCCGAGTCGGCCTCACGGTGGAACTGTGTACCTGTGGGCCCAGCAGGAGGCCCCAGCACCAGGAAGGCTTCCCACCTCTCTCCCGCTTGGAGAATGTCTGCAGTCACTGCAGAACCAGATCCAGAAGTGCTAACCCTCCATTGGATGTGACATGGGATGAACCTCAGGGTGGGCTGCTGGCAGAAGGACGTTTCACACATTGGCTTCTCCACACCTTTTGGCCAAACGATACATGGGGAAACACTTGAATTCCTTGTTAAACTGCCTTAAGCAGCCCTGCGATTTCATTTTATGGTGCTGCGGTGATCTCCGGCAGAAGAGAAGGAGGAAACGGATGGTTGAAGACCCATCTGTTGGTCTCACGCTCCCCACAACTCACCTGCAACCAGCTGCACCCGAATAACCACAGTGAGCGTTTCCCTACCAAAGGGGTGGGTGTCCAGCTGGGTTTGGGCTTGCAGGAGCAGAAGTGAAACAGAAAACGAGTCCATTCCCAGCAGGATCAGTAGTTCTTCCTGGACAAGAAAGAAGGGCAGAAAAATAGCATGAGGTATCTGGTTTTGGTTCTAGGCTCAACAGTAGTTAATGACAGAAAAGAGAAGTCGTCCTAGACAAAGAACCTGAAAGGCCACCACAGCCTCCTGATTGCTTGAAGTTTTTAGCAAAGCACTCTCAAAGAGAAATCCTAATATTCCTAGCAAATCCAATATTAATAAAGGAAAAAATTTGGACCAGAAATGGTAATTCCTGGGCAAAAACAGAAGTGCAAGCAGCCATGGCAGCCCACTGGGCTCTGAATGCAAGAGGTTGCTTCTCTCGACTGTGTCAACAAGGCAATAGCCTTAATTTTAGCTTTCAGATTAATAAGTTTCTGGACTGCAAAGAGGCAAAGCAACCTCTCCCCTCATACACTGCATTCACATAAACAGGGCTGAGCTCCATTCTGCTGGATCTGTCAGCACCTAAACCGCTGGAGATAGGAGTGTGCTGACAGTCTCAGGAGGTGAGGCCGCCCTGCATCACCTGCAGGAAGCATAGGTGCAAGCCCTCACCCTGGGCAGCCGCTCTCACTACGTGAACAGCAAATAAAACCTTTACGGGAAAAATTGGGGGTGATACTGGAACTAGTGCTGCAAGAGGATCCCAACGAGACTTCTGGGAGGAGACCTTCCTGGTATATTAGAGGCTGTTTCCACTGAGGCTGCTGAATGTTTCAACTTGTCATAGAATCATAGAATCACCAGCTTGGAAGAGACCCATTGGATTATTGAGTCCAACCATTCCTATCAAACACTAAACCATGTCCCTCAGCACCTTGTCTACCTGTCCCTTAAACACCTCCAGGGAAGGGGAATCAACCACCTCCCTGGGCAGCCTATTCCAATGCCCAATGACCCTTTCTGTGAAAAACTTCCTCCTAATCTCCAGCCTAAATCTCCCCTGGCGGAACTTGAGGCCATTCCCTCTTGTCCTGTCCCCTGTCACAAGGTTGTCGAGAAACATGAGCTCCTTCCCAGCTATGACCCGTGTGGATAATGGGACAACTACCAGGAACAGGCAATGTGCCCAAAACCAACCCAGCAGCACACGACAGGAGCGAAATCCAAAGCAGACTTGCCAATACAAGGCAGCCTTTGTGTGCAGAATTGATGGTTCGGCTGCCAGTCAGCAGCTCGCTATTTCCTGGGAGGTGTGTGCAGGCGTGCAGTGGCCTGCAGCTCTGGATTACTGTCAGTGTACTGTCCCAAATAGTTCCGTTTCTCATCAAATTGTTGGTTGACGGCAGCTGAACACAAGCTGGCAGTGGGCCAGGTGGCCAAGAAGGCCGATGGCATCTTTACCTGTGTCAGAAACAGTTTGGCCAGCAGGGGCAAGGAAGGTGTTGTGCCCCTGTGCTCAGCATTGGTGAGGCCACATCTCAGATTGTGTGTTGTTTGAGGCTCTTCCCTACAAGAAGGACACTGAGGTCCTGGAGTGTGTCCAGAGAAGGGAATGGAGCTGGGACAGGGGCTGAAGAGCAAGGGTTATGAGAGGCACTCCAGAACACAGGGTTGTTTAGCCTGGAGAAAAGGAATCTGAGGGGAAACCTCATCAATGTCTACAACTACTTGAAAGAAGGGTGTAGAGAGGTGGGTGTTGGTCCCTTCTCCCAAATTATGAGGGATAGTATGAGAGGAAAGGCCCTCAAGCTGCACCAGGGCAGGTTTAGATTGGACATCAGGAAAAATCTCATCAAAGATGGGGCTCTCAGGCACTGGCAGAGTCTGCCCAGGGAGGTGGTGGAGACCCAACCCTGGGGGATTAAGAGATGGGCAAACAAGGTGCTCAGGGATGGTTTAGTAATGGGCGAGTATGGTTGGACTCAGTGATCTCAAAGGTCTTTTCCAACCAAACGATTCTATGATTCTGTGGAATAAACACATTTAGAGATACATAATTGCTGGGATTCAGGTAACAGCAGGGGAGACTTTTTGCTTTGCCATCTGTGTTTGAATAAAGAGGCTATAAAAAGGCTTCTGTGAGGTTATTTCTGGTCTAAGTAACAGTGCTCTCAGTCAGCACCCTCCTTTAACATACCCTTTTCCATGGTATCAGCTTGTGTAATGCTGCACCTCAGGCTTTTTGAGGTAAAATATTTCAGTGACCATTAAATGAGCAGATGCTCGTTACATTCAGTTTCATAGAATCATAGAATTGGAATCATAGGTTGGAAGAGACCCATCGGATCATGTAGTCCAACCATTCCTATCAAACACTAAACCATGTCCCTCAGGACCTCATCTACCCGTGCCTTAAACACCTCCAGGGAAGGGGAATCAACCACTTTCACATCTGTTGAAACAGCACGGATAAACGCCTGAATTCACAAGACTGGAGAACTGTGCACACGTCAAAAAAGGGATTGGATGTTGTGGGAATGGCAGTGGTGGCAGGACTTGGGTCCCTGACGTGGATGCTTGAAGCCTGCACTGCATCACATGCCAGAAGAAGATGCTGGAGCTATTTTTAACTGAACTGATCCTGTTAAGGCGTGTGAAGAAATCTCAAATTGCACCAGCAGGAAGGGTGACAGGGAAATCACCTCCATGACTCCAGTGGGTCAGTAAGACCCTTGCAAGCCCCAACAAGGTACTGAGTCAAGGAACGTGAGAGAGAAATAACTCATGTAAATCCCACAGCTGAAGTGTGCCCTGTGTCAGCTCCCAGCAGGAAGCTGGGCTTTCAGTTAGCACCTGCTGGGAAAACCAACCAGCCTGCCCGGGAAACGATTGCCACCGGTAGCTGCATTTCCTGCCTCCAAGGTGTGGGTCCAGACCACAATCCACTTGAAGTGCCTGTTTTGGTCTCGGTTTATTTGTGTGTCAAGCACAAACAGGGTGAAACGCGTTGCCTAAGTCCTTCCCAGAGGATTACAAGGTGGATTTATTTCAGACAGGAAGAAAGCAAGCTTTTGTCTTTCTGACTTACAGATTCGGTTTTCACTTTAAAAGATCAAAGTGCCTAAAGTGTTAAGATGAGCTCGTACCCATAGAATCATAGAATCATAGAACAACCAGGTTGGAAGAGACCCACCGGATCATTGAGTCCAACCATTCCTAGCAAACACTAAACCATGTCCCTCAGCACCTCATCCACCTGTGCCTTAAACACCTCCAGGGAAGGTGAATCAACCACCTCCCTGGGTAGCCTATTCCAATGCCCAATGACCCTTTCTGTGAAAAACTTCCTCCTAATCTCTAGCCTAAATCTCCCCTGGTGGAGCTTGAGGCCATTCCCTCTTGTCCTGTCCCCTGTCCCTTGGGAGAAGAGCCCAGCTCCCTCCTCTCTACAACCTCCCTTCAGGTAGCAGCGAGCAGCTGCTGGTTGTGCAAGAGCTGAGGGATGTGTAAGGGCTCTGTCTGAGTTTGAAGAGCTGTGGCTCAGCACTGGGACTGTGTGTGGAGCACCGTGGGCCTGGGTCACAGCTACCGTGATGCATTTTTGCTAAGGCAGTGCTCAAAAGCACAGATTCAGCAATGTAGCCCTTTATTCTAGAAACCGGAAAATGGGATGCATGCTGGAGTTGTACATCCCGCTGTAAGCCCTGAATCAAGGGCTCTAGGCTGCCAGCTGGTAAAATTTCTGCGTGAACCCTGCACATGCCCTCTCTCCCATTCCTGACTGTCGTGAATGTGCTTGCCTGGGGAGGTGGTGGAGTCAGCATCCCTGGAGGGGTTTAAAACATGGGCTGATGAGGTGCTCAGGGATGAGTCAGTAGTGGACTGGGATGGTTGGACTTGATGACCTCAGAGGTCTTGTACAGCCAAGTGATTGTGTGATTCTATGCTGCCTGACAAGTTGATGGCCTCAAGCTCCACCAGGGAAGATTTAGGCTGGACATTAGGAAAAAAATTTCCCAGAAAGGGTCACTGGGCACTGGCAGAGGCTGCCCAAGGAAGGGGTTCATTCACCTTCCCTGGAGGTGTTTAAGGGACGGGTGGATGCGGTGCTGAGGGACACGGGTTAGTGATTGATGGAATGGTTGGACTTGATGATCCAGTGGGTCTCTTCCAACCTGGTTGTTCTATGATTCTAAAAGAAAATATCTAATACATCCACCTACTGATCCTCTCACAGACTGACCCCACCGATGAGCCACATCAGGAACACCAGCTGAGCAGTGCTGAACTGCCACCTGCTTGGAGCAGGAGCATTCTCGCTTACCAGAAATGTTAAAACGTTACTCCCTGAATCCTGTGTTCAGTTGTGGGCCCCTCAGCACAAGAAGGATGTTGAGGCTCTGGAGCGAGGCCAGAGAAGAGCAACGAAGCTGGTGAAGGGGCTGGAGAACAGGCCCTATGAGGAGCGGCTGAGAGAGCTGGGGGTGTTTAGCCTGGAGAAGAGGAGGCTGAGGGGAGACCTCATTGCTCTCTGCAACTACCTGAAAGGAGGTTGTGGAGAGGAGGGATCTGGGCTCTTCTCCCAAGGGACAGGGGACAGGACAAGAGGGAATGGCCTCAATCTCCGCCAGGGGAGATTTAGGCTAGAGATTAGGAGGAAGTTTTTCACAGAAAGGGTCATTGGGCATTGGAATAGGCTGCCCAGCGAGGTGGTTGATTCACCTTCCCCGAAGGTGTTTAAGGGACGGGTAGATGAGGTCCTGAGGGACATGGTTTAGTGTTTGATAAGAATGGTTGGACTCAGTGATCCTATGGGTCTCTTCCAACCTGGTTATTCTATGATTCTATGACTGCTGCTCCTGGGCAGGAAGCATTTCCGCTCTCCTGGAAGAAGGACCACCGGGGCTCTTGCAAAAGGGCAGTGCGCTCCGTTGCGTGCGGTCAGTGCAGAAGTGAGAGCTGACACAGGGCTCCTGGGATGACACTGCAACACGGTGAGATTGCAACATGCTGCGGGTGCACTTTATTGTCTTGCTGGAACTCATTGCTGAGTTCCTGCCTCCAAGTGAAAGAATGACATGAAAATGGCCTTTAGTTGTCCTCACAATGAATGATTCATAGAATCACAGAGTCATTAACAGTGGAAAAAACCTCCAAGATTATCAAGGAAGGAGCTGGTATGTGGGCTTGAGGACCTATGCGGTGGCACTGTCTTCTGCAGAAGAACAGTACAGGAGACATTCACAGCCTGAGAGGCTCCAGACGCCTCTGTGAGGAACTCACCTGAGGCCACAACGGTTCCTTGGCCTCCAGCCTCTCGTTTTGCTTTGCACCACAGCAGTTGTGTAACACAAGTCTCCAGCGGTAATGCTGTGGTGGTAAGAGCAGATGTAAGCTGGAAACAATCACAGTATGGCCTGCCTGCTTCCTGAGAGCTCGCATAACTTTATCTGATGGCACCTTAGTTCTTTCAGGCCTTAGAGGCATCGTTGCCAATCCTTCAGAATCTGTGAGCTGACACAGCATGGCTGATGCTTCACATGGCGGAGAGATTTCCAGGGTATGTTGGGACAACTAGAGCAGTAGGTTTTGACAAATGCAGCTGTGCAGAACTCACCATAAGACATTTCATAGAATCATAGAATCATAGAACAACCAGGTTGGAAGAGACCCATTGGATCATCGAGTCCAACCATGCAATTTCTGGGCTTTCCTCAGCCCTTGCCTCTCACTCCCAGCTCTGCAGGGCAGCTTTTGTGCTGCTTCCTCAGTTATTTCACCAGCACAACCATGGCACGCCCTCAAACCAATAAGAATCACTTTAAAAATAAAATGACAAGCATCACTTTTCAAAAAAAACTGTCTGTAACCATGAGCAACTCAGAAATCAACCCATTCCCAAAAGTCCTCTGCGGAAACTCTGCAAATTTTGCCTTTAAGTTCTGCCTCAACAACAAAATGTATTTTTCAGTCCCTTCAGTAGGGAAACAATTCATTCTTCATCTGAACTTGTGCCACCTCATCCACACTTCATACCACCCACACAGTAAGTACTCCAAAAATGCATACAAACCTCAAGCTTTATGTCTTCTGCCACAGACACTAACCTTCCATCTGGCACTGCTTTTGGGATACAATTACCATGAGGTTTGGCATTTCCTTTTTGACTGGGTTGTGAAAAGAGGACATGCACTGGCTCATACAGAATTACAAGCATTCCTTTCAGCGAGCACTAGGACAAATCCAAGGCATGACACTCCAGTTTTAGTTAGTAGTTTCTTAACTATCACAAAACACCAATGAAAAAGTACCTGATGAAAAGCGCTCCTGTGACAGAAAGCCTTGGACAGGGCCTTCTTGTCCATCCTCGCAGGAGTGTTTGCACCAGAGCAACGGTAACTACATCAGCTTTTGTCACTCTGATTGTGTATTCCAGCAGACAGTACTTCAAGGGGCGATTGAGGAATGAAGCTCTGTCTTCAAACTGGGCAAGAAAAACTAAAAATGTCAAAGAGGCTGCACACACCCACCCTAAAACTCATTTTTTTCCCTCCCTGTCCAACTGTATACCTTGAAACTCAAGCATTATTAATTAAAGAATCATAGAATCATTGAATCACCAGGTTGGAAGAGACCCATCAGATCATCAGGTCCAACCATTCCTATCAAACACTAAACCATGTCCCTCAGCACCTCATCTACCCGTTCCTTAAACACCTCCAGGGAAGGTGAATCAACCACCTCTCCGGGCAGCCTATTCCAATGCCCAACGACCCTTTCCATGAAAAACTTCCTCCTAATGTCTAGCCTAAATCTTCCCTGGTGGAACTTGAGGCCATTCCCTCTTGTCCTGTCCCCTGTCACTTGGGAATCTATTAACAAAGAGCCTAATAACAAAGTCTGTGAGTTCGAGTGCAATCCGTAGCTATTCCCTTTCCCACACTTCCATAGCACCTTCAAAACCTCACATGAAAGGTGAACTGCGTGACGCTGAAGCCAACAAGTGTACATCCTGCTCATTTTGCAATCTTTAGCTGGAAGGAAACTGGTTTCAAACTCTGGTTTAGTAACCATTCCCTGCTCACAAAGGCTGTTCCACCTCCCTCACCAAAAGAGGTGAAGCAACCACTGCACCGTGTTCACAACTCACCACCAATACAGTCAAGGATTTATTGTACCTATTAAGAATTAGTTTGGGTTCTGGATTTCTCTGGTCCAAAAGGGCTAAAGAGGTGATTCCTTTCCTTAACCTGTTCTAAAGCTGTCGAGACTTAGAATCACAGAATCATAGAATCACTCGGTTGGAAAAGACCTTTGAGATTGTTGAGTCCATCCCTAGAGATGTTCAAAACTCAACTCGACGTGGTTGTGAGCAACCCGCTCTCATTGACCCTGCTTTGGATAGGCAGGAGGTGCATGTTCATGCAACGACTTGCTGAGGAAGTTGTCTGAAATAGGAAGAGGGAAATCTCCGAATCCAGACATGGGACATCTGAATCTGAATAACCCTGTAACCTTTGGGGAGGTAGGGAAGGATGGTTTTTTTTGGAGAACAAACTGAAGTGTACAGACAGCGCAGGGGCTACACCTTTGAGATGGCAGACAGCAAACCTCAAAGCACAACAACATCACTTTGTCCATGTAGCTTCAGAGAAAAGGAAAATGTTTTTAGTTGTGGCGATTGATTTGACACTTTTACCAGAAAAAGGTGATGTGGGGAAGCTCTGACTCTCAGGGCTGTGTTACAGATCTGACAGGGAATGGTTGCTCTGTGTATTCTCTCCCAGCTCTGAGGAATGTCTGGTCTCTAAGGTTTTCTCTGTCAGACCTCTTGGGTGGTGGGAAGACCAGAGTTGCTTTTGGACCACCTCAAAGTCTCCTAGGAAGGACACACTAAGCATGAAGGAGAAAACAATTGCATCAAAATATGTCAAGTCCTTTCAGACTGGCCAATCCTTCATGGATTTGGGGGAACAGCACTTGGCCTCTGTTAGAACAGCAGAACTAGAACACATGAGGGCAGAATTTTCAGGAGGACCTTTTAAACCTCATCTAAGAGTACATGGAAACATAAGGTCTGATGAAGAAGAAGGTGTCCTGGGTCTCTAACAATTCTTATTTATGCTCTAATAGTCTGTGACAAACTCTTCTGCAAGACATCTTACTTCTGTACTCCAGAACTGCAGAAACCATGGAGGTTTAGCAAAAGCAGCAGGAATCTTTTCCGAAGAGCATGTGACTGACAGTATGAACCTTACATCGTGCATGCCACTGCCAATTTGAAAATGATAGAAGACGGACTGGAATCAAGGCTCAGAACGACTTTTAACAGTTCCAAAGATCCGCGGTAGTTATGGCACTTCAGAGGAGCAGGGAAGGGATGTTGGTTTCTGTGGGTAGGTACACGCTGCGCTCAGGGACTACCCTCAGTGCATTCCTTATGCTCATAATGAATGGTTTCCTGCTTAGCCACGTGGGGACTGGGCACCCCGCCTGGTCGGGCCTCACAAACAGGTATTGTCAGGCTTTCAGGAAAAAAGTGCTGGGGAAAACCAAGCTCCTCGCTGTAGGTGCAGATTCTTTTCCACAGTAAGGACTCTGAGGCTTGGGTTGGGCATCATTAATGGCCTGTGTCAACACAGCTGTTTATGATAAATTGAAGCACATAAAATCCTGTATTTTAATTACACTTACATACAAGTAAATTAGCCCTGGGCTGGCAGTCAGAGGAACAGCAAGTGATCCTCACGTCCTTCATTGCATCCCAATGGCAAATATTTTTCCTACAGTAAACAAGAGAAGATGCCTTTTATTCCAGGAGAATCCAAGCCCAAAAAAGGACAAACTGAGAGAGCTGGGGGTGTTTAGCCTGGAGGAGGTTGAGGGGAGACCTCATTGCTCTCCCCAGCTCCCTGAAAGGAGGTTGTAGAGAGGAGGGAGCTGGGCTCTTCTCCCAAGGGACAGGGGACAGGATGAGAGGGAATGGACTCAAGCTCCACCAGGGGAGGGTCAGGCTGAACATTAGGAAAAATTTTTTTATGGAAAGGGTCACTGGGCAGTGTCAGAGGTTGCCCAGGGAGGGGGTTGAGTCGCCTTCCCTGGAGGTGTTCAAGGGATGGGTGGACGAGGTGCTGAGGGACATGGGTTAGTGATTGATGGGAATGGTTGGGCTTGACGATCCAGTGGGTCCTTTCCAACCTGGTGATTCTATCATTCTATCTATCATTCTATTTATCATTCTATTTATCAAACCTTGCAGGAGAACACTGAGGAGAGGGGAGGGTGGGAATGGCACAGGGAGGTAAGGGCTCTCAGGAGTTCAGGACACACCTTAGGAGCTGCGGAAGGTACAAATCCCCTAAGAGTTTGAACTGTGAAAGGACAAGCCAGCTTGGCTTGTGGCTGGTGGAGGTTTGGCAGGCATCCGACCCAAAGTCACACCAGATGCAGCTCAGTCGGAGAGAGATCAGGCAGGCAGAAAGCATTCAGGGTGGATTGTAAGTGAAGCTTTCTACTGCCAGGTCACTTTCTTTTGGAGTTAAAGAACTTGACCACTTTCCCCAAGCACCGGGGTAAACTGCAAAGGAACCAGGAGCTTAGTATGTGAAGAGTCTGAATAATGCAAATAATCCCCCTCAGGCTTTTCAGTCTGAGACAAGAACAAAATGACCACATGAAGGGAAGAAGAGGAAAAGCCAGCGACGAGAAAAACAAGTTTGGATCCCCTGAAAACCACTACTTTTCTGCACAGCATGTGCTGGAGGTGCTGCATTTGCTCTTTTGCCTCAAGGAACAGGGGCAGGTGGGAAGAGACAGGAGCCGGGCTCAGCTCGCACCTCAGCTGCCTGGAATCTGTAACAACTGCAGGAGAGAACGGAACCTCCTGGTGCCACCGCAAAGCAAATCCTTATTTGTGTCTGTTAACAGGGGAAAACAATTGCAGATATTCCAGAATAAGACATTGCAGAGCAGAACAAACACCAGCTGTTAACTGCAAAAACCACACCAGGGCAAATATTTAACTGTCATAAATGATCAGAGAGCAGTTCCCAGGAAAAGGGTGTCTGCTTGAATGCAGCTCATGCTTCCACAGGGTCTGGCCAGCAGGACCAGCAGATTCCTTGGCGTGTGTTTGTTCTATTTGGGCCTCCAGTTCGGCACTTGCTCAGGGGCATTGCCAATGTCAGGGGTCTTTGTTTAAGTTGCTAAAAGCTCCACCTTGATTTCAGGTGATGGAAATGTATCAATAGTGTTCAATGCTCAGTGTTCCTGCTCATCCCACAAGGAACCAGCTTCCCACACACGGGGATAGGCCCTCCTGGACGAAACACGCTGCAGTTCCTTTCCTCGCCAAGCTCTTCTCTCTTCACCTTTTGTTCTCTCGGGTGCAGACAAGATGCTGCACGTAAGCCTGCCCTACACATACACCCTTTATCATAGAATCATAGAATCACCAGGTTGGAAGAGACACATCGGATCATTGAGTCCAACCATTATCTCCACTCCTACCTCATTTTTCCTTGGCACTGCTGGAACTTTGGAAATAAAGAACACCTTGATGATTTCCACACAGGAATTTGAGGCCAATACACTCTCTTCTGTCTCCTCATAGCTGCTGTGCTTCACACCATCTCACTGCCTCTGATTTCAGGACCTCATTCTCTTCAGATTTAGACCCCACACTGAAGCGTGATTCCGTTGATTTTCATTTATCTCCGATTTACACTGGTTGGTGGGTGACTGGAATTGCAATACCCATGCAACATAGATCTGTTAATTCTGCTTTGCTTTGCAACAGTCTTGAAAATACAGCAGTTTTGGAGAAACTGTCATCACTTTACCCTCCTCCCTCTCATAGATAAAGACTCCCCAGAAACCAGACATCTAGTTTGGGTAGGGCTGAGGGGATAGAAACCTGCAGGAGGAGGCCAGAGAGTAAAGGAGGGAGTGTGGGTAAATGCTGATCCCAAGAAATTCATGTCTTGAGCTTTTGCCTTACTCTCAGCCACTGCTTCTGCTCCATCCTGCGAGCCTGGGCCTTGTCACACTGAATAAAGTATTTGCTGAGTAATTCTTTGGTTTGTGCATTGTACTGGCTTTTCAGTTGATTTCAGGATGATTAATGAAAAAAGGTATTAATTGAATATGAGAGACGACGTGTGGTGACACCACCTGAAACGATGGAAAGTCCCTGAGCAATCCCACTGCCATTGTTTATATTAGTGCACCCGATACAATTATCAGACCACAGGGGTCACTTTTTCTTTGAAAACATTGCTGCCTGTTGAGAAGCCTGCGCATCCTGGTCATACTTGGGCAGCATCATGTCCCTTGTTGTTCCCTTCTTCTTTTCCCCCCTGCGCCGCTTCCCTTTTTGGAGATGATTTCATTTCCTCTGCAGTTACCACACAGACAGGAAAACCCCAGGAATACACAAAGGCAGATATTTTCCATCAAACGTGATCAGTGAACGGCTTCTGATCCTACCATGAATAGGCCAAAGGGCGCAGAAAGGAAGGGCTGCAATTCTGGATTCCCTGGGACTGCTGGGTGCTGTGATCAAAGCTCTGAGTCAACCACAAAGGCCCTGCTCGAGGCTCGGGGTCTTGGCTGAAGTGGCGTTAAGGAAACACAGCAGTGCAGGTGCAAGGTGGGGAGTGGGGAATGCACAGCACTAGGATGCAGAACAGCAAGCAGGGCAAGCAAAGGGAAGCAGAGTTGTCAACAGAATATTCAGCGCAGAGAGAACAAGGTTGTTTGAGGTGTGTGCATAGAATTATGGAATGGTTTGGGTTGGAAGAGACGTCAAAGCCCATCCAGTGCCACACCTGCCATGGGCAGGGACACCTCCCACTGCATCAGGGGCTCCAAACCCCATCCAACCTGGTCTTGAACCCTGGGACAGCCACTGCTGCTCTGGGTAACCTGGGCCAGGGCCTCATCACCCTCACAACAAAACATTGCTTCCTAAGATCTCATCTCAATCTCCCCTCTTCCAGCTCAAAACCATCCTCCGTCATCCTGTCCCTACACTCCCTGATCAAGAGCTCCTCCCCAGCTTTCCTGGAGCCCCTTTCCGTACTGGAAACTGCTCAGATGTTCTCCAGGCTGGATAAACCCAAGTATCTCAGCCTGTCTTCATATGGGAGATGTTTCAGCCTTTGGATCACCTCCGAGGCCTCCTCTGGACTCATTCCAACAGTTCCATATCCTTAAGTTGGGGACTCCAGAACTGGACCCAGGACTCCAGGTGGGGTCTCACCACAGCAGAGCATAATGGGCAGAATCCCTTCCCTTCCCCTGCTGGTCTATGTGTTCCATGACTGTGCATCACTGGAGCCCTTGCTCATGCTGCAGGGAGATCCCCATCTCAGGCCTTTTCCAGACAGAACTCGGAGGCACTTTTCCTGCCCCTAAACCAGAGATTTCATCAACAGTGAGGTGGAAAAAAGTACTCACCAGCACAGTTGTTGCAACTGCGCTGCTCACGGGCCGCACGGGGAACACAGGAACAGGGATCAGCACCTCCTGTCATGGGAGGAAGTGGCCCTGCGGAACAGAGGAGCTCTGGTTTGCATCCTCCTTCTCAGAAGACTTTGTGCAACTGCATGACTAAGGGATGCTCCTGTGTTAAAGGTCTTGTACAGTGACCTTTGGTAACACCTGCCCAGCAGAGGACTGGCTGGTGCAGAAAAAGCACTGCGCTCCATGCAGTTAATACCAAGGATAAACAGAAGAATTTATCACAACGAGTTCAGCTTTTGGAATTGCATATTAATTAAACAAAAGAGCATGAATATTTTTGTAGAGGTCGGCCCAGACACCGCGGAAGTGCATGAGGATGAACATGTGTCTCATGGCTGCATTTCTATTTACAGCCATTTATTCCATCTCTTTCTTATGGAATTGTAGAATTATGGGATCTTTCAGGTTGGAAAAGACCTCTCAGCTCATCCAGTCCAACCATCAGCCCAACCACACTGTGTCTACTGAATTATGTCATGAAGCACCAAGTCTACACATTTTTTGAACTCCTTCAGGGAGGGAGACTGCAGCACTGCCCTGAGCAGCCTCTCCCAGGACTTCATCACTCCTTCAGTAAAGGAATTTTCCCTAACATCCAACCTTAACCTTCCCTGGTGCAGCTTTCCTCTTGTCCTATCGCTTTTTATGTGGGAGAAGAAACCAACATCCGGCTCACCACGACCTCCTTTCTGGGAGCTGCAGAGAGCAATGAGGTGTTTCCTCAGCCTCCTCTACTCCAGGCTAAACAGACCCAGGGCCCGCAGCCACTCCTCATGAGGTTTGTGTTTAAAAGCCATGCAGTACGCCAGACGGCAAACTTAAAATCTTGGGGGGGTTGTCACTACCTATTTAAGAAGTAGGGAGAAGTAGGGAAAAGATACCTACTCCTGGTCTCCGTAGCTCTTAGTAAGGTCTCTGCTTGCCTCAGGCGAGATCCACAGTAGAGACAGTGACACTGCTAGAACACAGGTGACATTGAAGGCCCAGGCTGCCAGTGAAAAAAGCAAAGAACTGGAGATGTTTTCCCTTTGCAGATCAAAAGCACACACAGGGTTTGCATGAAGGGCCACAGAAGTATGAGAAAATAAGAGGAAGAATTTGCCTACAGGGACTGCTCTTTCCTGCTGAGCCAAGTATTCCCTAAATAAACCCAACAGGAGCTGTCACGTTCACTGACTCAGCCACTCAGCTATTTCTAAACCAACTTTTGCACGTTTGGATGTAAAATTCCAGGTATGAGGCAGCATTGCTTAAGATATCGGTGAGCAATTGCCGAGTGAGATGTGGACAGAGCAGAGTTGTGGGTTCCACGGGGCAAATGAATCCCCTGCTACTCACGTGAGCATAAGGAAACATGAAGATCCAGGTCACTCAAAGTCAAGGAAAATTGGGGAGCAGCATACAAAAAAAATGACCTGAGAGGCTCCAATTTCTCACTTAGGCTCCCCAAGCTCTCTCCTGATGTGGAGCCTCAGTCAGTGGGATTTGCAAGCTTTTCTGCCTGCAATAGCACCTGCAGATCCATCCCAGCTAACCATTCCTGAGGAACATGGTTTAGTGTTTGATAGGAATGGTTGGACTCGATGATCCGATGGGTCCCTTCCAACCTGGTTGTTCTATGATTCTATGATTACCTGAGAGGCATAAGGCATTCATGCCAAGAAAACTGGAGCTTCACAATAACTACTTATGTTTCCTATAATAAAAACAGTGTTTATTCAGCTGAAGCTACCAGGAACTGTTTGCAACAGTCATACTTAAAGCTTAGGACTTATCTCTTCAGTCAGAGACTACGTGCATTAGAAATTCAGCAGCATTTAGTCCACCTGCCTCACATTACCCCAACAAGGCCCTTTTAAGTGAAGTGAAAGAGCAGCTCCTCTCTTTCACCCACATCTCATGAGTTTACAAGCAACCGTGTGATCTTTTTATCGACAGTTCATCTTTTCCAGCTTCTTGTAACAACCGAAGGACTTCTCTCTTTGTGGACTGTTTGGTTTGGTTTTTTTTTTTTGGAGGTCACGTCTTCCTCTCACTACCTCTTTGATCCCAAGTCAGACCACAGGCTCCAGAGCCCTGCTCTGCTCTCCCCATTGCTCCACAGCAAGATTTGTGATGTTGGAATCATGATGTCATCTGTTGTAGAGGTCTGATACCTCAGCTCTTTCCTTACCTTTGAGCAGTTATTTACAAAAGCCTCCAGCATTAAGTGCTTATGTCTGACATTGGTTAATCCTACTGTGTTCACTGTAAGCTGAAAATCTACAGAAGAAGCAGGGGCTTAAATCCATAGTTACACATCTTATGACCTGCGGAGAACACCTCCTCTGTTTATAAAGTTGACTGTGTAAGCTCCAGGCACTAATATCTGCAGTGACAGTAAGGGAATTTCAGCCTGGCACACCGCAATCATAGAATCATAGAATCACCAGGTTGGAAGAGACCCATCAGATCATCGAGTCCAACCATTCCTATCAAACACTAAACCATGTCCCTCAGCACCTCGTCCACCTGTGCCTTAAACACCTCCAGGGAATCAACCACCTCCCTGGGCAGCCTGTTCCAATGCCCAATGACCCTTTCCGTGAAAAACTTTCTCCTAATCTCTAGCCTAAATCTCCCCTGGAGGAGTTTGAGGCCATTCCCTCTTGTCCTGTCCCCTGTCCCTTGGGAGAAGAGCCCAGCTCCCTCCTCTCCACAACCTCCTTTCAGGTAGTTGTAGAGAGTAATGAGGTCTCCTCTCAGCCTCTTCTTCTCCAGGCTAAACAGTCCCAGCTCTCTCAGCCGTTCCTCATAGGGTCTGTTCTCTGGCCCCTTCACCAGCTTCATTGCTCAAATAATGGAGCAATTCTCCAACAAATGGAGAGTTACAAACACATACAGGTGCCATAAAGATAAGAATAAGTTCTGTACATATTCTGTGTTTCTAAACTTCTTTAATTACCAGGGTGTTTCCTGTTAATGAAAAGCAACTTCATGGTCATCTAGGGAAAGGGGTTTGCCCGTACCCCGTGACTCACTTCAGCATCTGACAGGTTCGGAGTTTCCACCACAGCGACCCATTCATGATCCAGAACACTGAGGGGAGCATATAAACCCAGCTGGTGCCAGAGGAGAGGCACTGGGCAAGCTAGAGCTGCCAGAGCTCACCTCGCTGCAGAGACAGGCCAGGACCGCACGAGGGAAGAACACTCCAACACCATGGTGGGCAAGGCTGTGGCTGTTCTCCTAACCCTTCTCCTGATCTCAGCTCTTGAAACAAAAGGTAAGGACATTCTTCCTAGAGCTCTATTAACAACTAGGAGTGTAAATGCTGGCTTACAAGTACAGCAAATAATAACTATTTATAGTTGGACTTGATGATCTTAAAGATCTTTTCCAACCTCACTGATCTTGTGATTTTATTCCAACACCATAAGCAAAAAGAAGATGTTGTGCTTCCCATGGAAGCAGTGAAACAATCCACCTTATTCTATTTCTTGTGTTACAGGCGAGGCCATGCCACGCTCCGCGATAGAGCTCCGGTGCCAGTGCATAAGCACCTACTCCAAGTTCATCCATCCCAAGTTCATCCAAAACGTGAACCTCATCCCCAGCGGACCACACTGCAAGGACGTCGAAGTCATGTAAGTGTTTTGCAAACTCCTCTCAGTGAGTTAACACGGAGGAAATGAGTTGGACACAAGGGATGATGTAAGTGTGCTCTGAAGGATGTGATAATCCGGCAGGCATGGCTGTACAGTGCAGACGACAGTGCTCCGTGCTCTTACAAAGTGCTCTGTGTGTTATAAATTGAGTGTTGGGTTTTTATGCCAATCTCTACTTCTTAAACAATCTGTGCAATATTTCAGCCTAATCCCACAGCCATCAGGCAGCATATAACTTAGAATCATAGAATCATAGAACAACCAGGTTGGAAGAGACCCATTGGATCATCGAGTCCAACCATTTCTATCAAACAGTATCAAACTTCCTGAAGCTCTGAATTCCACCAACACACGAGAAGAGAATAAAACTCACAGAGCTGTGCTGAGCAAGTGATCATAACACGAATTATAACAAGGTCAAAAATATGATCACACTCCTACCTAAGCTGATGAAAAGAACTACTGTTAGCACACAGATCATGTAACCTGGGCACAATTCCAGGGCTCCTACTGTAACAAAATCCCTATGGACTGGGCAGTGGTTTCAAAATCAAGATGGGAAGGTTTAGCCCTTCAGCTAAATAGCATCACAAAGACAGAACACGCTGCGGAGGAAAAGCAGCAATGTTGGAGAGTGAGAGTACTGTGCATGATTGGATTAATTCAAACAAACAGATTCAAGATGTTATGAAAACATTTAAAACAAACAGCTTTATGTTAAGCTACAGCCTCAATTGACGGCACTTAAGGCAAAGAGAAAGATGTACCCCGGGAAGGGTGTTAGGAGAGAAGAGGGAAATGGTCTTGGAACTCACTGAACAGACCTTTTCTCTTTCTTTTCCCTTTGTGCAGAGCCACCCTGCACGATGGCTCAGAGGTGTGCCTGAATCCTGCCGCTCCCTGGGTGAAGCTGATCATCAAGGCCATCCTAGACAAGTGAGTCCTGTGTTCCCGATGGGCATAGCTTATCAAACCCTTGTTTCAAATGCTTGAACAAACACGCACAGCGTGAAGAAGGCTCTGCCTCCTCAGGCAGCTGCTGCCATTTGTGTTCCTGAGCTGGGACACACACTGCGATAGTTTTGAGCTTTGACTGCAGTGCTAGGTCCGATCCCACATCCCTGACTTAATGCTAGCTACATCTCGCCTCTGGCACAAGCATCCTCAGACCTTCCAGCTCAGGGTCTCAGAAAATCCGGGTGTCTGAGTGCTTCCCTCTTGCCTGCAATGGTATAAAGCAACAACCAGGTTTTCAAAACAGCACTTAGATGCAGGGGAAATGAGGCCCAAGAGGTGTTAGAAGAAACATGGAGCTACGGGAGACACTGATAACTGAGTAGTTGTGACAAAGTCACACTATACCCTTAAGTGTCCCTTAAGTTTGGCAACAGCTCCTAAGGGACTTGGACACCAAAGCACAAACCCTTCCTGGAGGATCTCAACTGAGTCCAGTGAGCAATGCCTGTGCCATGGACAAGTTCTAATCATCTCCTTCACATTTTTCTTCTTTCTAGGGCAAGTACCAAACCTGTGGCAGTGTCTTAAGATGAAGAAAAGGGTCCTAATGCTTCCAGGAAGGCAGAAAAGGCAGAGATGCTCATCCTGCTTCTGCCATGCAGCCCTGTTCCTCCTGCCTCCTGCTTTCACCCCTCCAACAGCATCGAGTCTGCATTCCCTCCTCCTGTAGGCAGCTGACAACGGCACTTTACATCTTCTTGAAAGGTCTCCTAATGTAGGAGAGAAACCACTGACATTAGAGAAAGCTGTCAGAGGCTTGTGAGGGGAGATGGAAGTGGTTCTAACCCAATTCTGCCCAGCTTAGTAAAAGAAAGACCACCCAGTCCTGCAACCAGGCCACTACCACTACGAACCAGCAACTGACTGCAAGACGGGAGCTCACGGAATTAGGAAGCCAAATCCCTGAGACAGGAGGGATTCTGCCATCATTTCCAAGCTGTTATTTAGTGAGAATTAGTGCTGTGAATCTATAAATGTATCTTTGAATGCCATCTTTTTCTTAGAGAAATGCACTTTGTTAATTTATAAGTTTTTTAAATTTAATTTGTTTTTTAATATTTATTTTTGCATAAGAATGCAGTTGGTCTTCACTATTTATTTATTTATTTGTGGGAATACTTATATTTCTGTTCCTAATAAACACTTGTTGAAAAGTTTTCCTGTCTATATCACATCTTATTTTATAATTTCCTTGTTGAAACACAGAACTGGAACAGAGGGTGCATTTTCTCTCACTTTCTATCATGCAATGGGTTCTTGGAAGGGTAAGTGGTGGCCGAGGTGTGGGGACTGCTAATTACAAGAACAAATTCTTGCCTCTGGTGAGCGCAGGTGGTTTCCAGTAGGAGGAAATATAAAAAAAATTTGCCTTCTTCTTCTTTTGCCCAACCCCCTGTTTTCACAGGTCTGAGTGATAATATTTACCAATAGTAGATAATGAACAAGTAACGGTTAGTGCCGAGACCGTGGCAGTGGAGGTGCTCAGCAGGGATGTCAGCTGGGAGCCTGGCACCAAACAAGGTTTCTCATTAACTTAAATGAACATGAAACCTGATAAACATTGGGGAAGTCACTGAGCGTCTTCCCTAATTCCGATGAAGAAGGAGGACTATGTTGGGAAGACCAGAGCCCTGAGCATATAGCATCTGCTTGTGACACAGCGATTGACAGCAAAGTGACTGGAATATGAGCAGCAAACACTTGGGAGAATGGAAAGGATGAGCAAATGGTTTGATATTTGGTTTTGTTCTGCCGTCTCCAACAAGGAGCCACTCTGTGTTCTGCATGTTTTGCATGTTCTCATGTTTGCTCCCAGTGCAAGACAGAAAGGGAGCTTCTGGTACTGTTTGAGCAAACTCTTGTGTGAAATGCCAATGAGTCCAACCTCACTTTGTCCCTAACTCCATCCCTGCCTCTGCCACCCAGTGCTGCACTCCAAGCCTGTCAAGCCCCATCCTCGGAATGTGAAGGAGGGAAAGCTACCCAAGGGGACAGGTTTTGTTCAGGCTTGCCTTACAACACCAAACCTTCCTCTTTTCTGAGTGGTTTTAATAAGTTGTCCTCTTTCAGGGGTCTCATTTGGAGGCATGCATGTCAGGAATACCAGCCAGGGATGGGGAGAGGTGGGGAAGAACCACTTTAGATGCCTGCTTGTAAAAGAATGTGTGTATCCTAAAGGCTTGGCACCACTTCTAGTGCTACACAGGTACTTACAGTCAGTATGTGACCTTTGGCACAAGCAAAACCCCACTCAGGTTACCGTGAGCTGAATCGCAGCCGAGGAAGGCCGCTTCCCAGAAATTCTTCTGCCCAAGCCATCAGCAACAGCTGCTCTCCCAGGACCACGGGCAGGACACCTGCACAGGGGCTGAACCATAACCCTCCTTGTCCACAGGTCACCAGTCACCAGTGGGATGGGGCTCAGAGGCTGGCCAGAAATGATAAAATACTGCATGACTTTTCTCTGTCACTCACACAATACCTTTCTGGGGAACGCAACAACCACCCTCACACTTCCAAAACCAACTTTCAGAGCCAACTCAGAGAAGCACTGCGGATTTTCTGGTTTGAAGACTGTCTTTGGTAAACATAGGTTCTTATGCCTTTCTGCTTCTGTCCCTAGAAAGCTGAACTTGGGTTTGTTGAAATTCCATGAATATACTGATTCTCCTGGCAAATGAGTTTATATCAAGACACTTAGCATTCAAACCAGCTGTGAAGTAGTTAATGACCTCAGCCCAGTGGGCAGAAGCCAGACACCAGCATGTCCACCTCTCCTGCATACAAAGCCAAGGCTCATTCGGCAGGGCCCTGCTTTCCCAAACCTAACTGTCTTCCTAATTTCAGTAAAGTATTGAAATGCACACAGAGTTTTATCAGCTTGGCCCAGGTTCTTGCCCCAGGGCTGCTTTTTCCCACCTCACAGCAGTAAGAGTATCACATATCCCAATGACTAAACCACACACGCTCTGGGAACGGATTCCTGAGGCACATGCGAAAGGTCTCACTGATGACGTGTTTATCCTCTGGTTCAAACACTTGTGATTATTCTGCATGCATGAGGGCAGAAAGAAAAATAAGCAAGTGCTTGTTTTGATCAGGGGTATTGGCAGTTCCTGTCATCAGGTTCTCCCTATTTTCATGTTCTGCACGAATGACATTCTCAGTAGAGCTTAACTGACCAAGGTGACAATGCCTCAGCCTTTCCAGCTCATTCTTCCCTGTTCAGTAACAAGAGAGTTTTGCAGGACAGAACTAAGCACCTAAACCCCTGCTAATGACAAAAGCCTTTTGGAGGAATACAGAGACCAACCATGCTCTGTTCATAAAGCACAAGCTTTAACAACTCCACCAGAGCCATGCCAGAAGAGTTTCTGCAGGACTGGGATGAACATTTCCCATCATTATCCTGGGTTAAAGATCTTGCACAGGGAGATTTAGGTTAGAGATTAGGAGGAAGTTTTTCACACAGAGGGTCATTGGGCATAGGAATAGGCTGCCCAAGGAGGTAGTTGATTCCCCTTCCCTGGAGGTGTTTAAGGGATGGGTGGATGAGGTCCTGAGGGACATGGTTTAGTGTTTGATAGGAATGGTTAGACTCGATGATCTGGTGAGTCTCTTCCAACCTGGTGATTCTATGATTCTATGATTTAAACTCGATGCAAAGAGCTGCACAGAAATTTTACATTTACAGAGGAGGGAAAGTCTCTTTATTTGGGGTTGAGGGATGCCTGGTCGTGCTCTTTGGATTCCCAAGTGCAAGCCCAGCTTTGTAGCTTAAAACCAACACCACAAGGAGAAGGGTAAATGGGAAAGGATGGAGAATAATCACAATCTAAAGAAATAATTGAAGATAGATACCAGCAGAAGGCAGGGAATCCTGAGGTGCCAGTGAAAGGACTGTGCAGGACTGGAGATGAGGAGGCTGAGAGGAGACCTCATTACTCTCTACAAGTACCTGAAAGGAGGTTGTGGAGAGGAGGGAGCTGGGCTCTTCTCCCAAGTGACAGGGGACAGGACAAGAGGGAATGGCCTCAAGCTCCACCAGGGGAGATTTAGTTTAGAGATTAGGAGGAAGTTTTTCACACAGAGGGTCATTGGGCATTGGAATAGGCTGCCCAGGGAGGTGGTTGATTCCCCTTCCCTGGAGGTGTTTAAGGCACAGGTGGACGAGGTCCTGAGGGATATGGTTTAGTGTTTGATAGGAATGGTTGGACTCGATGATCTGATGGGTCTCTTCCAACCTAGTTGTTCTATGATTCTATGATTTGGGATTTAGATGTACCATTTGTGTCAGGAAACGTGGGAGCATGGAGCCTCACAATGTGCTGGAGTGCGAAGTCTGACATGCCTTGAGTTATTATTGCCTGTGTCAGAACTGCACAAGGAGCAGCTTCCCATGGGAGGAGTGTGGACTTGCATTGGACACTCCATGTGAGCACCAAGTCAAAGATGGGGTATGCTTCGTTTAAATTCACATCAGGAACTCCTCACACAAATTGGATAATGCAGGAGGGAGCTGGCAGGGGTTTATGCTTTCCCTGCGGTTTCACAAGTAAACAACACCTGCACGGTCATCCCCTCTGTGCAGCCCTGCACATCATCAGCCTCACCAGTGACCGGCAATTGCAGCTGGGTTGGGTTTAAGAAAAAAAAAAGAACTTCCCAGATTTATAAGTTCCTGGAGACCTGCTGAACTGTGACCAGAGAGAGAATAGAAACCACAGCAAAAATTCATTAGGCCTGTTAAAAAGCCAACCTGTATTCACCTGGAGGTACCCACAGCACAAGCAAGCACAGGTGGACACCTGAGCTGTCTCTGGTGAGGAGCTAGCCTGGGTCAGCTCGACAGCTCAACATCACTGCCAGCCCTGGGGCAGCCTAAAGGAGGCAAGTTAACACTTCCAGAAGGAAATAAATTCAAATTAGAGATATTAAATTACTGTCTTATTACTGAAGGGATACCTGTTGTGCTGCATTTTCCTATAGGTAGGGAGATGCAGGCAGAGAGACATGTATATGCACATATGTATCTATACACAGAGAAAAACAGCAGTTTAGAAGTTATATTTCTGAAGAAAAGAAACATTACTGATTTTAATAGAAGGGGAAATATTTTGCTATTTATTTTCTCTCACTTCACACTATAACAGATCACATTCTTTGCAGCCTGGATATTTATCACGTTGAATATTACTGTTCAAGGGTCCAGGAGACCACTTGTAAGACTGAGCTTGTGTTTAGTGTGTTAAATCCCATTTCATTGATTACTAACTGCTTTCTACAGTCATGGAAGGTGTTAAAGAGTCTTTCTCTTACGATTTCCCAAGTGCCAGGGGACAGGACAAGAGGGAATGGCCTCAAGCTCCACCAGGGGAGGTTCAAACTGGAGATTAGGAGGAAGTTTTTCACACAGAGGGTCATTGGGCATTGGCAGAGGCTGCCCAGGGAAGTAGTTGATTCACCTTCCCTGGAGGTGTTTAAGGCACAGGTAGATTAGGTCCTGAGGGGCATGGTTTAGTGTTTGATGGGAATGGTTGGACTCGACGATCCAATGGGTCTCTTCCAACCTGGTGATTCTATGATTCTATGATTTGCTACAGGCTGTTTATGCCTGGCAGTACAAACTTGGTTCCTGAGGACAGAAAGCACTGTGGGTAGGTTCTGGCAGCCCTCCCCATCCATAGATGCTGTTGGAGCAGGGGAAGAGTGAGGCAAAACCACTCTGACTGCCCTGCGGAATCTGATCCTCTGAGCTGCAGGGTGTATGAGGGGACATGGGGTGTGGGGGGAGATGGAACGTCAGCCTGCAGACGGACAGGTAGGGAACACTCAGGATGATCTCCTTCCCTTTAGATACTGCCCTCCACCAGAACCCTCACACAGATAAACTCTGGACTCCAACCTGAGTTCAAAAGCTGACTGAATGCATCAGTTGTTCCTCTCTCTGCTGCCCACAAGCACTGGTGAATAGTAAGATGCAACCTACCCCATGGATCAGCCATTCTATACACAGTAGCTCATACGCAGCACTGATCTCATTTATGATTTTAAACCATTTGATTGTGGTTTTGCCCATATTCTATATCAGGTTCCCTGCCCGGTGCTGCCAGGAACACCTTCAACTCCGCAGAATCACTGCGGTGACCACTCTGCCAGGGCACATCCAGGCTCCAGCTGTCGAGCGGTGCCACCTGCGGCTGGAGCAGGGGGCCAGGTGACAGTGAGCCACGGTCTGACAGCCAGAGAGGAAGGTGTGACGTACACTACGTCCACTGACCACTTCTAATTTGGTCTGAAGTTCCTGGCACAAACTTCCTAAGTCCCACCATGTGCTTCCTGCTGCCACTTCCATATCTTATTTCCGCACTCCAAAAACGCTTCCTGCCAAACTGAAACGCAACTGAAACAATAGTGCAGCCTTCCCAGAGCAGCAAAACCCCAGCTGCAGGTCACTAACTGTTCCTTGTCGCGATCCGTCCCTCCTCTGGTAGTGCCAGACAGAGCACCTCTGCTCTTAATGTGAATATTTGTCAATATTTGCTTACATTCTATGTTAATATTATAATAAACATTGATGATTTTGTCTCTGTTATTATGCTCCTTTACATTAACATCATCGGTGAGTTCTTATGTTGAATTGTGTCTAATGAAAGGTCTCATTTAAGGGACAACTGAGTGTTCGCAGGCAGAGCTGAAATACATATCATAAATCAACTCGCAGCCTCATAAATACCCACCTACACTGTTACCTTTATAAACACATAAATTAAAAGGCAAATCAACTAAAAAGCTGTGTTGTGGATGGAAGTACCCTACACATGTAATTTTTATGATCACACACACACAATTTTCTGATTAATTGCTGCTAAAAAGCTAATGAATTACCACAAATTATCACTAAATTCCAAATTGCCGATAAATCATAACCGGGTACACATTTCCATTAGTAATGAATTGGTGTAGTCAGTGAATGGGTGAAGCGTAAAATCCCCGAGGATGTACCGAAACATGGCATTGCCAACAATCCCACCTCCCCAGAAGGCTGGATTTGTATTAACTGGCACAACTGGGGTGCGATTAGGAAACAGTGAACTGTGGTAGTGAGGCAGCCAAGGCTGCCGGGAGTTCAGATAAGGCTGAAGAAGACAAAGGTGTAATTTGTATTAGGTTGGAAGGATGCCGAGAAGCCTGTCAGGATAAAAAAAATACACAAGAGAGAGAGCAGATCTGAGAACAGGAATGGGTGACAGAGAGGGAGTTGAATTGAAACCGTCACAGACAACTGCATTGTTATGGAACAACAGCAGGAAGAGAGAGACGAATGGCAACAATAAGAAGAAAAGGTTAAAATCATGTAAGTGCCAACTCCAACCAGCCCGACACAGCTCAAATTAAAACCCGAAGGTACCTCCAGAAGACCAGGATAGGATCTGGGGTGATCCTGGTGGCTGTGCTGGTGGAAATCAGCCCTTATTCCCCTCAAGCCCCTCTGCATATGAGGCTCGACTTGTCATCAAAGCATTGATCTCACTGTGGACACAGTAGGGTGGCCGAGGTGGTTGGCAAGGGATTAAAGGCTCTGCAGCGAACAAGAGTATGGCACAATCAACTGCAAAGGTTAATTTATGGATGCCAAGCAAGAAACCTGTATCGGATCCTCGCTTTGCAGTTAAAGAGCAGCAAGAAAATGTTCTGGGTTTCACTATTTTGAACCAACATCGCTGGCACATGCCAGATGGCAGTGGAGGGCCTTTGGTCCAAGTATTGATCCTGACCCTGCTGAGAGCTGGGAAGCCACAAGTTTCGGTCATGGTGGCTCTACTTATCACTCAGGAAGCTCCAAGATCGTCACATTTGTGGTCACCAAACACAATACTTCAGTAGGCAACAGACACCCAACCGCTGCTTCTGGATTACATCTCCATGGAATCACAGAATCATAGAACAACCAGGTTGGAAGAGACCCACCAGATCATTGAGTCCAACCATTCCTATCAAACACTAACCCATGTCCCTCAGGACCTCATCTACCCATCCCTTAAACCCCTCCAGGGAAGGCGAATCAACCCCCTCCCTGGGCAGCCTGTTCCAATGCCCAATGACCTTTTCCGTGAAAAATTTTTTCCTTATATCTAGCCTAAATCTCCCCTATGTACTCTATCCCGTCATACATAGCATGTGGATGCATCAAAAGGAGGGAAAGTGGTAAACAGCTGATGTAAATGCCTGCACTGAGCGAGAGCAATATTTCACTTGCCAAAGCTCAAGAGACCTGTTTGGACACGAAGCAAAGCGTTTGCCGCTTTGAAATTGATCCAGTTGAAGCCCCTGAAGCCATCGTTATCTCTGCTGGGAGTGGATGTGTGTGCATGGGAACATTGTGTGAATCCATAGTGATAGAGGAAACTGTTCACTATATAAACAAACACTTTAATCTGTGTGAATTCATCTAATGTGTGTGAATTCTGTGCTCACTGGCTGTGATGTTAACTTTTCTGTGGGGCAGCTACGGCTTCTCTGGGCAATCTGGGCCAGGGCCTTCCTACCCTCATCATGAAGAATTTCTTCCTAAATCTTCCCCCTTCCAATTTAAAGCCATTTCTCCTCATCCCGTCACTCCAGGCCCTTGTATAAAATCCCTCCCCAGCTTTCCCGGAGCCCCTTTCAGTACTGGAAGGCCACAAAAAGGTCTGCCTGGAGCCTTCTCTTCTCCATACAGAACAACCCCACCTCTCCCTCAGCCTAAACCATACCCTAGATGCTGCTGAAAGCATAGGCCTGGGAGGTATGCACTTCCCTTTTCAGCAGCCTTTCAGCAGTCGGACTGATTGCACAACCACTGTTTTGTTCATTACAAGCACGTTTTGCACAGTGCTAAGCATGGAAGGCCTCTGCCTGCGGCGGTATCAGCTCGCTCAGTGACGTTATCCTTCCAAAGGAGCAGCAATTCCATTCGCACAAGTCAGCCCTGCTGGCTGGTGGGAAAACACACGCTGCCAAGATCAGACAATGGATTTGGCATTCCCATAGGCAGGGGCTGGAGCAAGATCCTGAGCGAAGCATTGAAGGGATGGAGGGAGAACCTGGGTGAAACAGGGCACTCCCATGAGTGCAGGTGAGGAGTGCCTGGCTGCTGGGCTTGATCTCACTGCCCAACCCTTTCATGCCACTTTAGGCTATGTTACTCCCATTCCCTGTTGTCCTGAGGAAACTGCTTCGCAACAGAAAGAAAGTGGAGGTAGCGGAGCCGCTTCAGCTCTTAGAAAACCTAGTGGATTTTTCTTTCATTACCAACATCCTGCTCTTGTAGAGAGATGCTTGCTCCTAGCTCTGGGGCAGGGTTAATCACAGAGGTGGAGCAGGCTCTCGCCTTCCCTTTTGACCTGGGGATTTCTGCAGCTCCGTTAGCACCGCTCAGCAAACAGCTGAGTCTAGTCGGAAGGAGGACAAGGAGTCAGTGGTTTTGCTCGGGGATTTGAGGGGGAATTTCCTCTTTTTGCCTCAGACGTTTCAATGCACACCAAAATTAGATAATACGGCTGCAAATAGTAACTAGGAAAAGTGGGACCTTAATCACATTTTAATAACCCTGTGTGTGCATGCACGTAGAGACAGACAGACAGAGAGTGAACCTAAAAGAGTTGCTAAGACCTCAATTCCAAGTAAACTGGTTAAAGCTCCAACATATGTTGGAGCGACTCCATAGGAATGATCCAAGGGCTGGAGCACCTCTGCAGTGAGGACAGGCTGGAAGAGTTGGGGTTATTCAGACTGGAGAAGAGAAGGCTCCAGGCAGACCTTAGAGGAGCCTCCCGTACTGAAAGGGGCTCCCGAAAAGCTGGGGAGGGACTTTTTGCAAGGGCCTGGAATGACAGGACAAGGGTGAACATCTTTGAAAGGGGGAGATTTAGATTAGATATTAGGAAGAAATCCTTCACTATGAGAGAGGAGAGATACTGGCCCAGGTTGCCCAGAGAAGCAGAACACACGGTGCATCCAGCAGGCATGGTAAAACATAACCTGGTAAAACCCCTCTTATCAAAGACAACTGAGGTTTTACAAACCCCTCAGAGCAGTGGAGAAGCTCCTCTATAGATCCTCAGAGCACAGAAACATGAAGCTTTGAGGTTGGAGATGACAAGCAGCAAAGTCATCCTGGTTAAAAGGACAACATTTTTACCACATCAGAATGGAATGGCTCATCCTGATCACTCATTCCAGATGGGTTAGAAACCCAAATCTTCACTTAAGCAATACATTAGCTCTTCGGCCCAAGCCTTTCCTTGAAACTGACCCCCTCACAGGGCAAAGTCTCTACCAGCCCCAAGAAATAAACCCTCAGCGTTCTGCAGCAGTACCCATGGTGCCAGGACACTGGGTGTTCCTTCCTTTGCACACAAAGCTTCCTCTGTTTAGAATTTATTCATGTGTAACATGAAAAATGCAGACATTATTTGTTTCAAACTGTTTGGAATTTGATATCTACTTCCCGCAAGAACCTTGGAATGCTGCAGCCTTGGTTCCTTTACTAGAACAGTAAACAGTATTAGAGTTTAATTCATTTACAGTCAGTATTAGCCGTGAATTTACTTTGTAAGAGGCCACTTGGACAGGTGAAAAAAGAAAAGAACAATAAATTCAAGTCTTGACTAACATCAAAATAATACTGAGATAAAATCCTGACCCCAGTGAAAAAGCTTTGCAGTGATTTCAGCACTACGCAAGTTCCACTCCAGTGACTTAAAATCAGATAGGTAGAAGCTATCACTATAAACAGAGATAAGAAATCCATTCTCTCAAGTCCAATCTGGCACCCCTACCAGGAACAGTTATTTTCCTGCAGAAAATCATGAAAAGCTACACCAAGAGGTAACTGAAACCATCAAAAGGGCCACCACTGACTGAGGGGTGCACTGAGAAAGCACAGCATGTGGAGAAGTCTACAAAATACATTGGAATGCATATTTTAATCGGTATATTTTAATAAATGAAAGCGTAATTTTATTCTGAGCAGAATAATCCCTCGTCATTGAGGAAGGAGTTTCACAAGAGTCATGTGACTCATTTTTACTGCATCTGGGAAATTCCTCTAACGCAATCTCCAGGCTCGCAGAGCACACAGCTAGGTGCAAACCCTATATAAGCAGAATGGGTCTCCCAGAGCAGGCACCAGCAAACCTCCAGGACAAGAGAGCTCACCGCTCCTCAGAACCAGAGCTACACCACCTAGCAAACCTCCTCACTAACCATGAACAGCAAGCTCGTGGCCGTCCTGGCTCTCTTCCTGATCTCCGCTGCTGTGTCCCAAGGTAGGTAAATCCTTCCCTGATCTCCTGGGCTGCAGCACTATCCAGGCACCCACCAGGATGCTTGTCCTTGCAGATAGGTGGCTTTACACTTGTTTCAGCAAATTACCTTCTTTTGAGAGGTTCTCAGCAACTCTTCAGTTAGAAATCGCCCACGTAGCCCGTGAACTGAAGAGTTACTGACATCTGGTGGGAAAAATTCTAAGGAGGCAACTTCCATGTGCTGTGTGTCTGTGTTCCACCTGAAGTTCACGCAGCTAGAGACAGGATCTTCTTCCCAAGCCTCTGCATCTTTCTTGCCACATAAGGAACAGATTCTGATCTCTTATTTCCTACCTAATGATCACACTGCCTTGAGCAACATATACATCTGGGAGTGGAGAACAAGCAATATGAACACGTAAGCAGGAACGAGCCTTGAATTAATGAAAAAAAGCTGAGGCTCTGCCTTCTGTAGAGCTGACACC
Organism: Coccyzus lansbergi; assembly: GCA_033558105.1. NCBI lineage: Eukaryota > Metazoa > Chordata > Aves > Cuculiformes > Coccyzidae > Coccyzus > Coccyzus lansbergi. Next base: position 215,763 of record JAUMJK010001084.1, read on the forward strand.
TTGTTGATCCAGACTTTAAAGCGGTGCAATTAACTGTACAGTGTGATTGGTACCAGTAACCACAGAACATGTGGGTTTATTTAAAAGAGAGGAGTTTATTCGGTTTTAAGAGAACTTGCATCAGCTCTTCAGAAAGAAATAAGCAACCGATGGTTACAGTGAGAGGATTTGTGCGGCTTGGGCAAATCATAGAATTGTAGCTGAGGATGTTGTTAGAGTAAAGTCATTGCACTTTGTGTCTGGCGCAGAGATGGCAGGACGGCCCCTCAACCCCACTCTTCCTTCTCTGCTCACAGGTATGACCCTGGCACGGATGGGGACCGAGCTCCGGTGCCAGTGCATCGCCACCCACTCCAGGTTCATCCCTCCGAAATCCATTCAGGATGTGAAGCTGACACAGAGCGGCCCCCACTGCAAGAATGTTGAAGTCATGTAAGTAGCCCTGCAGGAGCCTCTCTCCTCTCCCTCACCCATTCTCTACACAAACCCACAGTCAGCAGGTTGATAGGATGTAGTCAGGTCTGTTTTTTTCTTGTGAGAGAAATAGTTTTAAATGATACACCATGTTTTCCACAGTCCCTATGACCCTGGATGGATCATTATCTATCCGTATTGAGGTATATTGAATATTCCTGGTGGTAGAACATCCATTTCGTTGACTAGTCAGTTCTTAAAACATTAGGGTTTTAACACTTTGAAACTGTAGTTTAAACCCTGCATTTCTTAGGCAGGAACAACTCCCACTAAAACAGCCTCAGAGAGAAAATGAAGTTCCCACAGGGAGGTTTAGGGTGACAACGGAACTGATCTGGTCTTGAGTAGCACAGAGAAGGGACGAAGGTGCTGAAATCCTTATATTGCTGAACCATCTTTTTACTAGCACTGTGTAAGAAAGCTTTTCTGATGTAAATAAATTCAAACCAAGCACCTTTTAGATATTTAGAAAAGCTTTGGGGGATGTGTGAGTCCTCTGAGACTCCCAGCAGGTTCTGGGTGGGTTTAGTCTTCTCTGCAACTAAGTGGCCAATTGAACCTAGAGCAGATGGGATAAGTTTATACCGACTAATCTAAAACTGCAATTTTACATCCTATGACTAAAATAAATCCATGAAGGAGTTTCCTGATTTTAATTCATTCCTTGTTTTGCAGAGCTACTCTGAAGGATGGCAAAGAGGTGTGCTTGGAGCCCACTGCTCCCTGGGTGCAGGTGATCATCAAGGCAATCCTGGCCAAGTAAGTTCCCTTCCCTCTCAGTTTGGGTAGCTGACTAGTCAACCTCCCCAGAAAACCAATTTGTAGGATTTCTTAGCAATACTTTCCATTTGCTCTTAATCAGATTTAAAGAACAAGTCAAAATGCTGCTTAATTACAGTATTAGTCTCAGTCTCTCGGACTGCAGCAGGGCCCTTGCTCAAGCCAGTACATCACTGCTAAACATCTGAGTACCTGCCTCTCCGTCTGGAGGGAAAGGATCATTCGCGTGTTTTGCTTCCATTGAAAACAAGGCTTTAGAATCATAGAATCATAGATTCATAGAATCACCAGGTAGAGACCCATTGGATCATTGAGTCCAACCATTCCTATCAAACACTAAACCATATCCCTCAGGACCTCATCTACCTGTCCCTTAAACACCGCCAGGGAAGGGGAATCAACCACCTCCCTGGGCAGCCTGTTCCAAAGCCCAATGACCCTCTGTGTGAAAAACTTCCCCCTAATCTCCAGCCTAAATCTCCCCTGGCAGAGCTTGAGGCCATTCCCTCTTGTCCTGTCCCCTGTCACTTGGGAGAAGAGCCCAGCTCCCTTCTCTCTACAACCTCCTTTCAGGTAGTTGTAGAGAGCAATGAGGTCTCCTCTCAGCCTCCTCTTCTCCAGGATAAACAACCCCAGCTCTCTCAGCCTTTCCTCATAAGGCCTGTTCACCAGACCCCTCACCAGCCTTTAAAAGATTATCTTCCCCTTCCTTACAGCAGCATATGTTAACAACTCATATTTCAGAGTTAATGAGTTTCTTGCTGTGAGTAAATGCAGAAACTCGAGCTGCAGCCATTCCCCAGTAGGTTCCCAGCCATGTACACACTGGGATTTTAGAGGTTGCTTTCAAATCCTCGCCTTTATTCTCCTGATGCTTCAAGCCAGCACATAGAGCTGGCAACAGAGCCCACGTCCTTACCAGTTCTGCAATGCTAAACAATGAGAGTCCTTCCTGAACCCCCTTTTAAACCATTCTTTTCCTTCACCTCCTCACAGGGCTCAGCTCAACTCTGACTCACCGCTCTAAGGAACACCAGGACGGAGAAAAGCTGGGAACTGCTCCTGTGCTGAGAGAAGCCTTTGGGGACAGCACCCTCTGGGCAGCGCCTTCCACCTCCTGCACCAGTGTTATCATCTGAATTATGGACTGTTTACTTTACATATTTATTTATTTAACTGCGTTTATTTAAGCCAGCCTGTCTGAAGGGTCAGCGCTGCCTGTGGGACAGGCTGCTCTCTGACATGGAGGATGCTGCATGGAAAAGCCGTTTAGCTAAAGGAGATGAAGAGCCTTTGGCAGCCGCTCCAGCCAGACACAAGCAGTTGAGTGCAATGCACTTACCCTAAGCCTGACTTTTTTGTAATTGTCTCGGCAAACCGGCCGTTCCCCCTGCTCCCCTGGAGTGCCCTGGTATGTTGTGTCAACAAACCTCTCCTGAACTGTGAGCTCTCATTCTATGTACCCAATCTATGGGATCTGTAAGAGAGTAGGTCTAGTATTTATTTATTGTGTTATCTGTGGTATTTATAGACATATTTATTGAGTAGTTTCTACACGAGAGAGACAACAGTGATAATTTATTTCATTTCTACTGGATTTTCTACTCCTGCTATTGATCTCTTAAGAAATAGTCACCACCACACTGCTCTGTACAAGGATTTGCTGTATGTCTAATCGGCTACTGAATCAGCATCTTAGATACACAGGATTTACTTGTGAGAGTGTAATTATTCCTAACAATGCATTATTAAATGTTTTCTATAAGAAAATCTGTTTGTTATCTGCTTATTTCACATTTTCCTGGGCTTTATTTGGAAACAGCCTGCTTCATTTTTGGACATTTTAGCTACTTATTTGAGTATAGCCTGCTCCAGGCTGAGAGAGTTGGGGTTGTTCAGCCTGGAGAAGGATCTGGGGGGGACCTTGGAGCAGCTGAAAGGGGCTCCAGGAGAGCTGGGGAGGGGCTCTGGATCAGGGATTGCAGAGCCAGGATGAGGGGGAACAGTTTGAAGCTGAGAAAAGGGAGATTGACATGAAACTTCAGTAAGAAATGCTTTCCTGTGAGTATGGGGAGGCCCTGGTCTGGGCTTCTCAGAGCAGCCGTGGCTGCCCCATCCCTGGAGGGGTTCAACGCCAGGCTGGATGGGGCTTGGAGCCCTGGACTCAGTGGGACATATCCCGGTCCATGGTAGGAGGTGGGACTCGGTGGGCTTTGAAGTCCTTTCCAACCCAAACCATTCCATGATTTTATGATTCATTTTTGCCACCTCAGCCTAATTTCTGGAGCTGAAATGAAAATGTTTGGTGCCCGGTACCTTCACACTGCTACAGCAGCCTGGCAGAGCTGGATGCAACTACAGACTCCTGGGGCAGGGGAGAATCATAGAATCACCAGGTTGGAAGAGACCCACCGGATCATCAAGTCCAACCATTCCTATGCTCCCGTCAGGCTGTTCTCAGCCTCTGGGGAACAGCCAGCAGTAGGGCAATGCTCTGTATTTAAGTGCCCTGTAGACAAGAGACAACTACTACTCACAGATGCCTGAACGCTGCCAGCGTCAACCCCCCAGCTGTAAATCTTTACTGTACCAGAAGGCTGCTATTTACTATCAGAATGGCAATTTGTGACTTTTACTTTGGGTACCCTTTTCAAACAGTACGGTTGGACCTCCCCACCACATGCAGGCACCGACGCTCGGCCCCTGTGGCAGAGAATCACTCCCATCTCATACCAACACCGAGGAAGGATTCTGGGAGGTAAACTAGGCTGCTTTGTGTTGTTGCCACCCCAACTCCTGTTCCCCAGGGGCTGCTGGGGAGCACAGCTCTCACGGATGCACTGCATCTCCCAGAGCAGTTCATACTGCTTTATGGCCTCAAGCTCCGTCAGGGGAAATTTAGGCTGGACATTAGGAAAAAAATGTTCACAGAAATGGTTATTGGGCATTGGAACAGGCTGCCCAGGGAGGTGGTTGATTCAGCTTCCCTGGAGGTGTTTAAGGCACGGGTGGATGAGGTCCTGAGGGACATGGTTTAGTGTTTGATAGGAATGGTTGGACTCGATGATCCGATGGGTCTCTTCCAATCTGGTTGTTCTATGATTCTATGATTATATACAACAGCAGTATAGAGCATCCATGCCCCACAGCTCTGAAACCAGCACTTCCAAGCGCAACAGCGGCTAAATGAAAGCCAGCGATATGTTGGGCACCTTCAGGAAGATGCAAATAAGAAAGAGAGAGAGGGCAGAGGTTTAAAGCCTATTGCTTTACCCTAGTGTATACCTGTCTGCTTGAGGCACACATGCTTTCATCTCACTTTAACCTTTGATCTAGACAGATGTAAAACAGTGGGATGACTTTCGCCAGGTATCTTTGCAATGATGAAATATGAGATGTCTTCAGCTTGATTCTTCTAGCAGGCCCTTTGCAGTAAGTGATGCCAGCACTCTCCTTGCCCAAAGCTGTTTTGCCATTGATTTGAGGCACTTGGCCACAGGAACTCTGAAGGCTGTGCCTTGAGGCCCTTCAGTCATCAGGCCATGCAGAAGCCACAGGAGACATCTGCATCCTTAGAAAACATGGGGACTACTCACTAAGTGTCTTTGTGTGTGTGTGTGTGTGTGCATGCGGCAAGAAGGGTCAGGACATTTGCACTGCAGAGAGAGGAAGGACCTTGAGATTTCACTGCATGCTCTTGACCATCTTCTCCTTTCCCTAGTCTCACGCAAGATTCTGCTCCCCTTGGCCACTTCATTCAGCATCTACATTGTGTCTCTACAGCCCTGTCAATCAGCCATGCCATGTTACAGCCACCACGGGTGTCTGTCACCTCCATCCTCTTTTCTCCTGCCCTCCTTGCAATCGAACATACCAGAATTGTCTACATGTTCCTTCTGTCCTCAGCAATTCTTCCGGTCCCACGCTTCATCTCCTTTCCAAACCACTTCCACTTCTTTCAGTCTGGAGGCAAAAGGGCAGCAGCAACAACCACTCAACCGAGCGACACCCTCGTGTGGTTCCCCCATCCCCACACTCCCTCCCACACCTGGGTGCTGCAGAGCCTTGTCTGCCAGGAACTGAATTGATTCCCTACACTTTCAATGTTATTGTTCTATAAGATCAAAAGCATATTCCACTTAAATATATGAACATCGCAAACCGTAGAGGAAGTCATTCAAAGAAATTTTGGAAAGTCCCTGAAAAACACTTTTCCCTCTTCCTTAGGAGAACAGGGAATACAAACACTGGTTTGCTGACCTCTGCTTCTCCATCTGTGCTGAACATTGACTAATGCAAACATCCTGGTTGTGCATCAGGTAACAGATGCATTATCCATGCTTTACTTGCTTTGGTTTACAGATTCCTTCCCATTCTGGAAATGACTGTATTTCTTCTGCTGGAATCACACAAGATGGGAAAACCCCACAACAATTCTACATGGTGCTGGCTCGGTACTGCAGACACATTCCAAGTGTTGCATTTGTTCTTGTTTATAAGAGGATATTATCAGTGGCGCCACAGGAAATGGATCCATTGGAAGTCATACAGACTGCCCTGGAAACCCCTGGGGCAGCAAATGGGCCTTTGGTGACAAGTGACACTTGAATATTGCCACTCATAAACGTAACCCTGAGATCTCTGCTGTCAAAACCACTGAGAACATTTATTATTCATAAGTTAGTAAGTTAATAGTTTTTAATAATGTCTGTTAGTGCCAGGCACAGAAACCAATCACCACCCTCACACAGCAAACCTCACCTCCCACTGCGAACAAATTGCTATTCTCCCTCTTAATAGCCATAAACTCTGTCTGTTGCTGCAAACAACCACTTCTGTCTGTGAAGAGATACAGGAAGAAATTTCAGATCAAGATTTCAGCCTTGCTGATGGGAATTTCAAGCCCAGTAATGTTCTTTCGTGGAAATGGAATTATTGTTTTTAAGCAGAAAAGGCTTAGTCTCTGAAACAATGTGACTCACAGACTTGATTTGCTTCCTTTTACCATATGACAACAAGATATGACTGCACTTTGTGACCCCCTGCAATCAGAAATGTCCTCTGAGCAGAGACGTGGGAAATACTGCATTTTCTACTTTCAAGAAAAGTTGTAAATTAAATAGCCCCATCCTGAGTATGTCTGAATGCCAAGTGTTTGATCTGAGCGAGAAAACGTATTTACCTCCATGAATACTTTCCTGTTCTGCACAAAAGTTTATGTATGGCCTCTGCCAGCTGAAGATCGCAGATATTCTGCATTTAACTTGCCAGGAATCAGAAACTGCTGTAACGCCTTCAAACTGCATCAAACTCCCTGATAGTGAAGATGCAAATAATATATATCTAAGGGAACTTTTGCCCTGGTGCTCAAAAGACAACTGAACTTAACCAAGGCACATCCTTAATTCCATCTGATTTCAACGACTGCACAGCAGGAGGTTCCAATTCCCACCCACAGCAGCCTGTGCACAGCCCCAGATCCATGATACAGACTGTCCCATGTGCTCAGGGATGCTGCTTGGCACCTGCTGCGTTAGCAGGACATTTATCTCATCTTCACCCTCTCACATAGAATCATAACTGTTTGAGTTGGAAGGGACCTCGCAGCCAGTCCAGTGCTACCTCCTGCCATGGATCGGGAGCTCCAAGCCCCATCCAACCAGGCCTTGAACCCCTCCAGGGATGGGGCAGCTATGGCTGCTCTGGGCAACCTGTTCCAGAACCTCCCCATCCTCACTGTGAAGAATTTCCTCCTTACGTCTAAATATTCTCCTCTCCGATTTATAGCCATTCCATCTGCAGTGAATGTCACCGAGGCTGGACACACTGATAAACCATCCACTCCTTTTTTGTACAGTAGGGAGTTTCTGCTGCTCCTGAGGCTCCAGTCAGAGGCGGGACATTTGCCTTAGGAAGCCCAGGCAGCCCACCCCACCACCACGACCCAGAAATACAGTGTCTCACATTAATATGTTTGGCTGAACAGCCCACAACCTGCAGAGCTGTCTGGTAAGTGGATCAAGCATCCATACATTGAGAGTGGGTGGTCTCTGGCAGCACTTGGCTGAGCTGCAAACAGATCCAGCTGCTTGGATTTGATTCCCTGCCCCAAGTCTGCCAAGACACCCAACCCCTTTGTGTAAATGGGAAGCAGATCATAGAATCATAGAATCATAGAATCATAGAACAACCATGTTGGAAGAGACCCATCGGATCATCAAGTCCAACCATTCCCATCAAACACTAAACCATGTCCCTCAGCACCTCATCTACCCATCCCTTAAACACCTCCAGGGAAGGTGAATCAACCACCTCCCTGGGCAGCCTGTTCCAATGCCCAATGACCCTTTCTGTGAAAAACTTCCTCCTAATGTCTAGCCTAAATCTCTCCTGGTGGAGCTTGAGGCCATTCCCTCTTGTCCTGTCCCCTGTCCCTTGGGAGAAGAGCCCAGCTCTCTCCTCTCTACAACCTCCTTTCAGATATCCAAGTGCCGTGCGTGATCTGTGTCTCTGAAACACTTACTTTCAAACAATGAAACTTACTTTGTGAGGAGGACTTGCGTGATTTATTTAACCCACAGACATCTTGCTTCCATGCAGAACAAGCCTCCGAGTATGCGCTTCCCTACCTGAAACAAGTGCCTTCTGGGATGTTTCCATCCTCAACGCGTAATGCCAGGTCTGGATTTCACCTCACACCTGCAGCACTAGTGGCTCTCACGGTTGCTGTGGCTGATCCTGCAAACAGCACAGAGGCGACGCGTGAAGACTGACCCCTGAGAGTTCACAACACCTGCAAAGAGCTCTAGGCGAGCAGGAAGCTTTCTCCATTCCATGAGGGTTATTATCCTGCCTGCCTCACGCTGTACAGGTCTGGGATACCAACATTAAACTTGGTGTGAGGAGAGAATGGATGGGAATGTCAAGGTGTGGATGAACCAGGAATGGCAGAAGGACTGTAAGAATATCATGTGGGGATGGCAGCAAGATCCCAGCACACCTCTAGGGGATTTGGGACACTGATGCAGAAGACAAATGACAGTGAGTAAATACGGTGTATACAGAGTCACGGGTTAAGGTTATAAGTCATAGTGAAACTGATAACCATCATCCCTTGTTAGTAATAATTTTTGTGAACAAATAATGTCTCCTCCAGGTGCAAAAATCAGCAGCAACACAGAAGCCCTTTTCACCACCCAAAACAGAGACAGCCACACACAAGAAAAGGGATAGAGCTGACTGAGGCAAGCCAGACACAATAGTGCTACTATCCAGGAGCTCCACCAAACCCAACAGTTTTGAGAGCACTCCTCAAGCCTTGGAGCTGTATGGATGATCCAGCTGCATCCCAACTCCCTATCAGGACAGCATCTGGATTTTCATCGTCCGCTGCCACACTCTGACTCCACAGCAAAAAAAATTGGACACACACGGAACTGGATCAGGCACCAGACTGGAAACTGAGATATTGATGTTGGGGAACGTATCCGCTTGCTTCGGGCTTCACTAGTGCCTCAGGATCCACCCAGGGCAAAGAAAGAAAATCTGTGAGGATTCTGAGGTTAAAAAAAAAATCACAGTTTTTGGGCTATTCCGGCCACTGAAATCTAGTGAAAGGAATTGAAATTTAAAAAAAAAAAAACACGTGAGGTTGTGAAATCCTAGAGATGGAGAGAGTTCAAAATAAGCTGTAGTGTTCTAAATGATGGGCTGGCAGCCTTCCAAAGACAACTGGAAGCTGTGTGCGGTTAGAGGTGAAAGCACTTCTTCTGGAATAGCAAACATGACACTGCTGCTGTGAGGGAAGGCAAGCTGGAGCACTGCCAGCTCAGAATGGAGCAGGAATTATGGAGGAGACTGGTAAATTGACTTCCCCCTCAGAACAGGGGGAAGCGGGTGTCAGGAAATTTCCACTTAGCCTAGAAATCACTGCTCAGAGACACCATAATTTAATAAAACTGCAGTAATTTGCCCTGAGGCATAGTTTGTGAGAAGGGGGTTTCCACTGCTAAGAGAAATCTGAGGCTGCTAGCAACTGGCCCGTCTCCACAGAAGTCCAGAGGTGCTGGCTGACAGATTTCCCATCCTGTTAGGCAAGACTTCTATTGGCATTGCCTTGATTGCACGATGATAACACTGGCCGAGTGAGAAAGCAAAGCGGTCAGCAGAATATTACTCAGCAGTTCTACTGACAAAACAGGGCTCCCGACTCGAATCGCCCTCGTTCCCAAACATCTGTCACATCCAACGTCCATGCTGATGCCTACAGTCGGGAACAGCATTGGCTGAACGACCTAGAGACAGTCTAAGGTTGCCTCTACAAAGTAATTCCACCCAGCAGAGACTTCTACAAGTCATTAATCACCAGATCTGGGGGTCCAGCTGGAAGAACAAGCATCTGAGTGTTCCAGCAAGTGAATGGATTCTAGTTTCACAAAACACACCCCATGTCAACACTTGGAGCAGATGCTGGAGTAACTCAGCAGATGTTGGAGAGATGAAGGGCCCAGCACTGCAGGATGAGCACAGGGACAGGAACCAGTACATGGTGGAAAGGAAGAGAGAGTAACTTGCCAAGAACTCCAGTGATCCTAGATCTTTATGTTTGGATGATCAATAGCAGATAACAACAGCACCGCAATCTGGATGGCTCATGGCTGACTAAGCCCGGCATTGCGAGCAGCAGAGATATCTGGCCAACAAAAACATCCTTGCCGACTTGCTTAATCCGTGTTGTCAAAATTCTGTTGACTCCTCGCTTTCTCCTAATCCTTCTTCCAGAAAGTCAGGAGAAGTGGGGTCCCTGCCTCCTCCAGCTCCTCTTGCGAGAGGCAGGGCATGCAAGGCTGCACCAACTCCTGCTTCCCTCTGGACTTTCTTGGTTTGGTGCCTCCCCTCTGACAGCAGAGACTGTTATTCCAACACAAGAGAGGCAATTTACCTAAGCCCTGCTCACCGCTAACACCACTTTAATAAGAAGAGAGCCAAAGAAACCTGGTTCTGGTGCTGGTTCACATTGAACACAACAGCTTTACCTACTCCTGGCCAAGTTTAACACCAAAAGAGGTGGGTTTCGCATACCCAAGCCTTTCCCCGAAGTCAGGAGAAGACAAGATTAAGTAAGAAACATGAGGAAGAGCAGTAAGCCTATCTGCACACACTTGACCTGCTGGCAGGCCAAATGCTATCAAACCACTTCCTTGTTAGGAAGTTCTCATAATGCTATTCCTGCTTGGGGGAAAGGAGGAAGGAGTGCACAAAAATGGCTTCTGGTACTAAAACAACTATGGAAAGAAATGGAATGGGAAGGAAAAGGGCAATGCTGGATCAATAAGGGTTGCAGGAGTGGGCTCTCTGTGAGAAGTATGGAGCACAGCTTGTTTCCAACGGGCTGTCCCGGTGGGAAATGTGCTGACAGGACAGTGCTCCTCAATCAAAACAAGGATTCAAACTGAAAACTGTCACTAGAAAGCAATGATTGTGTCAAATTCAGGCATATATTCAACCACTAACGGCAAAATTCTTATCTAAATTAAACTACTCTGATAACTGACATGACTCTTCTCAGTCAATGTCCTGAGCAATTTAATTTTATGACAATTCTGTCTGTTTAGAAGAAAAATCCTGAATTTGAAGTAAATCGGAGGTTGCTTTTCTCAGCAGCCTATGTTTTAAGGTATCCCTCCAGTTCACTTACTCTCCCACCCCTTCTGGGCACTCTGGACACAAACACTCCCTAGCAATCGAAATACACTGAAGCAGGAACCTGCATGAAGCACTCAAAGTGCTTTCAGAAAGTATTTCCCGAGCTGGCAGCTTATTGCCTTCTCAGGGGTAACTCAAGGATGACTGCTTCTCTTTTCCCTCATTGCAACACAACCAACGAAACACTGAGGATTAGAGTGTACGGGTCAGGGGAGAAGACTTCAAAGACTTTGTGTTGATTCCAACCAGTGTTTCCACTTTCATATGGTCACCGGCCTCGTGTCCTTGCTTTCCCAGCTATGTCATCACTTCAACCAGAAGCCCACAACCATCCACAGCACACACTCAGAGATTACTCAGCTCCACTCAACCTGAGCACTTAGAGGGATAAAAATCTGATTAACCAAGGTGGAGGGGATTTTTTTGTTTGTTTGCTGTTGTTTGGCATTTGGGGTAGGTTTATGTATTAGATGAACAGCTCATTTTTCAGTTGGGTGAAGAGTTCATGTTTAACTGGGTGAACACTTCATTTTTTAAGAGACTTGTGTTTGCTTTCTTTCCAGCTATTTGCAGATCTAGCAATTTTTTCAACTTGCTTCCCAGGTAAGGAAAATCTTTGCTACCAGGCTTAAAGTGTAAGGATGGCAGGACATGGTTTCCACAGCTTCTTTGAGGGGTGCCCTTGGGAACCAACAACTTCACCTGAGTTAACAGTGCCCTGAAATGAAGCATTTTACTGCTCAGGAGCTGCTCGGATAGAGCCGAAAATACTATTTCAAGTTTTCAAACTGATAAAACCCACTTTTTTTTTTTAAATCAATCTTTTGATTACGCTTTTTGATTTCTAGGCTAAGTGGAAATTTCCCGACACATAGAATCATAGAATCATAGAACAAGCAGGTTGGAAGAGACCCATCGGATCATCAAGTCCAACCATTCCTATCAAACACTAAACCATGTCCCTAAGGACCTCGTCTACCTGTGCCTTAAACACCTCCAGGGAAGGTGAATCAACCACCTCCCTGGGCAGCCTATTCCAATGCCCAATGACCCTCTGTGTGAAAAACTTCCTCCTAATCTCTAAACTAAATCTCCCCTGGTGGAGCTTGAGGCCATTCCCTCTCGTCCTGTCCCCTGTCACTTGGGAGAAGAGCCCAGCTCCCTCCTCTCCACAACCTCCTTTCAGGTAGTTGTAGAGAGCAATGAGGTCTCCTCTCAGCCTCCTCTTCTCCAGGATAAACACCTCCAACTCTCTCAGACGCTCCTCATAAGGCCTGTTATCCAGCCCTTTCATCAGCTTCGTTGCTCTTCTCTGGACACATGTATTTCTATCCATCAGTGCAAAGGAAACGGCTTCTGGGTTAGGACCCCCTGCCCTCTCAGAGATTGTCGTGGAACAATGGTTTCTAGATGATGGTAAAAAGGTGTCCTAAGATTTGCATCCTCCAGATTTTTGTGCCATTAGGAAAAGTCTTCACTTGTTGGAATGAAAGAGCTGCTGCCACTTGTTTAACTGCCTTTTAGCCTTTCTGGGCTGGCTGCCAGTGACTGCACGTTCTCACTGAGGATGCCGAATCAAATACCTGCCGTGGAAAGGCACACAGCCAGAGCGTGCAACGGGATCACTTCCTACATTTCATGGATTGACAACTGGATAATGTGAAGAAGACTGAGTCATGTAGCTAGTAATGCTTTGGATGCACCTCCCTAGGGCCTGCCGCAGCCAGGACAGTATTCCACGCTCTGGCAGCCCTCAGGCCTGTGCTAAGGGCATGGAGGGATTTCACAGTGAGTGAAAGGACCTGGAGGAAAGGGGAGTTTACCTGCTGCTCAGCCTTACTGCTGTCAGCTGGATGGAGGAGAGCTGACCCACATCCACCTGGAAGGGAGATCAAGGGGGTCAGGGAGGCTGCAGGGACAAAGCCTTGCACAGGAGGATGCCTGTGCCTTTCAAAATACCCCCAGAAACCAACTTCCCTCATGCTAGGGCTGTCTGTGCGAACACTGACTCACCAAGCCAAGCTCTGTAGTGCTACTGCAGCCCAGCGAGCTCACAACATCTAACTGCCACTGGCCTTGGCACATGCCTCTGCAGGACAGCTGCTGCCCAGTTTCACACATTGCTGCTCCGCACCCCAAACAGCTTCATGCTCCAGACCCCCAGAGACTGCTGGAATTTCCTCTGCAGTAAGCGCTGCGGAATGAGACTGACAGTTCAGGGTTTCTGAAGAGTCATTCAGACACAAACCCCAGTGCTGTCACGCAAGCCGTCCTTACTCATGTGTGCTGTCCAAGAATGACACGTCATCTGACCGTGTATGAGTGACGATACCTTCCTCAACAGATCCGTTCTGCACATCTATTCTGAGCTGGATCTGCTAGTGAGAGATTCAGTGACCCACACTGGATTATCTGTGCATCATCCTCACTCTTCACTGCCCCAGTCGGCTGCAGCCAGGCAAATCCTTCCTGGTAGTACAGAGTGAGCCTCGGGTTTGCTGTTCAGACTGGGAGGACTGTGGTTAGAGGAAGAGTCATTATGGGCACACAGAGCTCCATGAGGGTGGGGTGAGGCACCCGATTCCCACCGATTCAGGTCACTAAGCACATTATCTGCCTGTCTTTTAATCACCCCCCACCACAGGGATAGGGACTCCATCACATCCCTGAGCAACCTCTGCCAGTGCTTGAAAACACTTTCAGTGAAGAATTTTTTCCTAAAGTCTGATCCGAACGTGCCTGGGTGCAGTTTGAAGCCTTTGGGGATGGAGGGGAATGACAGAGCAGGGCATAGAGACTTCTGGATCACGTAATTTCCTTCTAAGCCCAAACTAGAAGCCAACAGCTTCCAAGGATGTCATTACCAAACTGCAACTGGAAAGAGATGCAAAATACTCATTAAATATTCCCTGATTACATGGGGCAATCGCCATTTGCCTATGACATGCAACCTTCCCATTCATCTTCTCTCTGGGGACACCGAGCCAGCAGCCACAAGAACAATCTGATCTGTAGGTGACAAAGCTCAGGAACGAGAGTCTCAGTGCACCACTTAGTTAAGAACTCGCTAGGACTAAGTCACACACTGCATCTTACCTGATTTGAGTCCTGACTGGAGCTTGTTCTCAGACAGTAAATCCCCTAATGGGATTACTGTACTGTGATCCTGGGATTTTCAAAGATCCCCTTATTTTGCTTTCCATCCCAGCACCCCTGTCTGTACAGTTTTACTGACAGTTAACTCCTATTCTGCCCTGATAATGTCATTATAATGCAATGATTTCTTGGTTTCTCTCTAAAAGAAATCAAACAAAACCTACATACTTCTGTTGGAAGAAGTCAGCTCTGTGCCGAGAGTCTTCTTACAAGGAAACAATGCCAATTTTCCCCAGAAAATCAAGCCAAGCCAGTTCAAAACAGTCACTATAACTTGCTTGGTTTCAGGTCACTCCAGTAATGATTCATGAGCACATCTCTTCTCACAAACCAAGGTTTCGCTGAGATCTGACTGGGATTGTCTGATTTTGCATCAGCTTGAGATGTATATTTTACAGCAAAGAACTAGTCACTAAGTAAATAAAGATTAGAAAGTTGCAGAGAAATGGAGATCTAAGGACACAAATCCTCTTGCAAATCCTCAACTACTGTATAGTTGTAAATAAACATGTCACAGATCAAAACAATACGTGACGCGTGGTACAAAAAAACCGACCTGGAAGCTTTTGGGATACACAAGGCATCTGAGTTGTCAGGGCAAGACTCACAGCAGCCTGCCCCAGGAACAACTGGATTTGCTGAGCTCCGCTCCCGCTCATGACTATCTGCGGAAGAGAGAAAAAGGATCGGCTGCAGAAAAAGGAAGTGCAAAATGGTGGTTTGTATTGTTTAATTTCAACCTCGTTCCAAAAGGAAGTGTTTTGACCACCATTGAGCTAAATCCTTGTATAAATAAATGCAGAAATTTACATCATCTGATTTGCTTTAGAAGTTCCCAGAAAACTGCTTTTTTTCTCCTTTATATCAAAAGTTACCAAAATGCCCTGACAGTCTTGAAGACAAAAAGAGTGGCCCGATGTGGAATGGTGGCTTGTATTAGTGGAGCGTAGGTATGGAAATCGGAGTGTCTCTCAACTGCTGGAAATTGGACTGGCAGTTCCCAGAGGAAGGGGTGCTCAGAGGAGCAAGCCCCACAGGATAAGAGAGCATAGTTCCACAGAAAGCAAACTGACATCCTCCACAGAAAAGCCTCAGCTCCTTCCAGAGAAGGGGCACATCTCCTCCAGGTTCCATGTAAGCCCAGAGTGACGCTTGGGGCTCTGGGGAGCCGTGCTTCCTCCTGCCCCGTACCTGAAGAAGGTGCTGTGCCAGGAGCTGCTCAGGGCACAGAGCAGCCCCTTCTCTCCCTGCCCTGCTCATTCAGCTCCCGGCATCCAGCACTACAAAGGGGCCAACAGATCTTCTACTTCTCAGTGGACAGGGGAGAGTGTGAAGGACAAAGTGAGGGAGAGCATGAGCTTGACAGGTCTGGAGCAGCAGGATGCCCTTCTCACCTGCTGCCTGCCTGTAGCTGCCACAGATGACCTGGGTGTTTACTGTCTGTACTGATGTGGTATCCTTGTCAAACCTCTCCTGCTGTGCTGATGGGAGGGCATGTGCTTCTGGAGTGCTTTCTGAGGCTCTGCGGGGTTGAGAGTTCCCGGCACAGCTCACTGATGCACTCCTTGTCATCATCTGTGCGGTGATTGAGGAAAGGGGTATATATATGTATATATATGTAAATAGAAGGAACAGGCTGCTCACGGAGGAGGTTGATTCGCCTTCCCTGGAGGGGTTTGGGGGACAGATGGATGAGGTCCTGAGGGACATGCTTTAGTGTTTGATAGGAATGGTTGGACTTGATGATCCGATGGGTCTCTTCCAACCTGGTGATTCTATGATTCTATGATTCTGCTTTGCAGATGTGATTCCTTTACTTGGAGTACCTGGAAGCAGAACAGTACGGCAGTCCTGCTCCACATCTGTTCCATAGAATCACAGAATCATACAATCACGAGGTTGGAAGAGACCCACCAGATCATCGAGTCCAACCATTCCTATCAAACACTAGCCTGATTCTCTTAGTAAATAAAGTCTATGATGCTATGTAGCTGCCTCAATCGTTCTGTATCCCTCTGTTCCCCTGGCAGCTTCTGAGTGTTGGCTCTTTCCAAGGTGTTAGGATTGTGTTGGAGAAAAGGTTACAGTGCATGCACATTACGCACTTCGATAACATGCTGGAGATCCCAAGGCAGAAGGAGAAAGAGGACTTATGGATGCCTTAATGGGGGAAATCCTTGAATGGATTGTGTCCCTAATTACACACCAGAGAACCCAATCACCAAACTCAAATCCTCTTAAAAGCAGTTTCATCCATTCTGCGACTTGTTTCCTCAAGGCGCCTTAATCACCCCTTGCACTTATCCTCCCCTCATGGCTCAGGTCTCCTTGTATGTGCTAAGGAGAGGTCGATGTTACCAGGCCTTCCTTCCATTTCCTAGAAATATCCTTCAGGATGAGCTGTGCAAATTGCATATTTGCCTTAGAGTTACGACACACATTCTTGCTCTCTTTGTGTCATCAGAGACCTCTTGACAGCCTAACCTCACCACAGATAAATGCCTTTGAAGTTACTCCTTCTTGGGCTCCCTGATTCATACTCCTGGCATAAAAAAATTACCTGATCCACCTTTCTTTCTCACCTGACTTCCAGGAGGGTACTGGTGCAAGAGGAGAGCACGCTTATGGCCTTTCAGCATGCTAACTGGCAGGGGACCAGTCAGCCTCTCCCGCCAGTAACTAATGACCAAGCATGACTGACTGGTTCTGTTAACAAGGAAAGGGAAGCGAATCTTCCCAGAGACAGAAAAGTCTGGGCCGGAGGCTGGGCTGACCCATCTGCAAAACTCAGCTATTTGCTCAGGGCATAACCCTTCAAAGAGTTATATCATAGAATCATAGAATCATAGAACAACCAGGTTGGAAGAGACCCATCGGATCATCGAGTCCAACCATTCCTATCAAACACTAAACCAAGTCCCTCAAGACCTCATCTACCCGTCCCTTAAACACCTCCAGGGAAGGTGAATCAACCAACTCCCTGGGCAGCCTATTCCAATGCCCAATGACCCTTTCCGTGAAAAGCCTCCTCCTAATCTCTAGCCTAAATCTCCCCTGGGGGAGCTTGAGGCCATTCCCTCTTGTCTTTTTCCCTGTCACTTGGGAGAAGAAGCCAGCTCCCTCCTCTCCACAACCTCCTTTCAGGTAGTTGTAGAGAGTAATGAGGTCTCCTCTCAGCCTACTCTTCTCTAGGCTAAACAACCCCAGCTCTCTCAGTCGAGTTATCTTCCTCTTTGTTGGGAGTCTATCTAAAAGTGACAGAGTGGGTCACATATTTACAAATCCAACTGCCTCCAAGTCACAGCCTGTGTTGCAGATTATTATGTTGGCTCCAAGACAAAGGAACAGGGCAAACGGCACAAGGTGTTCTTGTTTCATGGGGAAAGGGACAGAATAAATGGTGCTAATCTGCTCATTTTTTATTGCCTTTGTCCCTAAAACAGGGTCCTGATAACATTGCTTTGAGCATTCCCAAGTGGGTATTTGCCCAAGACCTCCTCAAAAGTCCAGTGCAGGCTAAAGGTCAGGCCAGCTGCTGAGGGGTTTGGTCTGTCAGAGAATGAAGACATCCAAACCCATTAGTAACTGTTCTTTTGCCAAGTGAGATGGTGAGTTTCATCACAGGGAAATGACGGTGCAAATAAGATGCCTCATAAGCACTGCAGATGTTCCACGTTTGCCAACCTGCCACATGTGCTGATTGAAGAGTATTTCCGTTCTGACATAGTGACGCAATGTCACAGCTTCTTCATCCCTTTCTGTAGTGAGTGTCTGCTTCCCCGACACATCCTTATTTCACTATTATTAGACACTCGATGCTCAGATCTCCCCTAAAAACGACATCCCTTGACAGCTTCTCTGCAGCATTAACACTGAACCAAGCTGTAACTCACAGCAAGAGCAGCCATGGGAACTGGATGCATGGGGGTGAATTTGTCCCAGTTGAAGAACAGCAAAGCAAATTGCTTTGAAAAGCTGTGTGGGTGGAAGGAGGCAGTGCTGGGCCCGAGAGAACATGGGCACAGGGTCCAATTGGTTCTAGAAGCCAGATCATGAACAGATTATATTCCAGTTCCCAAGAAACACAGTTTTACTTGGTGGCAGCTTGGGTTTTTTAAGGCCCTCTTGATTATTTGTATGGAAAGATCCCACTGGAGACAAGAAAGACTGCGAAGTGGTTTTCCAGATGTTTGAGATGGCAGAGGAAAGCAATGCAATTTAAGATCAAGTTGATGGTTTGAAACCCACGAGACAAAAGGTCCACTGAGGAGTTTCTCACCACAAGAGGAGTTTGTCACTACTGTTTCACCACCTGTGTGTCTAACTGCTAATCTCACAGAACCCTTAGAATTGCCACAGTTCCCATCCAACTCAGCCTGTTCCCAGACAGAAATCTCTGCTGAGAGATTTGGGTAAGACTGAAGTGGTTGCTGCTCTCTTGATGCACTTTTCTAGGTGATGGAAGGCACCAGCCACGCTCTGAGAGAGAAATGCTTCTCCTCCGTGGGACACGCCTGTAATGCACCATTCGTAGCAATTTTCTAAGAGCTCTGTCCTCAAGAAGTTGCTCAAAAAGGGGTAAAATGCAGGCCAACCCCTACTTAAATAGACAAATGAAGTCAGTGGCGAAAAGCCGGCTTCATCTCAGTTGCCACTGACGTCACTGGGATGAGGGTTTCATGCCACAAGTGAAGTCTTTGTCCTGAAATCCAGGCAGGTGCACTCAGAACTGTGACTGAGCTGGCACTTCCCAAAGCAGAGAGCCTGCTTGCACAGAGCATTGCCTCAAAAAGAAAAATAAACTGATAGTGAAGACAAGATTGTCCCAAAGAAACTAAAGCCAGCACTTAATGCCCTATCATATAAACAGCCACCACCCAGGAAAGGTCAGTTTATATCGGGGTGAGGGAGTAGAGGGACCTGAAATATGGGAAGAAAAAGGGCTGAAAATAGTGCACAGAGACTGTACTCCTTACATTGTAAAGGTAGTCCATATCTTCGTGACCCCCGTGCACCTGACACAACCACGATATCACTGCAGGGTCTGTTCTGAATAGGTTTGTATTGGAGAAACAGGATTCCCAGCATGAAAAGGTCATTGTCCCTCAGCACCGTGAAAGGAAATTTCACAGTGACGGGCAGGGTCGTAGCTGAGGTTTGGTGCCACAGAGCAAGGACCAACATCCTGGCAAGCATCTGAAAGCTGGTGTTAACTACTGAACTAGGGCCTGAAATGCTTTTGGAAAACTCAGGAGCAAAGATAGAAGGAGTTACAGACCAGTAGGAATTAGGTATTTGCTCCCTATCCTTTGTCAGACCAAGCACAATGAGAGACAGGGGCTTTGGAGAGAAATGCAAATGTACCCTGCTTGGAGACCTTCCCCTTCTGGTTACCTCGGCTCTTCCCTAACTCCGTGCACGACAGCAAAGGGAGAAATAGTCAAGTTCCCCCAGGGTCACAGATCTGATGGACCGACAGTCACAGGGCCTGCACTGGCCATGCTCAAACCAGTGGGTGCACACCCAGTGTCAGAGGAGAAAAATCAGCTCATCAACAACACAAAGTTGTGTCTGATCACAGCTTCCCTCTTGCTGGAATCATTTTGCAGCTAAGCAGAGAGGTGATTTGAGAGTCGGCAGACATTGCACTAATAAATCAGTCTGTGTTGCTATGTCCTCCTCCCTGAGGCAAAAGAAATGAGGTACCAGTTGCCTGACATCAGATTGGCTCTTTTGGTGCCCAGGGCAAGGAAAAACAATGAACACAAATATTACATCTTTGGAAAGACCTTAGGAGAATAATTTCAACCCTTCTTCACTGTCCCAGAAGGTACAAGCATAGTCCAAAGAAAAGCTGGACTGAACTAAAGCAATGTATGGTCTCCAAAGACTGGGAAGAATAGGTGGGATGGCTGTGGCATCTCTGGGCTGCACCTGCCACTCAGAGGAATCCCTGGATCCTCAGGTAGAATTTAAGCCATGACATCTTCCCAGCAGGCTGGAGAGTACCCCTACCACCCACTGCTCTGCAGAACGTTCAGGGCTCTCTGCTTGGCAGCTAACAACTAAATCCACCAGGAAATTACTGTGTGCTTGGTAGAGAAACCCAGGTGCTAATATGCTGGGCTCTTCTCCCAAGGGACAGGGGACAGGACAAGAGGGAATGGCCTCAAGCTCCACCAGGGGAGATTTAGGCTAGAGATTAGGAGGAAATTTTTCACACGAAGGGTCATTGGAATAGGCTGCCCAGGGAGGGGGTTGATTCACCTTCCCTGGAGGTGTTTAAGGCACAGGTAGATGAGGTCCTGAGGGACATGGTTTAGTGTTTGATAGGAATGGTTGGACTTGATGATCCAATGGGTCTCTTCCAACCTGGTTGTTCTATGATTCTATGATTCTGATTATACTACAGTTTTACTCCGCATTCACTTATTAGGGGCTTCTCTACTACTTTGCTGGCAAAACTTGATCAGGCAAATACAACCTTTTATTTCACAAGAAAGAGAAGGGAATCAATCAAAGTTGCTGTAGCTGCATCCACTGCCTGTTTCTTCAGCTTAGAGAGGAGTGTTCACAAATCCAGGAGTGGTTACTTTAAAGAACAACAAAACACTCTTTGATGTTGCTGTTCTGGCCTGGAATTCTTTCTTTGCAACCATGACATTTAGGGGCATTGGATGATTCTGTGATTCTATGAATATGAAACGTGAACATATCCCTAGATGCAGAAGACAGAGGATTTGATGTCTCAGTTTCCACTGGCATCTCCCAGGCTTATAGACTTTAATATAACTTGGGCTGGGCTGTATTTAACCTCCAAACTCTGGTGCCTACAGCATGATCCATAACTATATGAGTCTCCACAGCAGCTGAGTGCTCCTGGGTGAGTGGAGCAGACTGGACAGACACCTCTAGCCGAGGCGCTGGGGCAGGGAGCCCACCAGGAGCAGGGAGCCCACCAGGAGCAGGGTGTCCTCCTGGAGCACTCTCGGGGGCTGGTGTCAGGGAAGAAGGAGCAGCTCCCGCCCGGGATGCGCAGGGAGGGGAGAGCGATGCGTGGCGGAGGGTGAATCAGGTTTCTCCTGCCCGGCGGGGATAAAAGCAGGGGCGGGAGCGGCGACCGGCACCTCGGCCGCCAGGACCAAGCCATGAGCCCGCACCTCCGCCTCCTCCTCCTCCTCGTTCTCCTCCTCCTGGCCGCCGATCGCTGCCGGGGTAAGCGCAGACGGGAGCAGCCGGGAGCAGCCAGGGCTCGGGCTTCGAGACCAGGAAGGGTTCAGGGCTGAGGATTCAACACCCAGAAGGGTTCCAGGCTCAGGATTCCAGACCCAGGCCGGTTCGGGCTTCAAGAATTGGGAAATATCAGGTCTAAGGGTTCAAGACCCGATGGGGTTCAAGGCTCAAAGACTGAGATCCAGCAGAGTTTGGGGTTGAATGTTCAAGACCCAGTGGAATTCAGGGCTCAGGGTTTGAGACCTGGTACCATTCAGAGCTCAAGGCTTGAGACCCAGTGGGGTTCAAAGCTCAAAGGTCGAGATCCAAACCCAGAGTTTGGGGTTGAGGGTTCAAGACTCAGCAATTTTGGGTTCAAGATCAGTGGGGTTTGGGTCTCAAGACCTGGCAGGGTTTGAGGATGAGGGCTCAAGATCATCTGGGTTTGAGACTGAGTGTTCATGACTCAGTGGGATTCAGCGTTTGGGGTTGGAGACCCAGCAAGGTTCAGCATTCATGCCTTAAGGCTTGGTGGGGTTCAGGGCTCAGGGTTCAAGACAGAGCAGTTTGGGGTTTGGGACCCAGAGGGGCTCCGAGCTGAGTGTCTGAGACCCGGTGGGACTCAGGGTTTGGGACCCAGCAGGGTTTGGGGCTTGGGGTTTGAGACCCATTTAGACTCAGGGTCTGAGACCCAGCAGTGTTTGGGGTTGAGGATTCTAGACCCAGGTGGGTTCAAGACCTGGGGGGTTTGAGGTTCAGGTTTCAAGACTAAGCTGGATTCAGGACTCAGGATTTGAGACCCAACTGTAATCAGGACTGAGGGTTCAAAACCCAGTGGGGTTTGAGACCTGGTAGGGCTTGTATCTCAGGTTTCCAAGACCCATCAACATTCAGGGCCGAGGATTCAAGACCTGGTGGGGTTTGGAGCCCAGAGTTCAAAGCCTGGAGGGACTAGGGGTTTGGGGTTCAAGACCCAGCAGTGTTCAGGCTTCAGGACCTGGCAGAGTTTGGGACTGGATGTTCAGGATCTGATGGGGTTTGAGACCTTCCTAGGTTTGGGATTCAGGGCCCAGCAGGGCTCAAGGCTGAGAGTTTGGGGCTCAGCACACTTTAGGGTTCAAGACTCAGTGGGATTCAAGGCTGTGGGTTTGGGATAGGTTGGGGTTCAGGGCTCAGGTCATGGGTCCCAGAGCTCCCTGGGCCCAACAGTTTCCCTGTTTGCAGGTGGGCCGCCAGCTGGGGAGCTGCGCTGCCGCTGCCCACGTACCGTGTCCCAGCTGATCCCACCGCGACGCCTGGCCCGTGTGGAGCTGCTCACCGAGGGCCCACACTGCGCAGTGCCTGAGGTCATGTAAGTGCCCTGTCCCCTCCTGCCTGGTCCCCAGCTGGCCTGGCCTCACCCATTCCCTCATCCACAGAGCCACCACCAAGAAGGGACAGATCATCTGCCTGAACCCCTCAGCACCGTGGGTCAAGCACATCCTCACCAACATCCTCAACAGGTACCACTAGGCAGCTCCTGCTTTACCACCGCCCCGGCTAAGCTCTGGCTGGGCTTGGAATGTGGTGGGTGGTGGTTTTGTTTTGCTGTGAGGGTGTGAGGCCCTGGCCCAGGTTGTCCAGAGCAGTGGCGGCTGCTCCATCCCTGGAGGGGTTCAAGGCCAGGTTGGATGGGGCTTGGAGCCCCTGATCCAGTGGGAGGTGTCAATGCCCATGGGAGGGGGGAGAACTGGATGGGCTTTGGGTTCCCTTCCAGCCCAAACCATTCCATGATTCTATAATCACTACTAGGCATTCTTTCCAGAAGACACCTCTCCTGTCAGACTTATTATTTGGAGTGAGAACTTAAGGAAAGCTTTATGATTTCAATCCTGCCTGTTGCAGGTCACAAACCAGCCCTGAGGGAAACACCTCCAAATGAAGCTACCAGGGCTCACCAGAAGACAGTGGGAAGTGGATGCTGGAGGAAGATAACAGGCTGCCTATCTCATGAGTTTTCACACCAGCAGCTTGATGTTCAGTCTCGCCAAGACGCTTCCCTCCTCTCATATTTATTACTGCCTATAGCTACCACATATTTATTGACTGATGAGGTTGACTGAACCCCTTCGATAAGACAGTACGGGCTCCGTTAGGTGCTTCTTGGCAACCTTGCTGCCATTCTCACCACTCGAGTACCCCCACCTCTGTGCCAGCTCCTTCTCTCCAAACCCCATTAGCCAACCAGTTCCTCTAAACAGCATGACTGTCTCTAAAGATCAGCTGTACGAATGTCTGACACACAGAGGTCTGAACAGGTTTCATGCTGAGAATAATCTGGGTTCTAACAAGGTAACATTGGGGTGGTTGGTTGGGTTTTAAATGAATTTACGTTTAATTATTTGGTATTTATATACATAAAGGAACAGTAAATGTTCTGAAGAGGCTTTGATATTTTATGTCTGCTTGTATGGCATACTGTCATAATTCATACAGAATAAGGGGTTTTCCTTACTCTGCCGTGGGAAAATGTCTTGATGTAAAAAGTTGGATTTATCACAAAATGATAATGAAATTAAATGTAACACAATAAAATTATTTTCTTGATGAAAAACATGCTGAGTTATCCAGTGATTTTGGTGTTAAGACAGCCCCGTGTACCTATGTCTATGTGTACAGGGGACAGGACAAGAGGGAATGGCCTCAAGCTCCTCCAGGGGAGATTTAGGCTGGAGATTAGGAGGAAATTCTTCACACAGAGGGTCATTGGGCATTGGAATAGGCTACCCAGGGAGGTGGTTGATTCACCTTCCCTGGAGGTATTTAAGGCACAGGTGGATGAGGTCTTGAGGGACTTGGTTTAGTGTTTGACAGGAATGGTTGGACTAGAAGATCCGATGGGTCCCTTCCAACCTGGTTGTTCTATGATTCTATGATTCTATGACTAGCTGGAAAGCAGCAGCCTCTGTGGTGCCGAGGCATTCCCGAGCATGCCTGTGGTCCAGCTCTCTCTGAAGAGACAGGACGCTGCACTGAGCAAAGACATTTATAAATTCAGAGGCACTTCAGTATGAACTGCTCACCTAGAGCTGCCAAATGAAGAGATCAACCCCAGGGTGGATGTAATGAATCTAAGGAAGTCCCTGCATGCGTCAGGGGACTCACACCCTGGTTGTTCCCTTTTAAGGCCAGGCTAGAGGTGATGACTTTTCATGTGGTGGTAACCAGCCCATGGGGCTGCAGACACCTGCCCAGGAGGGGCAGCACCTCCATTGAACAGAAAACCTGCAGGCATTACGGTGTCACAGACATGTTCAGACAGAGCAGAGTAGCCTGTGAGAAGGCAAACCCACCGGCCTCTACCTTTTCTACAAAGACTGAAGTCAGACCCTGTGCAAACAAACACAGGGACCAACGCTGACAGGTTCTTTGGTGGGTGGTGCCAGCTCAACATGATGAGGAAGGGTAACAATGGTCACCAAATATTACAGCACAACTACGTACCAGAACCACGGTAGAACTGGTACATAAATTCTGCTGGAATTAATCATGGCCAGGTAACTGCAGACATCACGCTGTTTCAGAAACTTCTGCCACTGATTTGAACCAGGAGTCCTTGTTCCTGCACCCCACACCAATTTGATAGGATTTGGTGTGATTTACGCACCAGGGCAGGTTCAGATTGGACATCAGGAAAAAATCTCTTCATGGAAAGGGTTCTCGGGCACCGGCTGAGCCTGCCCAGGGAGGTGGTGGAGTCCCCATCCCTTGGGGGGTTTGAAAGACAGGGAGATGAGATGCTCAGAAATATGATTTAGGTCCCCATCTGGACAGTGGTGGTTGGATTCAATGGTCTCAAAGCTCTTTTCCAACCAAACAATTCTAAATTCTATATTCTATATTCTATATTCTATTTGATTAACAGAGCCATTTATCTCTGTCAGTTTTCCAGAGGGTGAGGACTCCGCATGGGATTGCCTGTTGCTTTGTCCTGTTCCTGGGATTCAGTACCAGGGCTTTCACCCCAGCAGCTACACTGTACTTGCAAGAGAAGCAGGTAGGAGGTACCTAATTGAAGGTCTGCCCCCTTAAACATTAAAAGTTCAGGTGTTAGCAGCCTCACAGGCACACTTTCCTCTATTTTCTCAGTCAGTTTTGAAGTGAATTGAAAATAAAAATCTTTGCATGCAATATTTTCACTGATATTTACAAACCTTCTCCATCATCACGTGTGGAAGAGGAAAAAAATCCTTTGCTAAGGACAAATATTTTCAAGCATAACACAATGCCTGGTGCTTATTTGCTTTGTTTTGTGTTAAAAACAGGAAAAAATAAGAATGTTCAAATCAAATAAAGAGAATTCTTCCTCACTGTGATTTTCTGAAGTGATCAATTGGCAATACCAAATGGCTTATCAGTCTGAATTCCAGCATGGTCTAGCAGTGAAATATTCAGTCTTTCAAGCTTTGCCCATCTCCACATGGATATCTAATAGGATGGTATTTAATAGGAATGGTATTAAATAGGAATAGGTATTAAGTAGGAATTTAATAGGTATTTAATAGGAATGGTTGGACTCGATGATCTGGTGGATCTCTTCCAACCTGGTGATTCTATGACTGATCTGCAAACTTTAACCTATTATGAAGCATTTTCTTAATCCAGGGTTACAAATAGCCCATGATAAATCGAGAACAAATTGTCCACATTCTCTCAGTCGCCATCCCAGTGCCTGGTCTCCATCTGCCCATTCTGAGTAAGCAATGAAGTTGTCACTGAGCTGAAGCTGCCAAAAAGCAAGGCCAAGCTATGAGATAATGCTGGTGCTGAGCAAATTTGGTGCGGTCAATGAAATCAGTTAGCCCCAGCTCCTCGGATGCTTGCTAAACCAGACAGTAAGTGGTGCCAACATAAAGTTGTACATTGCACCATGATGCCCCCAGGGCTGTTTGGGAGCCTGGAACACAGCACCACCCATGTCTTGCCACAGTTTTGTGGGGGGAGGTAGCCACAGAGCCTGCGTTCTGCACTTCTTTACCTCAAAAACCCAGCAAAGTTAACTGCAGGCTTCTTTCCTCTTCCCACAGGCTCCACGGAAGGCCCCTAATTCCAGATTGCTCTGTTCCCAGTGACACGTTACTCCCTCCACTCAGATCACATAAGTTCCACAGAAAGACCTGATACGAACAGGTTTTTACAAGAGGCAATGAGAAAATCTAATCCAAAGGGAAAACCAGCTGGAGAAGTCCAGATAATAAGGATGAGGAAACATAAAGGAAATCTAGGAAATAACGAAACAGTAAAGATTCCTTAGAGGGTGTGGAATCTTCCTGCTCCCCTTTGTGCTGGCCTGACTCACTACAGCATTAGATTTGGCACTCGAAACCATTACCTATATCATCGTATGTCAGAAGGAAACGTGCCATTCTGATGCCAGATGGAGGAATTTGTGTGGGAAACACTGATTCACCGCAAGAAAATTAGGATACTCATAAAAACTCACCTGTGCAGCTTGTGGAACACTCAATAAAATCAGCCTGCCTTCAATATTGAATTAACATGGTGAATACGCATGTAATTCCTCAATCACAGGGAGTCAAAATCAGAAATGAAATTTAAATGCTGTTTAGGCTCTTTGATAATTTGGGTACCAGCACTTGGGGTCTGAAGCAGCCTTTTCTGTTCAGTGTGTCATTCTCACCACAAGGGAGTAAATGCCCGTTGGCCAGCAAGGCAAAGCTCCCCAGGAATGACAATACCTTCATTAGACTTCTGGGTAATGATATCTTTATTAGGCTAACTACTTTGTGTGGGAGAAATAAGTATATGGACCACAAAGCCACTGTTACATTGCCTTCTGCAATGAAAATACCCAATTGGTCAATGGTCTAGTAGAGTTTTGACAGAAAGCTCTGGACACACTTCAAGAACAGGACTCTAAAATGACTGCTCAGTCACATTAGTACAATGACAGAGTGCTGCACGGGTATGTAAGTGCAAAAAACCCACTTCTCTTAACTTTAGAGCCTTCTTCAGTGAGGAACTGAGTCTCTGATCTACCTGTTACCACCTCCAGCTTAGTGATGGGGAAACAGCAGCCATAAAACCCTAAGAGCCATGAGCAAGTTCTCCTCCCCTTTAAAGCCACACACTGCTGAAGGATTGCCCTCAAACTGCCACATTTGGGAGACTTTCCTGCAGACACAGAAACTTTCTCTTGTCAACAAAACAGGACATTGTGTTTATAGGATTAGAAATTGTTACAGGCAAATGTGTGTTCCTTACCAACTCATTCGGCCTCAGTGGAAGAGAAAGCCCTTTCATTAGATTTTTTCACACTGTCCAGCAGAGTAAAATCAGCTCTTACTGAGAAATACAGTAAAGCACAAAGAAAGACGTATCTTTCCACCTAACCTACCAATCCTGTGGATTAACTTGTTAGTATGAAGAGCTTACTGAACTATGGAAAACACCAGTTTTCTCCACTTTGTGCAACAGCAATTCTTCCTTTCGGGGTTTTTCCAAAGACACGCCCTATTTACTACTCATCATCTCTGGACTATTAGCAACATTTTCCTTCCACGATACATGAACAACAGCACATTGCAATGGCCTGAAGGTGTTATATACCTTAAACTGGCTACTGGGCTGGAACTGGGCAGCACACCATGATCAAGCCTGACTGTTGTCTCTCCTTAACCTCTACATTTTTTGTGGGAATGCTCTTAAGCAAACAATCTTGAGGTTTAAATTGTCCTCATGCTCACTCTGGGAGATTTTTACTTATTGAAAGTTTTAGTCACATCTTTTCAATGACAGATGAGTTGTTTTATCCCAAATTACAAGCACACACACACACATGTCCTGTTAGTAATGCTATAGTCAGATAAAACCGAGATCGCAATGAACAATATCAGAGCTAACACATGCTAAAGAACTGCTGAGAAAAAAACAACCTAGCAAGACGATGGATCAGGGAATGAAGATGAAAAATCATTGTGATTTGAGATAGGCATTTCCTAGGGTCAGAAGTGACACAGTATGTCAATGGCTCAGTCAGACTGGAAGCCAGTAGGACCGATGTGACTCAGTGAGCTCATAGGTTATGAATTTAAGATATGAGTAGTTTTTGTGGTCAAACGTGCCAAGGGCACCTATTCTGAAATAGAAATGACTATTCCCAGTTCATTCTAACCACACCACAAGTGAGAAAAGGTCAGTGTTCACATCTATGGCAATACCAGTGCAATCATTAATAATTATACCATTCTAGTTTGGCTTAATGTTTCCCAGTTCAGTTGAGCAAAGTGTGACTTCCAGAAAGCCATGTCTCTACAGCACTATTAGATGCAGACATTGACATTTAGAATCTTTTGGAACTTGTGGAGACTTCCTAACTGTACCATGAAAATCGTAGTAGGGTCAGCATTGGAGGGTGTCACTGTCGGAAGCTTTAGATAATTCGGTCATAGTGTTTGACTCCAAGAGGGTCAGAGCCACTGAAATTCCACATTATGGTTAACAGCTTAGAAAAATCACCACCTTCCACTTGGGCACCTACAGAGGAACTAAAAACCCGTAAATGTATTTTTAGAACTCAAATACACTCAATAAACATAACCAATACTTTATTCCCTCCCAGAGGGGACTCAGGCACCACACGCACTGAAGACGGAGCCAGGAACAAGACTGGGGACATGAAAACTGGGGCACAAGCCTAACATACTGACACAGTATGTCTGCTTCAGACTTGGGAAAAAAAATCACATGGCAAATATGTGGTGGTTTCAGACATCAGGAATGCATTTCCTTTCTGGCTAAGTTCATACAGAGCAGAATAACCTCTACCAAGATTATTCTTATCTTTACAGCTGCCTAAACCCCTTTGCCTGACATTCACGTCAGCTGCCATTCAGACTGATTTCTACTGCTAAAAAAATGCTGCATTAAAGAGTGGTTTTAACCACTTAAATGCTGCATTTAAAGAGTGGCTTTCCCCCCCCCCCCCATTATCAGCAAACCTTATTTTATGTGTATTCAGAACGGTATAAAAATCTTAAGCCATTTCAGAACACAGCTACGTAACTTAAACCAGATGTTTTAGAAAGTGGACTTTCTCCCAGCTTATTCTCCCAGCTTGCTTGATACTAGGAACTGTCTGAGATAAGGCACCCTGTGCTGTCAGGGCGAGCTGCTTCTCTGAGGAAGGTTCTCTGGAGCACAAAAGGGCCACCTCTGCCCAGCTTGCGTCACACTGGAAGGTTACCCTGGGCAGCTGCACCCCAAGAAGCCATAGCGAGGAATGCAGATCTGCAAGGAGCACTTTTTCGCTGTCAGCACGTAGCACCTCACTTACTGGAAGCCTTCTGGTTAAAAGCTTGTCTGCCTGGGAGGGTTTATGCCCTCATAACGATGCTACCCGAGCAGCCTCCTGGTGCAGTTGTGTCTATTCCTGCCTTCTCAGGAGGGAACGGAAGGAATTTTGCAAGAGGCTTTGACAGTGCATGATTCAAAGCTGTGCCCTTACCAAAAAGTTTGCCAGGTTGAAGAAGGTGATAAGAATAACGCTGCGAGTGTAACCTGGCCTAGATTGAATGAGTTACCACACCATCTGCTGGCAGAGCTACTGGGCCATGACCTTCTCAGCTGCTCCTTGGGATCCAGAAGACTGGCAGAGGCCAGCAGGCTGAAGGAGGAACAAGACAGGCACAGCCACGCTGCTGCCTCCCACACTGATACGAATACACCAGATGAGTTCTCCTGGCAGTGACACAGTTGGAGCCACCATCGCGGCTTTCAGGGAACAGAGGTCAAGTGAAATTAATATTCTTAATCAGCTTAATCAGCATGACCTCCACAGGTTTTTTTTTCTGCAGCCTGTCAGGAAATCAGAAACAAAATGGAATGGTGCATCCCTACCTAACTTGCCGGGAGGACAGCTATTCCAAGTCAGTCCATGGTTTTATGGTTTGAACCTCCATCGCATACATGCACTGAACTCAGCTCAGGGCCCAAGTCATGAGTAACGCAAGAAACAAGTTGAAGAACATCAGGAAAAGTGCACCTTGCTCTAGTACAGGTGGCTGGGGCTGAGCATCGCCTAGGTGACCGATACCTGTGGGCTGGGAAATCCCCACTGCGGTCAGACTGTGTAACTTAGGTCAGTAATTTCAGAATGCTTCTGATTCATTCTCAGAGGGATTTAAAATAAACGGCTGGTGTTATAAACAGTTCTCTCCACAAGTAATGTTTTTAAACCACAGGGAGAGCACACACCCAGGTAAATGTGCCTGATCATCATTTTTTATGCAAATTCATTAACCTTCATGAGTATGAACTCCACCGAGTTCAGTTAATCTACCCCAACATGCAGTCTTGCCACAATTTGCAAGCTCATATTTCTCAGTGTTGCTTGGCCTCAGTTCTGAAAATCCCAGAGCTTTATGCTTCAGTCCACAAATGGCACCAAATCAGGCTGTTGACCTTAACAGTAGAGGCGACTCTTTCCCTGTATGGCAGGGACAGTATTTACAGAGTTCAGCCAGTCTCCACCGCAAACTCCCTGCTGTGTTTAATGGATTATTCCCACCCACAAAAGCCACAGGCAGCAAAAGAAAAGATCCACATAACTACTTATATCCAAATACAGTCAAATAATCTGTCAACATCACTTGTAAAAGAAAAAAACCCAAAATTCTTGTTTCTGCCTCACACTGAGACTCAAACTTAGGAAACAACATGGCAAGAAGACTTATGTTCCTCACTTCTGCTGCCACGACCATCATTATCCTTTACGTAATTATTTAAGCTAAACTCATGATGGTATTTAATGAGAACCACAGCTTTCATTACCCTTTCTGCTCCTGAAACATTGAGGTGAGGATGGAGGCACTAAACTGGATCTTGGGAATAACTCCAATGTTTTCCAAATAGCTGAGCATCCACCTGTTCTTTCCAAGGTCAAAAGAAATACATGAGAGCTGGTATTCAGGCATGGCACATCAAACCCTGGCTGAAGCAACGAGCCCTCTTTAAAATTTAACAGGCCCTCTGCATTTTTAACCTATTTCAGAGATAACATCAGGCTGGGGTGAGAGTTAAGGAAAGTCCCTCATTTAAACAGCTAGAATTGCCTCACATTCGTTCCAAATTGCCTTTCGTCGATTCCAAATGCAGCACATCCAATGAACACTGGCATGAGAGAATGTACAGGCAAAGAGCTGCCTGTGGCTACCCCTCTCACAGCATCTGCACTAGATGGAAACACTTCAGCAGGAAAAAGGGAGAGCCCCGCTTCTCAGCATATTAATATTGGGACATAATAGCATAGAAACATAATCAGAGGACTTTTTCATGGTGTTAACATGGTCAGTTCCCTATTCTGTCCATTTCTAAGCTACAGAGTGGATGAATTCACATGCACAAGGTTCAGTAGACATAGCCACCTCACCAGAGGTGCACAGATATCACAGACCAGGGCTCACAGACCATTGCTATTGCTGATCAGTGCCAGCTGCATCATCACATCCACTGAATTCTGGTATGTTCCTTTGTCGTGTTATGTGGTTATGACAAATACAGCAACACAGAAACCATTACAACATAAAGTATACTCTCCTACTCTTTGTGGATCCTGCTATTTCCTTGTGCCTCATTTGGTTTGCCCTTGAGGGGGTTGCTTGAAAATATTTCGGGTGCTAAATATAAAATTTTCCACCTGGATTTACTATGAAAGGAACTACACAGGGCATGCCAGAGGGATGAACGTTCTCTTGGTTAATGGCATGAGGGGCAGAAAGGCCACAAATCCAGTATTTGAGGTTAGAGTGACAAAATCCTCCTGGGAAAGCATTGTGATGTTCCTAAAAGGCTGGAGAAGGACGTGCATCCTATTTAGAGAAATATTGCACAAGAACTTTTATATGGAAAAGCCACTCTTCCCAGTGACCTACAGTTTAACTCTGGTGTTTTAATGCCTCTGGATTGCACAGGCACAGTCAGTAGCCTCACTGCAGCCAACAGGCTGAAAACCAAAGGAAGGTAGTTAATCACATCACTTGTAGTTAAGTCATAGCAAAGCATGTTGTAAATATCGGGAACTTACAAGAGCCTCCTGCAGATAATGTATAAATATGGCAAAAAATCACCCTGGCGGTCCATGAAACAGAAATCACTGGCAATATAGGAGCAATTCTGGGAAACTACTGCCACGTGCCCTGTCTGTTCTTGCCCTCCTTTCTAAAAGTAAGCTTTTAGCTACCACCTGGAGCAAGAAACTGGGCTAGATGGATCTCCGGTACCATCCAGAAGTGGCTGCTTTTATGAGAATCACATGTACTTCACTCTGCAGAAGACTGTTAGGAGAAGCTGGATTTATCCTTCACCATTCTCACCCCTCTGCAGGAAAATAAGCAGATGGATAATACGTGTCTTACTGCACTGCAACAACAAAGCACTCTGCATTTTGACAAAGCAGGAGAGAGCAAACACGTAGATGAAAAAGTGTCTTTTTCACTGGTGCTAGGGAGTTGCTGTAGGCAAGCACCCTCTGTCCCCAACCTTGGCAGTGCAAAACACACCCACAGGTAGAAAGCATGAAACATGCTCCTCCTTCCCCCTGCCCTCACCCCCTTCCCTTCCTGCAAGTTACAGATGCCCTGAAACTACTGCTCCCACTCCACAACCTTGCAAAATCCCTGCCAGTGCTGGCAGTCCCTCAAGAGCCTGCAGTGCCCCTGCACAGATAGCAGCTTCCCTCCACAGGATGGTGTCTGGCCGCAAACTGTCCTGTTGCAACACATCTGTCTCGGGAGCAGAGAGAGCTACATTCAGCTTCACTTGACCAGAGCAGCAGATATTTCCAAAATGCCAAATCTCCAAGGCAGAACTTTGATTTTCACAGCCCACTGCCCGCCAAAGACTGGGACTAAACCCCTGGCAATAACCAGTTTTGTCCTGGTTTGCATGTTGTTTTTCAGACCTGTGGATCAGCTAGAACTGCTAGAGCTCTACCCTCCTGCCCTATGACATATGTGTTTCTTCAGTTGCAATCTAATCTACTAAAAAGCAATGGAAATATCTTCTTGACCAACTCTGGATTTTTGCCTCCCACCCAATTATCAGCATGGAAATACATTGTCCTACAAGAAATGCTAGTAAAACAAGAAACATCAAAAGCCTCTACATTTTTCCAAGTCCTCTGGGGACCTGGGAAATTTTTGTCATCGATTTCCAGAAGCTAAGCAGAAGAAAGCTAAGCTTGACAGTACCCCAGCAACCAAATGTCACAGTCACATCAAGCCTATTGTTGCAACTTAAAACTGGATTTAGCCATTGCCACTGTTTTTCTTGGAATAAAAAGTGGAATCAGAAAGAGGTGTTCTGTGCATAGGTCCAGCTTTGAGTGACAGGCATAAGAGCCTCTGCGCTTTTTTGTAGTAAACTCCAGCAACTGTGAACACCTCTAAGATATTTAGAAGAATGGAGGAAACAGCTTTGTTCCCCATAGCTGCAGACAGTGGAAGGAGAACACTTTCATAAAGGAATTAGAAATTGCTTACTCTGCAAGTGAACTCAGAGATGATGACTGTTACTGTTGGAATAACACATCAGTTGTTTGCAGTGACCTCTGTGGGAAGCCAGGAAAACTTCTCTGACAAGTATATTCTACTTCACACTAAAAAGCAATGAATACCTACTCCAGCAAAGACACAGCCAAACGTCCAGCTCCATGGACAGGACTTACTCTCCCTCTTCCACACATTCAGAGTGTGCTCAGGAACACACTTCCCAAGCTAACAATTAATATTGTAGGACGCATAGAGTTTTTTTTGCCAGTACTATTGAATAAAGTAGCTGAACACATAGTCAGTGAAGGTGCTGCCTTTCAAGGGGCTTCCACAATAAATATATTCCTAATTACTAAAAATTCCTAATAACTATTATTACAACATAAATACAAACAAAAACATTATCAATTATATTATTCCTAAATAAATAGCAGGTTCTTATGCCCTGCTCAGAAACGGCTTTGTACAACAAAGAAACAGCAGGCAGGTTTTTCATGTGAAAAGTCTGGCACCATAAAAAAACCTCACCTGCCAACTATAATTTATCCTAAAGATAAATTTGTCTTTATCATTGCAGCATACATCTGATTTCCCACCTCAGCCCAGAACTCCCTTCATGCTCTTACCTGCTCGCAGTGCAGCTCCACTCCTGATACCCCCACTCAATACGTCATCACAGTTAAGTTGTTGTACGTGGTACCTATATTTGATGTTTCCTTCCAATGGACTATTGATATCTCCAATACTGTTTTTAGGATGCATATTTCCTTCTCTACAGTTATTATATCAGTCACTTTTCAATGACATGCAGTTTTCATAGAATCATAGAATCACAGAACAACCAGGTTGGAAGAGACCCATTGGATCATCGAGTCCAACCATTCCTATCAAACACTAAACCAAGTCCCTAGGCACCTCATCTACCCGTCCCTTAAACACCTCCAGGGAAGGGGAATCAACCACCTCCCTGGGCAGCCTATTCCAATGCCCAATGACCCTTTCCGTGAAAAACTTCCTCCTAATCTCTAGCCTGAATCTCCCCTGGTGGAACTTGAGGCCATTCCCTCTTGTCCTGTCCCCTGGCACTTGGGAGAAGAGCCCAGCTCCCTCCTCTCTAAAACCTCCTTTCAGGTAGTTGTAGAGAGTAATGAGGTCTCCTCTCAGCCTCCTCTTCTCGAGGCTAAACACCCCCAGCTCTCTCAGTCACTCCTCATAGGGCCTGTTCTCCAGTCCCTTCACCAGCTTCATGGCTTCCTGTCACTTATGGGAATAACACTGTTTCTGCAACAGCCAGTCAATTAATAGACTACATCCCATAATAACTCTTCATTTCAACATGCCTGCTAGTTCTCTTTTCTTCACTCAGTATTACCTTAAATTCCACTTATAATTATATCCAAATTAACATTGTAATGTGTCCGGTTTGCACAGTGAGGGAAATGTAATTATGTTAGTGAAGTTTTTCAAAACTAGAGGGGAAGCAAACAAATTCAGACCCAGAGCAATGCCTGGAACACAGTCTTGCTTTTATTGGCCCTATTTGTTCTGTGTCAAACTGTGTTCATGCAATAGGTTGAATTAGCAATAGATTTTTCTAACTTCTACCTGCGCTTTCATTTTGACCAGCACTCCTCATCTTAAGGGAATTAAATGAGATTTTTAGTACTACTTTCACTATTTGTGAAATGGAACCTTTTTCTTTCTACCCTGAAGCCAAACCAGAACATTTAAGAGACATTTCTTTGAAAGCTTTCTCCCATGTCCTTCTCCCAACATGAGCCAGGATTGAGTACATGCTTTCCTAGATTCATTTAAAGGGTTTTCTGTAATTGTCCCATGATCTCAGCTTCCAGCACTTGGGATCTCCAACAGGGATGCACCTGAATCCCTTAGACCTTGGACACCAGTTTACCAACCCTCACCGGCACATACAGGTGTCTTCCAAAAAAGAAGTGTACACAGAGCAATCTAACACCAATCCAACTCTTTCTCTAGCCTAGTAGAGTAATAATCACTTTTCCCCAGGTGATTTTTAGCCCTTAGAGCCCTGCTTGAAATGTTCAGTCAGACACTCACTTCAGCCATAAACGCCAGCATTCCACTGCATTCAGAACACAGCAGCTCTCCAGCTCACAGAAGCCAAACTTGGACAGGAACCATGTGTCCTTGCGTCTAGGAAAACACACAGAAGAAAAAGTCAGTGATGGAAAGGTAGAGATTTTCAACTCTCTATTAGAGAGAAAGCCTTAAAGAATCCAGAACCAGGTATGAAGAGGTGGGAACTTTGCACCAGTGGCCCATGACTGCTGCCACATCTCTAATTGCCCACAAAGAGAGAATGACAGTGGAAAAGTGACAACATGAGTTTTAATGTAAGAGTGAAGAGAAGATCATAGAATCATAGAATCACCAGGTTGGAAGAGACCCATTGGATCATCGAGTCCAGCCAGTCCCATCAATCACTAACCCATGTCCCTCAGCACCTTGTTCACCTGTCCCTTAAACACCTCCAGGGAAGGTGAATCAACCACCTCCCTGGGCAGCCTCTGCCAGTGCCCAATGACCCTTTCCATGAAAAACTTCCTCCTAATCTCCAGCCTAAATCTACCCTGGTGGAGCTTGAGGCCATTCCCTCTCGTCCTGTCCCCTGTCCCTTGGGAGAAGAGGCCATCACCCTCCTCTCTGCAACCTCCTCTCAGGTAGTTGTAGAGAGCAATAGATAGATAGGATAGATCCCTCTATCAGTCGTAATTTACAACCTGTGGTTAGACTATGTGCTAAAAGCCCTGACAATATTTATAATTCTTAATGATTATTTTAGAAAAACCTAATAGAGAATACAAATGCAACTAAGATTTGTCAGTTAAGCCAAAGAGAAGCTTC
Organism: Coccyzus lansbergi; assembly: GCA_033558105.1. Lineage (NCBI taxonomy): Eukaryota > Metazoa > Chordata > Aves > Cuculiformes > Coccyzidae > Coccyzus > Coccyzus lansbergi. Next base: position 252,521 of record JAUMJK010001084.1, read on the forward strand.
CCAAGGTTGAAAATCCATGTTCCCTGCCGTTGTATTCACAGCAAAGAGGTCAAGCACCAACTAGATACTTCGTTTTCCCTTGTGCAGAGTTTTAGACTGAGTCACAGTACTCACAGAGTCATGGCAGAGCAATTATCCCTGTTACAAGTTTAACTGAACTTAAATCAACTGGGAACTGGTTCGGTTTGAGCAGAAACTGTTTAAACTTACAGCATGTTCTGCACTCCTTGCCATTCTAATAAGCTACTTGGTTTATTAATTTACTAATATTTTACTAATAATGAATAAGTTAAAACATTACAGTCTTATGCAAATACCTCACAGAATTTGGAACTCGTTACTATTTAGGGATAGCTGCTATTATTAATAACAGTAATAGTCATTACTGTCTACCAATGGTTTCGTAGTGACACAAACTGCTGTTTCATTTCAAATCAAATCACAATAATTTGTTCCTCCATTTAAACACAGACTTAAAGGATCCAATAATAATTTTGAAAGGCATTATAAATGTAGATCACTGTGGTTACTATTTTATTTACTTTTAAAAGTAATAGCAGAACATTTTCTCCAAGTTCAGTCCCACACGAAACACTAAAATACTCTTTGAAGAGGTAGATGTGGTTTCCACTGTAAAGTTTTTCAGAGTCCAATAGTAATGCAGAGTGCAGTGAAAAGGAAAACCTTATTTTAATTGTGCTAACGAAAGCCAAGAAAAGAATATCTTCAATATTTAAGAGGTCTGTGAGAACACAATGTGCCATTACTGCTTGACACAGTCTACTTAACTCGCATTCGTGCTTCCAGCACTGTGCTCACTTAAGGAGACATTTCAGATCCAGACTATGCCAGACAATAAATGCTAGTGATTAATCAAAAGTGCATCTATCCATAAACCTTAGCACTCTAAGAACATTGATTTACACCTTGAAATCCAGAGAAAGGGATGAAGAAATAACTAAGATTAAAAACTCTCATCAGAACAGACTTGGCTGTTATTTCTTCAATTTGTGCCTTAAAACTGCATTTCCGAGACAAGATTTTTCCAAGTGTACAGTGCTGACTGGAAACCTGAGGACACCTAAGAGTTGCATGAAAAGCACAGTAGAAGGGTTTCTAACAGCTTACCTGTGTTTCGACGTCCATATTTCTCTTCCAAGATCCTAAATACGAATTCCAATCCTGAATCTAGTTCTTTTCAATTTCCTACAGATCAATTTGATGTCTTTTCTATTTCAGCTGACAGCCATGGTGAACAGAACTCATGCTCCTGTTTGCTTCCACTTCCCTGCCACCACCATCCAGTTGCAGACCCTATGGGAAAATAAGATATTGAAACAAGTGAAGGGACTGGTAGCTTGTGACTGGAGGTTTCAGAATAAAGACTACTTGGCAGTAGATGCAGCCAAGGCCATGAAATTCGAACTCACCAAGCAGTGTAGGCAAGCAGCTGCAGGAAGGCTGGTGTTAAGGCCACTGCCGTGTGGGTTGAGTGCCTCCTGGTGAGCAGCCTCCCATATGGCATGGCAGGGAAGGCGTCAAGCTCGATGCTGTCATTATCACAACAGTGTCAGAGTTTCCCTGCAAGCACAAGGCAAAGGCACAGTCTGGATTACTGAGGTGCACTTCAAGATAGCCACAGCACACAATAATACACATACACACATCCGAATGGAGGAAAACCCTGCTGGCTTCCAGGAATGTTCTGCACTGCTGTCTCTTCCTGCTTGCAAACCCAAACTGCTGAATGTATGAGTGGTGCTGGAGCAAGGTCCAAACCACCAATCTGTTACAGAAACCATAACACATCTTTTTTCCCTTAGTATCCCTTCTGGGTCCAGCAATAGCCACCACTCTCACTTTTGCTCCCATTCCAACAATTCATAGAATCATAGAATCATAGAACAACCAGGTTGGAAGAGACCCATCGGATCATCGAGTCCAACCATTCCTATCAAACACTAACCCATGTCCCTCAGCACCTCATCCACCTGTGCCTTAAACCCCTCCAGGGAAGGGGAATCAACCCCCTCCCTGGGCAGCCTAGTCCAATGCCCAATGACCCTCTGTGTGAAAAACTTCCTCCTAATCTCTAGCCTAAATCTCCCCTGGTGGAGCTTGAGGCCATTCCCTCTTGTCCTGTCCCCTGGCACTTGGGAGAAGAGCCCAGCTCCCTCCTCTCCACAACCTTCTTCCGGGTAGTTGGAGAGAGTAATGAGGTCTCCCCTCAGCCTCCTCTTCTCTAGGCTAAACATCCCCAGCTCTCTCAGCCGCTCCTCATAATTCTCAGTATTCTGTTGCAGGGCCCAGGTTTCAGACACACTCTGTTGCTGCAGAGAGCAGATCCTACACTAGGGGCTGAGAGTGCCAGATCAGGGGGCTTTGGGCTGGGTTTCTCAAAACACAGTAGCACGTCCACCCCAAACACTGTGTTCATCCGCAGTGCTGGCATCCCTTGGAAACAGAGACTGCAGCTGCGGTGGGAGTAGGACTGCTAGAAACTGAAAAAAGGCCAGCAAATAAACTTTCTTAAAATGCAAAGCTTCCCAAGGGAAACCATTTTTTTTCCATTAAACTAAATTTTTATCAAACTGTTTTTCTTCCTCTTACCTTAAACTAAGACTGCAAAATATGAGGTAGTTCTCTTCTCTTCTCTTCTCTTCTCTTCTCTTCTCTTCTCTTCTCTTCTCTTCTCTTCTCTTCTCTTCTCTTCTCTTCTCTTCTCTTCTCTTCTCTTCTCTTCTCTTCTCTTCTCTTCTCTTCTCTTCTCTTCTCTTCTCTTCTCTTCTCTTCTCTTCTCTTCCTCCTTGTCTCATACAAATGTACATCTTCTAGCAGCTGGGAAGACAACACAGAAGAAAAAGTGAAGTGGACAGAAAGACATAATACTCTCCAAGGACACAAAAATAAACTACTCACAAACCAGAGGTTGCCAGCATGATATGACTGGATTGTTAAGAAAGTTCATTAAAAATGTGGTGGTTTGCTTTTCTTTTAAAGCAGTAGTATTGAAGATCCAGAGCCAAATGAGATCTAAAACCTAAGCAGTTAGCTCAGGTAAAGAAAAAAGCTTTCATCCTCTTATTCCTGAAAACCCATTTTTATTTGTCTGCAAGAGTCAGTGTGAACAGCAGGAAGGCAAAGGTGAGTTTGCATGAAAGATAACAGGTTCCTTTGCCATCAGAATTGTTGTCGTGTTCAGTATCACTGACCACAAGAATTTGCTCTCTTGTGTTTGTCAAATATTTTGTATCTGATGTACCTCTGAGGTAAAGCAGTTCCTCAGTCAGAATTTGCACAGCAAACCTGATCAAAAGCATTTATAATATAGCTGGTTTTCTTCTAGTGTACTGATTTGATTTTTGAAATTTTTGAATTGAATTGAAAAATTTTTTTGAAAATTTTTTTGAAAAATATGGGGTGGATGTTCTGTTTTTGGAAAATTTTAACAATACCAGTTCAAAGTTTTGTAGTCAAATACACAAACCTTGCATTAAAAAAAAATGAGCAGACAACATTTTTCATCCTAGACAAAAAGAAATTTTGACAGAATTATCTTCCCTGTAATATCAATTTTTAGGATTAGTGATTTTTTTTTCCATTTCCCCCTTTTATTTTTCTGCTATCCTCAGCTTTTCTTCCTTTTAATATCTAGCCTATTCTTTGATATGTATGTGGATAGATAGGTAGACAGATAGAGAGATGCACATTTCTTTAAGTAACCTATTCCCTTTTTAGGATTATTTCCAATTCCTTTTCCCATCACCACATAAAGTGGAACTCTAGCTGTATTTTAACATATCTGTTTCTGCAGAGCCATCTATATGACAGTCCTAAAAGAATCAGCATTCAAAAAATGGTGAGATTTTACACAAAGGAGCTGAGATATTAAGTTCACATTCATTCTCACCCCAGTCTGGCAGGAGGAGAGATCCGTATGGTCAGGGGATGGAGAGCAAGGGCTGCCTGCATCCTCAACCCATTTTGGTGGGAACAGGGATCCCTGTGGGTCAGGGGATGGACGGGAATGACTGCTATTTTCATGGGAACAGGGATTCCTATGCATCAGAGGATGACAAGGAAGGGCTGCCTGTTCCCATGCTCCATTTTGTAGGGAATAGATATCCATGTGGGTCAAGAGATGGAGGGGAAGGTCTGCTGTTTCCCAGGGCATGAAGAGAAATGGCTGCTCGTGCCCCAATCCTATTTTGGCGGGAAGGGGGATCCCTGAGGATCAGGGGATGGAGACTAAAGGTTGCCATTTCCCAAGGGATGGACGGGAAGGGCTGTCTTTGCCCTCATCGCATTTTGGCAGGAACAGGGATCCTTGTGGGTCAAGGGATGGAGGAAAAGGGCTGCTTGTGCCTAGATCCCATTTTGGTGGGAACACAGATCCCTGTGGGCTAGGGATGAAGGGAAATGGCTACCTGAGCCCTCATCCCATTTTGGTGGGAACAGGGATCCCTGTGGGTCAGGGATGGACGGAAAGGATGGACATTTCCCAGGTGATGGAGAGAAAGAGATGCCATTACCCTTATCCCATTTTGGCAAGAACAGGGATCCCTGTGGGTCAGGGATGGAGGGGAAGGGCTACCTGAGCCCTCATCCCATTTTGGCGGGAACAGGGGTCCCTGCGGGTCAGGGATGGAGAGGGAGGGCTGCCCTTCCCCTCACGGCCTTTTGGCGGGAAGAGCGGTCCCTGAGGGTGAGGGTTGGCCAGGAACGGCTGCCCTGGCCCAGGCTCCATCTTCACGGGAGCAGCGATCCCTGCGGGCGAAGGGACAGCGAGGAAGGGCTCTGCCGGGGCCAGTCTCGGCGTCCCCGCGGGCAGGGATGCAACTGACTCCCTCGCCGCTGGCTTCCTCGGCAGCCGCGGTCGCAGCCCCGCCCTGCCCCGGCTCCTCCCCTCGGTCGGCGCCGACATGGCCGCTTCCTTCTCCTCCTTCTCCTCCTTCGCCCTGGGGCCATGGCGAGCGCTCTGCAGCACCAGCAGCTCCCCACGCAGCGCCTTCAGGTACGGCGCCCTGCGGGCATCTTCATCATCATTATCCTCCTCCTCCTCGCTGCGGGGCTGAGCTGCAGCTCTCCCCGGGAGAAAGGGGCTCTGCTCCCGCGGGCTGGGGCGCCGGGAAGGCAGGAGGGAGGGAGGAAGGGATGCGGCATCGTGGATCCAGTGGGATGGAGTGGGGAACCCTTACCTGCCCCCTTTCCTGGGGGAAATCGTGGAATTACTGAATCATAGACTCCAGGAATGGTTTGGGCTGGATGGGACCTCAAAGCCCATCAGTGCCATGGACAGGGACACCTCCCACTGGATCAGGGGCTCCAAGCCCCATCCAGCCTGGCCTTGAACCCCTCCAGGGATGGGGCAGCCACCCCTGCTCTGGGCAACCTGGGCCAGGGCCTCCCCACCCTCACAGCAAAACGTTTCTGCCCAAGATCTCATGTCACTCTCTGCTCTTTCAGCTCAAAACTGCTCCCCTCTTCCCATCCCTGCACTCCCTGATCTGTAGCCCTACCCCAGCTTTCATGGAGCCCCCTTCAGTTCTGGAAGCTGCTCTTAGGTCTCCCCCCAGCCTTCTCTTCCACAGGTTGAACAACCCTAAGTCTGTCAGCCTGTCCCCCTAGAAGAGGTTCTCCAGCCTTTGGATCCTCTTTGTGGCATGAAGCATCTGTGTCTGATGTCTCAAAGGGACCCTGAGCAGGTTTACTGCATTTGTTAGATTTTTCTGGCATCTGTGGTTATTTGCTGGGTGACTATTTGAATCATTGCTTATTAATATTGCTGCCTGTGTGAAGGGATGCACTAAGGAATGTTGCTGTACAAGTTAATGGTTAGACTCGATGATCCGATGAGTCTCTTCCAACCTGCTGATTCTATGATTCTAAGTGAGGGGAAGTTTTTCACAGAAAGGGTCATTGGGCACTGGCAGAGGCTGCCCAGGGAGATGGTTGATTCACCTTCCCTGGAGGTGTTTAAAGTGTGGGTGGATGAGATGCTGAGGGACATGGTTTAGTGTTTAATAGGAATGGTTGGACTCGATGATCCGGTGGGTCTCTTCCAACCTGGTGATTCTGTGATTCTAAGGAATATTGCAGTCAGTGTGAAGGGACACACTAAGGAGTATTAATGTCTGTGTGCAGGGACGTGCAGTGGTGACAGCCCATTGCATCCCCTTGCACCTCACTGTCCTGAGCAAGGCAGGTGGGGGCACACTGTGGTGTTCCTTTGTGCTCAAAAATTAAACAAATAACAAGAGAATACACATTTTATAATAAAAATAAATTAATGTGTGATAATTTTTACAGAAGCTTGTAGTGATAGGACTAGGGGCAGTGGGTGTGAACTGGAGAGGGGCAGATGCAGACTACACATAAGGAAGGATTTCTTCAATATGAGAGTGGGGAGGTCAAGGTACAGGTTGTCCAGGGAATCTGAGGCCCCCACCCCTGGAGGCATTTAAAGCCAGGTTGGCTGGTGCCTTGGGCAGCCTGATCTAGTGGGATGTGTTCCTACTGATCACAGGGAGGTTGGAACTGAATGGGCTTTGAAGTCCTTTCCTACCCAAACTATTCTATGATAGTATAAATAGATGGGAACTATGTGGTCACACCGTGTCTCCAGCAGCACTGCAGCAGGCTCAGTTGGTGTTTGTGGAAAGCCTGTATCCCTCGGGTGAAGAATATGATAAGGAACAGTCTCTCAGCATCAGTACCCTCCGTCTTGTTTAACATGCTGGCTGAGCAGAGCCTCTCATGTTTGTGTTGTGGCACCCTAGGAGCGCTTGTCTGGGAGTGTCTGAGGGGTTCAGCTGAGCTCTTGCTCATCAGATTTCTCATTTATACTGGAGGGTTTTAATTTGCTTGGGGCTCTGAAAGCATTGTGTTTGCTTGGTGTTTTCAAACATGAAAAGGTTAGTCAGCCATACTGTGACAATTGGAATTCTACTATTGGAATACTGTGTCCAGTTCTGGGCCCCTCACCACTAGAAGGATGTTGAGGCTCTGGAGCGAGTCCAGAGAAGAGCAACAAGGCTGGTGAAGGGGCTGGAGAACAGGCCCTATGAGGAACAGCTGAGAGAGCTGGGGGTGTTTAGCTTAGAGAGGAGGAGGCTGAGAGGAGACCTCATTGCTCTCTACAACTACCTGAAAGGAGGTTGTGGAGAGGAGGGAGCTGGGCTCTTCTCCCAAGGGACAGGGGACAGGACAAGACGGAATGGCCTCAAGCTCCGCCAGGGGAGATTTAGGCTAGAGATTAGGAGGAAGTTTTTCACGGAAAGGGTCATTGGGCATTGGAATAGGCTGCTCAGGGAGGTGGTTGATTCACCTTCCCTGGAGGTGTTTAAGGCACGGGTGGATGAGGTCCTGAGGGCCATGGTTTAGTGTTTGATAGGAATGGTTGGACTCATTGATCCGATGGGTCTCTTCCAACCTGGTTGTTCTGTGATTCTATGAATAAGTACCTGACCTCCTGGATATTCTGTATGTCCTGTCCAACAGAGGGTTCTATTCTGCTGGGTTTGGCATAGAGGACTGTGTTGCTGCACCAGTGTATGCCTGCTTCTCTGCTTTGCTGCTGGGAGCTGATTTTATCTTCCAGTTGTGCAAAAAGTAGATGCTCCTGTGCTAATGATTTTGTAGAAGTTTTCCTGTGCGTATGGGAATTAAATGATCCTGTTATGATGCCCCATGAGATTTTGGAGGCATCAGAGATACCTGAGGGTCAGATGATGGAAAGGAAGGGCTGCCTTTGCCCAGGGTATACAGAAGAAGCTACCTTTGCTCTCACCCCATTTTGACAGGAACAGAGATCTCTGTGGGTCAGGGGATGGCGAGGAAGATCAGCCTGTGGCCACAGCCCATTTGGGTGGGACAGGGATCCCTGCAGTTTGGGGAATGACCAGGAAGGGTTGCCCTTGACCTCATCCCGTTTTCGGAGGAATAGGGATCCCTGTGGGTCAAGGGATGGAGAGGAAGGACTTTCATTGTATAGGTTAATCCAAAATAACAGCTGGCAGCCTTGTTTCCTTAATATCTTGTGAGTCCCCGGCTGCATGAACAAGAAATATTCAGTATGTACATTGTGCTGTTGAAAACTCACACAGGGTTCTGAATGAGAGCATCCATGAGTGGGTAGGTTTGTAGTGAGGCAGAGCGGCATAGTAACACATATTAAAGCTGTTATTACACCCACTTGAGTGTTTATTGTGGCTAACATTCAAAATGACAATTCACCACTTCATTTCATCGCTCTAACCGGCTCCCTGCAGCATAACCCTGGAGCATAACCCTGGAGGTATTGCAGGTGGTTGACTTACCTTCCCTGGAGGTGTTTAAGGTACAGGTGGATTGAGGTACTGAGGGACATCGTTTAGAGTTTCGTGGGAATGGTTGGACTCAATGATCCGGTGGGTCTTTTCCAAACTTGTGATTCTATGATTCTGTAACCTTCCTGTCTGGCTGATGCTTCTACTTTCCCTGTAGAGTTTCTATGTTTCCGTGGAAGGACTTAAGGGATCTACATTGGAAACCTTAGAAGCAACACTGTATTTTAATATTTACTGGTTTTATATTTGACACTAGTGAAACATTTTACTTTATTTGAGAAAGTTGTTTACATTGTCTTTTAAGAAAAGAAAAGACACTCAATAACCTTCCAGTACAACTAAGGAAAAGAGCAAAAGTATTGAAAGATTCTCCTCTGAGAGTTAACCTGGATGCTTTTGCTGAGGCAGAGTTGTTCTGAAGGTCCAAGTGATGAATGTGATAGTATTTACTGAGTTGTGGATATTTATTTCACATAGAATCATAGAATCATAGAACAACCAGGTTGGAAGAGACCCATCGGATCATCGAGTCCAACCATTCCTATCAAACACTAAACCATGTCCCTCAGCACCTCATCTACCCGTCCCTTAAACACCTCCAGGGAAGGTGAAATGAAGATAGTATGAAGATAGGATTTGTTGCATAGAAGACGAAGGCCAGTTGAGCTCAGGAAGTCACAAATGTGTTCAAGGTGACCTTTGTGGTAAAAGTGGCTACTCAGGATGCTGCTGGACTGGGAGAGTGAGCTGAATTTAAGTATAGTTTGTGCAGCAGGTATGTATGTGTATGCTGCTGCTTCACCTTTCCCTGATAAACTCCCAGCACATTACTTATCACCTCTGGAGAAACACTCAGAGCTTTTATGGTTGTTGAGTAAACCTTTCAGGTAGTTGTAGAGAGCAATGAGGTCTCCTCTTCTCCAGGCTAAACACCCCAGCTCTCTCAGCCGCTCCTCATAGGGCCTGTTCTCCAGCCCCTTCACCATTTGCTCTATATGAAGGTGAAATAAAATTTCAAACCTATTTGAAAACTTCTGCTAGGAAACATATGAGAAATTATGATCAATTCAAGCTGAGTGGTGTTGTTGCAGCAGTGATAATTATAGCTAGGTGTTCAGCCTGGCTGGTACCTGTGTTGGGAAGGCATGGGGTAGCCAGCGAGCATCTTTTTCCACGTGCACTGATGGCACAGCACATTCCTGCCCTTCAAACAAGTGTCTTTCCCCAGGTGTGTTGGTAGGGCATGAGTGTTTTACAAATAGCATTTGAAACACGAGCAAAGTAACTAATCAAAGCATTTGCAAATATTTAACAGGGCAGATTGCACACCTAAAAGTGCCCTGTTTAATACATTTTAGGCCTAAATAATGTGTATCCTTTCATCCTACCTAGTGATGAAGCAACCATTATCTCAGGGACAAAGCTTGCTAAACAAGTTTTGAAAGAAGTTCAAAGGGACGTGGAATCGTGGATATCCTGTGGAAACAAGAGACCTCACCTCACAGTTGTGTTAGTAGGAGATAATCCAGCAAGCCACATCTACGTCAGAAACAAGATAAAAGCAGCTGCAGCTGTAGGTATGTGCTATGCAATATAAATGAGTTAAGCATAAAATACTGTTATTTAGAAACAAATAGAAACAAGTGTGGAAGAAACCCCTTTGTATCTTTATTTAGTTTTGCACTGTCTTCTTCATCTTCTCTGATGGACATGAAGGAAAAAAGTTGCACTGACACATGAAAGAAGTAGTTTTAATGGCACATGAACGGTAGCTGCAAGTTCAATTCTGTATCTTAAAATTATTTTAGGTAACAGTTTGCCTCCTTATTGTTATCAGCTGGAAACTCGAGGAGAGCCCTGGGGAAGTCTTTGACAGTTATATGTCCTGTCTTTGAGGGGTTTGGTGAATAAAGGTAATCAGAGAGAAATGACATCAGTTTTTAGTTGTTTCTGTGAGACACTTTAATTATTTTTTAGTGTAAAATATTTGCTGAAGTGCTCACCTCAATAACTCTTAGCTTCCTTCTTTTGCGTGTGTGGTATTCAGCCCATCTCCAACCGTCATAGCAACCCCCACGACTCCAGAATCGGTGGGAACAGTGGTTAAGTAACCAGTTCCACAGGAAGATGTTAATAACCTTTTTCTACATAGTGTCAATAATTTCTTCATCATGTCAGTCTTCGTGGGCATCTGCTGTATCTCGTGGGATATCTGCCCTGTTGAATGCCTTAGGTCCAAAAGCAAAACCAGGGAAACCAGTCCAAAACGGAGGCTTCACAGCTCTCAACAGGAAGGGCACAATGTCAGGGATAATGAAATCAAACAGTAAAGACAAGAGACTGGTTACCGGGATATGGCATCTCATCTCAAAATGAAAGAGCATCATAGCCTAAACAGGGAACGTCAGTGCTATCAGTGAAACTGCAATCTTGGGAAGTAACTCGAAAGCTTTCCTTTTCTGATAATGAATTTTCTCCCACAGCAGTAGAAAAGCTGCCAGATAAAATGCCAGCAGTGCTAGCACAGCATGATTGGAATAGTTTAGGTTGTAATGCTCAAGGGCACGTTTGTAGTAAAGTTACATGTGTTATTTCCCTTATATTTCTAAACTGCTATTTTGTTTTGGAGCTTCTGTTTCTACCCACAGGTTTGTTTCATTATGTTTTGTGAGATTGTGCTTGACACCTAGAAATACAGCATTAAAGACTAGAGAGTGAGAGCAGAGTTCTTAGCCAGTCCTCCGTGGCTATGTGAGGCAGTCGTGAAGCAGCAGATGGGTTTAGGGGCAAAACTACTAAGCTGTCCTTCGATAATTTTTCTGATAGTAATAATTCTTCTGGTTTTTTTTGTTTACATCAGGCATTTCTAGTGAGATCATACTGAGGCCTAAAGACGTTTCTCAGGAAGAACTCTTAGATCTGACGGCGAAACTCAACAAGGATTCATCAGTCAGTGGTTTATTAGTGCAACTACCTCTCCCAGGTAGGTGACGTCTTCTGTCAGTGTAAGAACTGAGGGTCTGGCAATTTAGAGTTGCAAATATATCTTAGTGGAAGCTCATAGAAGAGGGTGTGCCTAATGAAGGATTAGTTGAGAGTGCAGTTTTGTGTTGTATACCAGCCTGCAGTTGATTTTAGACCAAGAAGCAAACGAAATCTTGAGAATCAGTTCCTATTGTCAGCCTTGCCCTTTTTTAAAGTTCAATCAGTGTGCTGTTTCATGGAATTCCCCTACACACACACACTTATGTCATTTGTTTATTTTTACTTTTTTGTTTGTTTGTGTGCATTTTGTTTTTCTAACATGCTACACTGTTTTGCCTTGAACTCCAGGACCTCTGGCCTATTTTCATCTTTTTCATCTTTTTCATTTTTTTTCATCATGACAAATTATGCTGTCTGAGGGATGATGCTGCGGCCTTTCTCACAGCAATTCCAGGTTTCACCTTAAACATTTATTTGTGTTTTCTATACTGTCCCTAATGTTCCAGGTTAGCTTTGTGCCAAGGTCCTAAAAGCCTCTACCAAATTCTTGGGTTTTATTTCCCTTCTCCTAACTTGTAATAACATCTCAGTGAAACACCACTTGGCAGTAGCTGGCAAAATGGTATTTTGGCAATGATAAAACTTGCAGCTTTCATCCAAATCTGTGTAAGGGAGCTTAGTTAAACCACTATAAGCTTCCTAATGGAGAGGCATCTACATTTCTAGAGTCATAATGATCCAACTGGCATGTGGGGTTTCCCTTGCCTCTGTGTTTCCAAGTGTTCTCTCTTATACATTTATATTGTCTGCTCTGAAGAGCAGGATTGTCTTCTTGGTGTGCACAGGCGTGATTTGTAGCGCTAGCTGGGGCTCCCGGGACTACTGTTCATAAACATCTCTGATGGTGAGGCTGAAGCTTTGTTTCTCGTAAACTCTTCACTTTCAGTAGTACTGTAGTCATGGTCTTCACTTTCAGACGATTGAGTGTTACAGAGGATGAGAGGCTTTGTTTTTGTAATAAACTTCAGCTTTTCTGATTAAGTTTTGCACTTACTATTATATGAAAGCTACCTGCAATCAGCCATCTGTTGTAAGAAGCTGGCCACAAGGTGGAAGTATAACACAAATAAGGAGACTGAAGTCTTGGATGCCAAGGGAGGAGCTCTGGGAGTTGATGGAATGTGGCCAGTTTACTTGGAACAAGCATCTCTCCCACTGAGAACAGATTAGGGAAAAGAGGTAATGTAACAGATTTTCATTTCAGCAGTAGAATTCGCTCCAAAGATGGAGCACTGAGAGCCTAGGGGAAGTCTTTGTCTGAAGTGTGTAGCAAAGGAGAAGGACTCATCCACTACTGCTTTCCCCAGAAATGGCAGGTGTTATTTGTCTTACCTGGAAGGGTATGCAGTGAGATTGGTAGGTACCACTTACAGAAATGCATTTTTTGATACGGAAGATATCAGGTCATTAAAGTTGGCTCTTGAGCTGTTTGCCTGCACCAATACAGAGTTTGACAACAGGCTTGGGTCTTGAAGATCAGCAAATTTAAACCTGTTCAATGTTAGAAAATTAAAAATCTCTGAAGGTAACTCTAGTGTCAATTCAAATGTCTGGTGCTAGTACACCTAAATGTTTAAGTCCTAAATAAGCTGATTGAAAATCCCTCTCAAAAACAACAGTACATTTGTCATGGTAACTACATGAAGCATAATTATCCTTCCTCTAACCTAGTAAACCTGCTCGTTTGCGGTTTGGCTGTTGCCTGCCATAGTGAAAAGCTTAGAAGAGTTTAATGAACAGCAGAACTTTTTCAGTCTTATATTGTCTGTGGAGTAACATTGAATATGGGAGTTACTGTGAACTGCAAGTGTTCAAGAAGTTCTTTCCATAACAGACGTCAGATATAGCTCTAATTACTGAATGGTTTCTGTTCTCCCAAAGGAATTTCAGAAACAAAAGGGCAGAAAGCAGGGTTAGCTCATTTTCCTCAATTCTTTTGATTGGCATTGGGATAGAAGGAGACGAAGCCTAGAAACTTGGGAAACTTCATCAGTGGAAGCTGCTTATTCCAGAGTTGAGGTGGTTGCATGGGGATTTGGGGGTTTTGCAGTAAACCACATACAGGTGTGGCTTTTCATCAGCACTGGGATAAAAATAGAAGCAGAAAACTGCTTTGTTCTCTTTCACTTCTGTGAGCTGGGGCATCTCTACTTTGAGGATTGTCATCTCTGCCTGAGGGAAACTTATTTTCTGTGCCCCTTTTGGGCGCATTACTTGTGATGTGGTGGTGGTCTGTGGAGAGCTCCTGTATCTGTTTTAAATTACCTGGAAGTTGGCTATAAAACCTTAGGTATTTATTTGAGAGAAAATGAACAACTCAACTTTTTCTCAGTTGTGAGCAGCAAAGAAGTATGAGACTAACGAGTACAAAGGGGTGTCCCTCTGCTGTAGAAGGCTCTGTCAGCCGAAGCACACACTGCTCTGGTGTTGAAATTGCAGCAGTTTCTCAGTATAGCTGCTAAAAACTGTTTTCAGGGAGCTTACTTCTGCTGCTCAACAGCTTCCTCCTTGCCTCCTGTCTGTATTTCTTCATCTGTGTACTATGTTTTCAAATCCCTTTTGTGCCATGTTTTTGTTTCCATCAGCCTTCCCTTTTGAAAACCAGTCTGTCTTTCTCATAAATCAGCATCAGAGGCACATATTTATCGTGCAACTAAGAGCTCATCAACATCAAACAGTTTTATGTATTCTCTCAGTTTTCCGATGAAGCAGGAAGTGTTTTGGTCCTCCTGGTTAACAAATTATTAAAACCAGTTGTACTGTAAACTGGAAAATGAAATCTAGGCCTGTGATGTTCTTTCAGCTTAGGGTTTCCATACATTTGCTTAAAACTCATGTATCCCTTGTGATCTTAGGGACAGGTGACATTCACAAGAAATTTTCTCCTATGATTTTATTTTTCAACCACTTGGGAGTAAACATTTCTAGAATGCAGAAATGACTCTAAAGTGTCTCGAAGAAATGTTTATTTCAATACTTACTACGTTGTCATTCTTAGCTGTGTAGCAGCCTCTGCTATTTTGATGTCATCTGTTGTATTAGCAACATTGCATACAGAATCATTTAATTTTCAGTAGCTGACTTTAAAAGGTGAAGTTGTACCTGTTGTGTTTAGACAGGGCGTGTAGTTTATTCCTAATGAATAACAGTAATTACGCTCACTAGACCCAGCGTGTGTGTATTGACTCAGATGCCATTGGTGACGCCTGGTGAGTGAAAGAGCTGTGATTTGACAGCCGTTTGTTTCCTAGAACACATCGATGAACGAACAGTTTGTAACGCAATCACACCCGAAAAGGATGTGGATGGATTTCACATTATGAACATCGGGCGCCTGTGTCTTGATCAACCTTCTGTCATACCGGCCACCGCTGCTGCCGTGTGGGAAATCATCAGGCGGACAGGTGAGAGACTGAGCTGCGATGCAGTCCCTTTCTCTTGGGAGATGAGTGAAGGATCAAGTCAGACATGAGTTAGAAGTGTCAGTTATCTAAACGCGCTGGGCTGACTGAAGGCCAAATATGTAGAGGATCCATCTGAATAATAAGCAGGTGCCAAACAGATGAGATCTTTTGCCAGTAGTTTAGATATTAAATACATGTAGACAGTACTGGGCACAGAACACTCGGTAAAACACTTTGGTAACTTATTTTCTACATTTGTAATGCTGTAAGGAACTTTGTGACATTGCTGACCTCCTGATTATTTATCAAATAGAAGATTGGGATCCCTAAATTCTTGCGGGAGAAGCGGAAGAAACAAGAACAAAAATGGGAATGTTTATTTCAGTACTAGAAGGGAAAAAGAATGTGTATGTGTTCAGTAGTTGTCATTTCATAATATGTATATTCCTATTGATAGACATAAGAGCTTCCGTTTCACTTTGTGATCAGAGAAGAGAAATCAAGTCCCTCCCAAGGGTGATCCAGATAATCTGAGCAAGTTGCCAGTTGTGTTTTTCCAAGGTGAAAGCCTAAAGTTGGTTTGTGGCTTCACCCTAGCAGTTCAGCCTTGGGGATTTTCAAGTCATGTTGATGTCAGCAGTCCACAGCAGGAAATAACTGTAACCTGGGGGTTGAGAAGAAAGGTTTAGGTTGATCAGAAGAGCAAAATATCATTTTTTTGATAGTTTTGGGTTTGTTTCCCTATAAGGAATACAAACATTTGGAAAAAACGTCGTTGTAGCTGGAAGATCTAAGCACGTTGGAATGCCTATTTCAATGCTTCTACACACTGATGGAGAGCATGAGAGGCCTGGAGGTAAGCCCGTGAGTGGTGCTTTAGTGTTTCCATTTGTGTAATTATTCAATAAAGCTGACCGCAGGACTCGGATGACAAGTCTCTTGTATGGTATTTGCAATCAGAATAAGGAGATACATTTGGTAATACGTTACCTGGCATATTCTTAGGAGAGCAGTTTCTGGACTCTACTTTTTCTGTTGTTATCATAGAATCCTGGAACGGTTTGTGTTGGAAGGGACCTAAAAGCCCATCCAGTACCACCCCTGCCATGGGCAGGGACACCTCCCACTGGATCAGGGGCTCCAAGCCCCATCCAGCCTGGCCTTGAACCCCTCCAGGGATGGGGCAGCCACAGCTTCTCTGGGCAGCCTGGGCCTCCCCACCCTTGTAGGAAAACATTTCTGCCGAAGATCTCATCTCACTCTCCCCTCTCTCAGCTTCAAACTATTCCACCTCATTCTGTCCCTGTCCTCCCGCATCTAGAGCCCCTTCCCAGCTTTCCTGGAGCCCTTTTCAGCATTGGAAGCTGCTCTAAGGTCTCCCTGGAACCTCCTCTTCTCCAAGCTGAACAACCCCAGCTCTCTCAGCCTGCCCTCATAGTGGAGGTTCTCCAGCAAATGTCATCATTTTGTCCTACATTTGAAAGAACTGCTGTTTAAACACAGTCAGCAGTGAATGGCTTAGTGTTTGATAGGAAATGGACATGGTTTAGTGTTTGATAGGAATGGTTGGACTCCATGATCCGATGGGTCTCTTCCAACCTGGTTGTTCTATGATTCTATGATTCTATGAATGTTGAGGGCAGTACCTGATGGTGTAGCCTTACAGAGCCCCAGAGGTTCATGGGACATTTATTCAAGGTTTTATAGTTCTATGCCTTGTCCTCAGACTTAAGTGATATTTATTTCAAGTTGTCCATGCACACACACATTTATTAAAAAATCTGGCATCATTCCTGTGTTGCACTGTGTTATTTAGGTGGCCATTATGAAAACATCCAAACAACCAGCAAAATCACTTTTCAGTGTGAACTGTGTGATATTGCACCTAGGCCTGGGGATTCTCCTGCAGTGCATTTTATTTCCCCCTGGAAACTAGAGGCTGTAATGGAAATGCTTTTAAATAATTCTAATTACAGAAACATGCATGTGCTGCTATAATTGTGCTGTAGAAAGAAAAACAAATACCATCTAAGTAGAATATTGTCCTTTTGCAACTTCATTGGGATGTTAGAAGCTGCCAAGTTGGTGTGCACAAGGGAGGTAAACATGGATGTTTAATCCCAAGCATATTTAACAGGAGTGGAATGCAATCTGTTGTTAATATAATAGAACCCTAACAGCTTCTCACTACTCACAGAGTTGGTTTTTCCACTCAGCCTCTGTGGGAAAGGTGCTATTTGGAACTTCTCTCCGCATTCAGGTTGTAATTACCATCGGTGCAGAGTTGTGGTCACATCCCATGAAAAGAGCAGCATTTTTTGCCCTTCACTGCCAGTGTTAGGTTATGTATAGAGCTGGTGGTGCAGCTCAGCATTTGAAATGGGCTCTAAAGAATCATAGAATCACCAGGTTGGAAGAGACCCACCGGATCATCGAGTCCAACCATTCCTATCAAACACTAAACCATGTCCCTCAGGACCTCGTCTACCCGTCCCTTAAACACCTCCAGGGAAGGTGATGGCAGGTGAAGCCATGCTGCAAACTGACTGCCTGTCTCTCAGGTGGACTGGAGGAGACCTGGTGGCCCCTGGTCCTTTCTGCACCTTGTTACAGATCCCATGTTGGTTGCATGGATGTGTTTTAGCTGTAACTAAATTCTATTCTGTAGCATTCAGCTTCTGAGTTGGTTGGGCCCGTGGCTTGGTTTCATTCACTCCTACCCTGGGTTTGTAGTTCTTATTGTACTGCCTGGCCCTGTGCCTTATGTGGAGGGGCTGGTCCCTGTGTTTGTTGGCCTGTGAACAAACATGGTTGTGCTCCATGGGCATCTGCGCACATTCCAGTACCTAAAATGTTACATATTCCTCCACTGACAGTCCTGTTTACTGGCGGTGTCACTCATGCTATGAATATCAAGCGCTCTGTGCAGGGGTAGAAAAACGCTCAGCTATTCCCTTAACAACAAAAACAGGGGAATCTAGATGTGGAAGGAGCTAACTCATTGAACTGGTCTTTGCTTATTCGGAAGAAATGGATTTATTTTTGAGGGAGTTGTTCTTGTTTCTCAGCCTACCAAGCAGTAACATATAGTAAAAAGCAACCTGCAGTTAAAAAATAAAGGGACATTTGTACTCCTTCCAGGATATGAGCTGTGGTGGCTTTAGCAACTGTGGTGTTTCTGGGTGAAGAGTGGTTAGGAGTTGAAAGTTAAATGTTGCTGATTGTATTTTTCACCAAGCAAAAGCAGGCTTTCTTATTAAGCACGTGTTTAGAACAGTTTTAACCCCCTTAATGTAAAGGAAGTGCAAACTCTTCTGTTCATCTGTTTGGAATTTATTCAGAGGGATGAGGACCAGACAAGACATACAGTTAAGTGCTGAAAAACAACTGTCTCAGGCTACCAGTCAGGGTAGGGCTTTGTCAGTAACTGGGCAGGTTCAATTAAATAATTTTATTGAGAAGCGATGTGTTTTTGTTGTCCTTTTTAGTTGGGTTTTGACAGATTCTGAACAAAGCTGGAAAGCTGGGGTCTGTCTACATGTGGCATTGTGTGCGTAAGAAAGCATTACCACGAGAGGGATCTTGAGGCTCTGGAGCGAGTCCAGAGAAGAGCAACAAAGCTGGTGAAGGGGCTGGAGAACAGACCTTATGAGGAATGGCTGAGAGAGCTGGGGGGGTTTATCCTGGAGGAGAGGAGGCTGAGAGGAGACCTCATTGCTCTCTACAACTGCCTGAGAGGAGGTTGTGGAGAGGAGGGAGCTGGGCTCTTCTCCCAAGGGACAGGGGACAGGACGAGAGGGAATGGCCTCAAGTTCCACCAGGTGAGGTTCAGGCACGACATAAGGAAAAAAATTCTTCACAGAAAGGGTCATTAGGTGCTGGAACAGGCTGCCCAGAGAGGTGGTTGACTTGCGTTCCCTGGAGGTGTTAAAGGTGCGGATGGATGAGGTGCTGAGGGACATGGTTTAGAGATTGGTGGGAATGGTTGGACTTGATGATGCAGTGGGTCTCTTCCAATCTGGTGATTCTATGATTCTATGATCACGTCCTGTAGGTGGCAACATCTGATCAAGTCTGAGAGCATTGGCACTCTGATGGAAAAACTGTCTCCTGCAAGGTCTCTCTAGAGAACAGGGTCTTAATTCCTAAAGATAAAGAATGGAAGACAGTTGTTTATTTTCTGTTGTGACACGATCACAGATCCTGAGAACAGAGAAGCGTAGGACATGCACAAGCAACGTGCACTGTGGAAATTGAAGAAGAGGAGTCAAAGATGAGGGGAAGGAGCAGAGAAGTCGCAGCACAGACAGGTTGAAGATGAGAAGCTTGAAGAAGAGTTAATGAGATGAGAGTCACAGATTGGATCAGTCAGGCACATTCCAGAGGAAGCAGATGAGGGGATTGTTTTGGAGATGGCAGAAACATGCTTAATGGTTGATAATGTGGCGTAGGAGTTGGTGATGAGTGGAAGGTGGAGATGAGGGGGGTGCAACACCTGAACACTGTATGGTAGAAGTAGTTATCTGGGAGGGTGCTGGGAGGAGTCTGATAGCTGTTATCTTTGCTGTTTCCTTGGGCAGTCTCCAAGGGATCTCAACACTCGCTGCTGTATGAAACTTAAGTCCCTGTCCCCATGACAATTCGGTTTGTGGTGTCTCCATCAAACAGCAGAAGTGTTTTCATAGCCTACGAGGAGGATTAATTAGTAGCTTCTTGCCAAGCAGTGTGGGTACACGCAGGAGCAGACCCCAGATCTATGGAGTTTGCCCAAAAGGATGTGCGCTTCTACTTATAACTTCAAACACTTCCTTCTCTGATGCAAAGTAAGAGTTTGACTGGTTTTGTTTTAGTGGGAATACAAGACATGAGGGGGGCACACGTAAAAATCTAAGCACCATTTTGTCCAGTCTTTTTCATTCCTGTTGCACTTGAGCTACATAAATTGATGGCTGGGAATGCTTTGAGTGTGTGGAAAAAAATATATGCACTGGATATATTTATTCCTTAAGTAGTTCTGGTGGTAGAACTTCTCAGATCTGTCCAACTGGACTTCTGTAAATACAGATTCTGCTGTTGGTTCTATACAAGAATGCCTCTCCCTGATGAAATCCAGTAGCTTTCCTGTCAAGAAAGGGTTTTGCTGTCTGGCCTGTGCTTGCAGTTATTGGTAGCCAGGGTTTGTAAGCAAAGACCCTTCACGGAGCAGGATCCTTGTTGTCATAGCTACTGACTTATTTGCTGCATCATCAGGACCTGCAAAGAGAACTCCAAATCTCTCAAAAGCATACGCCGAAGACTAAATTTTGGCTCAAGGGAAAACGTTTTTAGAAGTTAAGCCACAGGTACAGGGTCGTCTTTCTTGTCTGTTCAACAGCAAGTCAAGGGAAGCATGTGTAATGCTTCAGGACAGAGGAATAGCAAATGGGGCTGAGGGCAGAGATCCCAACGTGGTGTTCTTGTACTTGAAGCTTTAGTTTGTGACAAACACCTGAGTCTTATGGCCACACCACACAAATTCTACTTCATCAGGTAGGCGCTGGCTTCCTTGCTGGCTTAGCTTGATGTAATTCCTCTGAACATAATGAAGCTGATCAAGGAATAAGTCAATCTGCAGGGTATAAATTAATTAATCTTCTAAGAATTTTTAAGAATAACTCTGTTTCATGTGTGTGAACAGCAAGTAGGAACATCCCATCTCTGCTGAAACAAATAATGCATCCCAAGACAAATCTGATCATAGTCTGCGCTATTGTTAACATACAAAAGTGAGTCATTTCCACCTGAAATGCAGGCAGTTTCTGTGCGACAATTAATTGATCCTATCTTACATTTCAGGTGATGCTACAGTGACCATTACTCACAGATACACACCAAAAGAGCAGCTCAAGATCCATACGCAACTCGCCGACATTGTAATAGTAGCTGCAGGTAATGTCCGTTATTGTTAATACTCCAATCACCCATTCTAAAATGTAAAAAGTAGGCTCTGGAGTCTGTGGTGGTGGCAGTGCTGGCTGTTCCATGTTCCTCTAAGTCATCGGTGCTCGTGCTTGCTGAGGGTGTTACGGTGAGCAGGGTTTCTTTTTGCAAGAAGGGCAAGTGCTTTGGCTCTTTGTTCTTACCCTTCACATTTGCAGACTCATAAATGGTTTCCCATCACATGCGACACCTTTCCCTTAGGGAGACTTTAGCGTGAACTCAGGATTGGGAACCAGTAAGTGCCTAGTTTACACAGGCATAATTATGTAAATTAAAACGTTCTCTGTGCAGTGCAAAAATCATGAGTCATTTATATTTTGACAGGAGGGTTTCTCTAAATCAGCTGGAGGCTGTGTTCATAAAACAATGGTATCATTCCCATGCTGCTGGAGTTACAGGCAGCCTTGTCAAATTCACAGGTGGTTCTGGTCACGTGTCATTAATGGCTAAATCTTTATTTTATCTTTTTTGTTTTCCAAAAAGGTAATCAGTTTTCTTTTACAGAAAGATTATCACATAAAGAGGATGAGAATGGTCACTGCCTTGAGAAAGGGGTCTGAAAGTTCAGTGTCTATTCTGAAAGTGTCTATTTGATAGGAATGGTTGGACTCGAAGATCCGATGGGTCTCTTCCAACCTGGTTGTTCTATGATTCTATGATTCTATGAAAACAATGTAAAGTGAAATACTTACAGTCTGAATAGTCCAGGAGAAAGATGCAGGACTCTACTTCTGAGCAACCTCTGTTTTTTGTTTACGCGTATTACAGATAGAAACTTAAATTAATCTAAAAGACCAAATCCAAACAACCCAACTTAGTAAAAGCCTCGATAAAATCCTGCATCCCCTCACACCTCAGGGTATCCTCCTTCTCTCATACTGTTTTGGAGGACTGCGAGAGCATTGTATTTCTTCTTCTCTCCTCCCTCTCTCCGTCTTCATGATCCTCAAGAACAAAGTCTCGCTTCCTTATTTTCCAGATGAAGACAGAGAGGTACCTGTCTGAAGCTCATCACTTCCTGTTGAAGTGAGATTGTGCAAACGGTATGCCTCCCTGCTCCAGCAGATGCTCAGGGGAAGATTTTACTTCGAAAGGTGGAATCCCTCCAAGGTTCCTCTTAGGACTTGAGAACTGTGCACACTGTACCTTTAGGATTACACATTCCCCAGCAATGCGTGACCTGTTCAGTGAGTGTTGAAAAAAGGGTGGCCTCTGCCCTGCCAGGAGGAAACAGCTGCTGTCAGAGGTTGCTGTGCAAGATGTGCAAATGGGGAAAAGCTTTTTGTGTGCCTCTGCCTGCAAGAGCAAGGTTCCTGCCCTCATTCTTCTCTTCTTATTTAATGCTTCTAGAAGAGCTATCTGGCTGCTGCTTTGGTGGCTTGTTGCAGTGGGGCTGTTCCTTCTGATGTGGTACTTGATCTCTGGGGAGTTTTTATTACATTCATTGCTTTCATAAGGCATCAGATCAGGTGCTTCTGGGTTTACTCTGAAGTTTGGGAACACCTGTCTTCATATGTGTTTTCTCTCGTTCACTCCCAGCCTTGGGACCCCTGCTTTCCTCCTTACTTTGTCTGGAACTATCCATGCCATTTATCACTTCCTTCTCGTTCCCTCCCAACTCCTTGCATCATCAGTTCCAACAATACTGCTCTTGTCCAGCCTACTCCTCCCTGAAATCTATCTCTGCTTCCAGGTGGAGCTTCCTAAACTCTTTCAATTCCACACAACTTTTGCTTTTCTAACCAAAGCATAACTTACTCGTAAGCACACCCAGTACTTTGCGTCCCACCGTAGCCTTTCCTATCTTTGCTTGCTATCCCAGCCGATACAGCATCCCACCTCGAGTCTGCCCTCAGCCCAGACCCATAGCAGAGGAATAAGTGCAGCATTCCCTGTGACCACCACCGTACTTCCAGGGCAGTGATGGAGGCAGGAGGCTTATCAGCCGACTGCTCCTGCTGTCCTGGCTTGCCATTCTGCCTTGAGGGAGAGGACTCATCTGCCCACAGGGTTTGGAGAGGAGGTAAAGAGGAGGAGGACCAAGGGTGTCAAATGCCAGATTGAGTTCTGGGACTACTTGTGCTGTCCCTCAGGACATGATCTGTGGTCCTCTTGTATGGAATTGCTGATCTGTCAGACTGTGGGATCAGACAGCGGCTGGTTAGTTGGCTCAGGAGTGGCTATTTTACAGTCTTCGAACTGGCATTAGGTGAGAATTGTTTATCTTGCCTAAAACATGATTCATCGTTTTCTACAAAAGTTGCCATGAAGGATTTTCCCACTCTCCTTAGCCAGTGCATTTTAGGAACAGCTGCTCTAGCGCTTATCTCTTCCTCGTTGACATGTAAAGTAGGCTTGAGTAAACAGATCTGTCCATTTGGTTTGGGGGTTAGTTTATTTGTTGCTGTTAAGCATTTGGCCTGTTATCAAGTCATTTTACAAAGGGTGTAACTGTGCAGCTTCCGTTAACATGCTTTCATCCCTATCGCACATGGATCATATACCCCCATAAGGCTGGGGCATTATCCAGCTACCAGCCAGCTTGCGACCAATTGCTTGAGAGTGCAGTGAAGTAAATGCAGCCAGATGTTATCAAATGGCACAGGAAACAATCTGAGGTCTTGGCTTGCTCAAGAGTAGGAGCAGAGTTTCAAGCTTGCATCCTATGGGGGAGTGAGAAATGGAGAGCGGAGAAGGTTCTTGCGTTGCCTGTACATGAATGACCGACTGGCCCTGATTCAGTGCTTAAAAGAAGGCAAAGCCCTTGTACAGCAGCGCTTGCCTCAATGAAGCTATAGTCTCAAACCATTCCCACTGCCACAAACCAGCAAGTGCTTCTTTCCTTGAGATCAGGTTGGCTGTGTTTGTGGCTGCAGGGTGAGCTGAAAATATTTAGTCAAAAGGAACAGGTATCACCTTTTCTTCTAATTACAAACAGGGTGAAACTGAGGAATGGTTGTTTTCTACGTGTGGTGGATCAATTTAAGTCGAAGAATGATCTTTTTTTGGTGCATATGGACATGTGCACGTGCACCCAGCGTTATAGTTTGGAAATGATGACCTAAGACTACCTGGCTTTGTTAATTGAATATATCTTAATGATTACAGGTATCCCGAAGCTGATTACAACTGACATGGTCAAAGAAGGTGCAGCTGTGATTGACGTGGGCATCAACCATATCCATGATCCTCTTACAGGGAAGACCAAATTAGTGGGGGATGTGGATTTTGAAGGTCAGTGAAGCACTCTTTTTAGGAACCTGTTGGATAAATAGCATGAAGTTTGTGTGGGATTCATTCATGATAAATCCTTGGAATAGCCAGTGCCTCAAATGAGATGACACTTGCAGGATTTTTCTGATTTATGTGCTTGAATAGGAAAACAAACTATAGGTTTGTGTATCTCCTCTTAAGCAATGTTGTGTTATTTAGAAGAGATGTTGCTTTTAATTGCGTGCACCATCAGCCTTGAAGAGGTGCAGGTGGCTTTTTACGGCAGTGTGGTGGCAGCAGATGCCTGTCTCCAGGTTGGTTTAATCCTCAGTGAATCTGTGAAGTGTTTCAAGGCTAAGCAGTGAAAACAGTGTCTACTCTTTCTCAGGGTCTCCCACTCTTCGTAGCAAATCTTTGATACCACGGGTTCCCAAGTCTCCCTTTACGCTCTCACTCTAGATTGGTATGTGAAAATTTTAACTTCTGCTGCAGAAATATGCTTTATGCTGCAGTTTAATGTGAGTTCATCTTGAGCTGTTGAAAATCTTGGTCCAGGCAAGCCTAACAGATAACAATTCGTGTTACATATTGATCTTTTTATGTCTAATGTGCTGCGGAGCAAGTTCACAGCATGACTTGATTACTTAGCTCCACTCCAGAGGAGCTCCGGACTGGAATAGCAGGATTGTTGCACTTGGAAGTTAAAGCATATTGGCAGAGTCGAGTGTGGGAAGCTTAGACAGCATTTACCCACATTATTAATGGTTCTCAACAGTTCCTTATTTTGATAAGTAGGAAAATCACCCACGTTTTTTTTTTTTTTCACAGTTATTAACATCTTGGCTGGTGGAATGTCTCAAAGCTTAATTGTATTTGGAGCATTTCCAGCCAGCTTTATGTGTTCGTAATTACATCACTGCTTCGGTTCCTGTTTCTTGTACTCATCGTACACGATAGCTCTGTTAAAGTCAGTGAAATTACTGCGTGAGTGGAGGGAAGTGATTGTTGCAGCATTGGGAAGGTGTAACTGTCTCCATGCAGAGAGCTGCACCAGAGAAAGCCTTTTAGAGTACAACTTGAATTTCCTTTTTCTTTTGTTTTCCTGCTCATACTACGATGAGTCAAAGGTTGTACTTTCTGTTTTCAGAACCCAAGTTCAGAATATTTTGTTTGCTTTAGCAGGTATGGGAGGAGAAACATGATGTATCCTTTTTGTTTGTTTTCCTTTAAAGACCAGACCTGAATGTAACAGAGGGGCAGATTCAATGGCAGGGCCATGATTCAGAGTTTCAGCAATGCACTGTATGTGTCTCGTCATGTCTGCTGTGGGTTGCTCTCTAGATTTTACCCGGGGGAAGGGAAGATCCAAAAAGGAGGGAGGAACTTCATCTTGGATTATGCCACTACAGTTGCAAGTAGCATTTTACTCTGTGTTGCCAAAGGGAAATTGTTGTTGGTTCATTGGTATCGGTGGAAGTTTCACTGAATCTCTAACAACACAAGAGCCACCCTGGTGTATACAGTTGTAAATACTAAAAAGCGAAGAGCCCCTGCCAAGTGTTTGATTTTGCAGCTAGAGAATGCAACAAGCTGGTGTATTCATGTAGCAAAGCATTTTATCCTTCCCTCTCTTTGATCACTTGACTGAGTTTATATTTAAGCCTCAATGGAAATTATTCTTGCAGGTTAAGACCAGGTACATAAATGGCTGGCAGCGCACACAACACCTCTTGGACTCCGAGTAGCCCACCACTGTCTATTGTCTCATCATCCACTTGTTTAAGTCCCTACCCATCCCACGGGGGTTGGAACTAGATGATCTTTAAGGTCCCTTCTAACCCAAACTGTGCGATGATTCTATGATTCTAAGTAGACACATGTGGCTGTGGGGAGAGCAGAGATTTAACTGGGCAACTGGAGGATAAATTTGACTTAAACGGAATAGATAGAAAAGGCTTCCTGCACAGGTCATCTGACTGAAAATCTCCTGTAGTGGAAATGGAATTTATCAGATGGATGGAAACTCCTTTGAGTGGCCATGTCCTAGCAGTCCTTGGATGCTGTCTTCTCATCTCTATGGGGTCAGTTACACCCTAAAGTTTATTTTCATCTCTTTAACAACAAAAGGATGTCATTTCAATTTCTTTTTGATGTTGCTCATTACTAAATTCAAAGTAAAAAATGCCTGGAAGAAAAAGTTCCTTCCACAGGCCAAGAGAATTTGATAGCTGCTCAGAAAATGAGTTTTGACATTTTGCCATCTGAAATATGCATCTGTTTGAGTCGTGTGCAATCCCGCTGTGGGCATAGAGCTGCACGCAGTCAGAGACAGGCTGCCAGCACACGCTGGGGTCCATGTGTGTGCACTCTCCAACCAAGGAGCACGCTTTGGTGGTCCTTCAGACTCCAGATTAAACAAGAGCGTTTAGTTTGCTTGCACACATTTCACAGTGCCAGCCTTGTCCTACCATTGTTGCAGCTGCTCTGGTTGGCTTGGCAGTAATGTTGTCCCCCTGTTATTCTCAGGCTTAGCTTTTTATTTGGGACAAAATCCCAGGCTGTGTTAGGGAATGGCTTTAAACAGTATTTGTGGTTTCCCGCACTCCCCTGTCCTCTTTATTTTGACTCTCCAAACTGTGTCCACATCCAAAAAAGGGATTTGTTTTGTTCAGAAGAGTTTCACCTGCACTTCCAAGAAAACAAGATGGAAAACCACTATGCCTGTGGACTCTGGCTGTGGAGCATGGAGGCACTTACCCTGATATTGCTGGGTATCTTCAACTGCAACTGCTTTTCTCCGTATATTGAGCCTGTGAGAGACTTTTTCCCCCATGAGAACAGTTAAACATTGGAATCATCTTCCCAGGGAAGTGGTAGATTCCTGTACACTAGACACTTTTAAGTGTCTGGCTGGGCCATCGTATTTAAACTAAAGATCACCTAAAAAGTCAGACTAGGTGATCCTTGAGGTCCCTTCCAACCTGGTGTTTTATAATTCCATAAAACCAGCACAGTGTGTTTGGTGTGCCTGTTTATGGTAAAGGTTTGCCAAAATGCATGGCCCAGGGAGGGGCCTTTCCTGCATTCTGGGAACTGGAATTAGGAGGACAAAGTGACAGGGGTGGAAGAAGTGGTGGCATCATTAGGCTATTGCCAGCACCTCTTCAGCTACTTCTGGGCAGAGAGTTTCAGTCGCAGGAAGGGAGACCTGTTTGTTTGAGCAAGGTAGTGCACGCGTGGGAGTGCTTGACCCTGCTTTATAGGCCTTTTGTTGTCACAGCAGTAATGCTAAGGGGTGAGGAAGGCTACAATGACCAGGAACATGAAATAAAGCAAGAACTTACACACAGCATTTAACTGGAACAGCCTTTTTTGGGTGGAGACCATTTCCAGGAGGAACTGGTAGAGCAGGATGCGCACCAGAGTAGTTGCTAACCTTTGGAACTGGAAGTGCACGTGAAACCCAAGTGTACAGAGTCTGAGTGGGGTTTACTTTAAATGCTGCCTGTGTTTCTCTGTGCTTCCGCCCATATCTTTGACAGGCAGGTGGTGACGCTGGGGGTTTGAGTCTCTGTTGGATACCTATATAGAATATAAATCATCTGTGTCACACCTTGTAAGTGATGTAGTTGTGACATCAGTGGAGGGATTTACAAATGAGAATTGTTCTCCCAACCACAGTCAAGGCAGTGTGAAAGAGATTCTGGGGTGGGGTGGACTGAACAGCAGGAGAGGCTGCCTGAACAAATGATGGATGTGGGGAGAGGCGGTGGGTGTACAGTATGGATTTCCTTTGAATGAGAGGTAACTGTGCACAGTGAGTGCACAGGAGCCAGGGGAATGGGATGCTGAATACTGTTAATGTGGGGAATGAAACGGATTCACAATCATTTCTGGATAGACAGAGTGTTGCAAAGTAGGAAGAATCGGTTAAATGAAAGCCAGGGAAATTGTATCCTCTCCTCACCAGCTACTAGACTAGTGACTACACAATAATCAGGCAAGTGGACAAGTTTTCTGAAGCTCATTCATGTAACTTATGAGAGATTTACTAGGGAAGTCTTCAAATCCCGTTTCTTTATGGACAAGGTGGTCTGGCCCTTATACCTCAGGTACAGTTTGTGGGACACCCAGGCTTTGTGACAGAAGTGGTTTCTGATGGTTGTTTGCTGCCACAATGCGTTTGTGATGTTGACTTCCAGGGTGTAGGCTTCTCTTCAGACCATCAAATCCTTTCCACATTGCCTCTGTGCTGCTTGGATGGAACATGGATGTCCCTGCTGCCTTTGCTGTAGCTGTTGTTAGTTAACTCCTCAGATGATTTTGAAGACCCGACATTCATTTTGCAATTGCTACAAGTCCAGCCTGTGCAATCGTGTCCCTGTGTTACTGCCCTGCAAGAATCAGGGGAAGCCTTACCTGTTGCTGTGCTCTACTGGAGCAAGAAATAAATAAGAACGTTGGCGTCAGGCTGTAACAGCCAGGAGGCCAGACTGGGTGACAGCTCACTGGTGGCAGGAAGCTGCTGGATGGCCCAGGCAAGGTAGTCGTCCGCAGTGGAGTATGTCATGTGGAGGTCTAAGTAACTAACCTTTGATGTCCTGCATTTCTGCTGCCTCTGGTTATTGCCTTAAGGCTGCAGCAATATCCCATCCTCCTGTCCTTGCAAAGAAGGTACTGTGCATTTTAACACTGAGGTTTTCTGCCCAAGATGCCTCTATTGCTTGTTTTTTAGAGGTACTGGAGGAGGAAAGATGTGTGCACTGTGAGAGTTGCAGTACTGGGCTGTAATTCCTTGTGTTTTCCTTTCTCTTGCTGTTCAAATAGCTGCAGGAAGAGACATAGGGATAACATCAAAAAGAAGGAACTATGAGAAATGGAGTAGATGCTGGCTCATATCCCACAATGTGTAGTGAGAAAAATCCCAGCATGTGTAGAGCAGAACATGGGATCTCCGTGGTGACTGACGAGCGGACGATTCGCACTGATGCAGGGATGCAGTGGTCCAGAGTAGCTCTACAGGGACCAATAAAGCTTTGTGGAAACAGCGCTTAGGCAGGACTTGCTCTGCATCACTTTAGGCAGATGCACAAGAACCAGAGCTGCCTTCAGGTTGAGACCTGCCCTTGGTTTGTGTGATTAACGCTGTTAAGTGTCTGATGTCCTTAGCTTTAAAGGAACCTTGGAATGAAGGGCTGCTTCTAAAGCAGCGGATCCTGTTTTTCAAGGAAACAATCTACATTTCATTTCTTCTGAAGAATCAAAGGAAGGGTTTAAAGTTCTATAGGAGCTGCAGAATAGCAGCTCCTCCCCCATAGGCACCTGATTTGCATGCCAGCATCTTCCAGATGGGCTGAGAAATGCCTGGGAGAAAAGCAGGTATCTGGAGAGAGCACAGTTATCAGCACTAGAGGCAGTGAGTGGTGTAGGTGAGGTGGGTTAGAGGGCTCTCTGTAGATAAGCATGGCCTGGATGTGGGCTGTTCCTCTCTGTAAGTAAGGCAGGAGTAGTTCGAATAGTGCCACAGAAGGAGGCATGGAACATTGCCGTGGAAACCAATTTATTTCAGTTTAGAAGGCCTAGGGTATGCTCTGTGTTAATTACTGTCTTTACTTCAGATGTGGGAACATTTCAATAAATAAAACACAAATCTGGGAATTCACCGTGACCATATTAACCATAAGCACCAAGCTTAAATGGCAGGGAGTTCAAAATAGTGTAACTATTAAAAAGACAAATTACGCGAGTTTGAGAATATTGAGAACAACTGTCACATGAGGCTTTAATTCATTTGTTGCAATTCGCATGTAAAAACCCACATCGTGGTGTCTTTGCCTTTCCAATTACTTCACAGCTCAGCTAGTGGTACCGCTCACCTGAGCGGTTACAGCCCTCCCCTCTCATCGCTGTCTGCCGTCAACAAGCCTTCGTATTCGGTTCCTCAGGGCAATGAGATGTCAGCTGTTACCTGCTGTGAGCGCTCTTGTGAGGCCCCTGCCTTGGGCAGTGCAGACAGTGGGGTTTTATTTCATTAATCCTTCCTTAAAATTCAATAAATATTGTCCAAACCGCCCCAATATCCAACTTTTAAATAATTTTGTGGTGAGACCTTGTTATGCTTTGCAGGAAAGCAGCACATACACTCAAGACAAGTACACTGAAAGCAGGAGCCAATTGTCTCATTTGTTCCAAAACTGAGGTGTCTGGTTTTCCACCTACTGCTTTCCTTTCAGAGCCGGTTGTACGTTCTTCTCCATAGCGACTGCAATGGGAATGTAAGCACTTGTGGCAGAGTTGCACTTGCTCAGTTTTCTCCTGCATGTATTTTAATTAAAAGAAAGCTTTATAAGTCAGGGGCTGAGCTTCCCAGATATTATTCCTAATCAAGAAAAAAACCCTGAAACTAACAAATAAAATCTTTTCACAGTGCCACTTTAGAAAAACCCCCCTGTGGCACGCAGTGTAGCACTGTGTCCTTGGGAGTAACCACTATTCTCAAATAACCACTCATCACAGTTTGTCATGCAGTGAATTCCAGCCAGCTGCATGTCATTCCTTTGGAAGTAACCTGCAATTCCAGCTCACTGCATTTTCATAGAATCATAGAATCACCAGTTTGGAAGAGACCCATAGGATCATCGAGTCCAACCATTCCTATCAAACACTAAACCATGTCCCTCAGCACCTTGTTCACCCGTCCCTTAAACAACTCCAGGGAAGGTGAATCAACCCCCTTCCTGGGAAACCTATTCCAATGCCCAATGACCCTTTCAGTGAAAAACTTCCCCCCAATCTCTAGCCTAAATCTCTCCTGGTGGAACTTGAGGCCATTCCCTCTTGTCCTGTCCCCTGTCACTAGGGAGAAGAGCCCAACACCCTCCTCTCTACAACCTCCTTTCAGGTAGTTGTAGAGAACAATGAGGTCTCCTCTCAGCCTCCTCTTCTCCAGGCTAAACACCCCCAGCTCTCTCAGCCGCTCCTCATAGGGCCTGTTCTCCAGACCCCTCACCAGCTTTGTTGCTCTTCTCTGGACTCACTCCAGAGCCTCAACATCCTTCTTGTGGATAGAATCATAGAATCATTTTGCACAGTAGATAAGAATATCAAGTCAGGATTTAATGCTACGTTACATTAATTTCCCCTGCGAAAAAGAGAGCTTGACAGGCGTTAAATGCTTAGAAAAAATAATCCGTACATATCTCCCTCTGCACACAAGCATTTCAGGGGTACACTGATTCTAGATAGTCCAAGAGGGGATGTGGTTGGAGCTACTTCAGCTCTGGGAATTTCTTTTCTGCTTCAGACGATGGGAAGATCTGAATTCTCATGCAGTGTAGTCACCCTGGTGACACTGGTTAAAAACCCAATGTCTGAGTGTTTATGGCTGAAGTTGCAAAGGGGATTGTACCAATAGAATCTGGTTTTCCTTGAAAACAGCTCTGATTTTTTTTCATTGTGCATATTGTGAAGCAGGAAAAGGAATCACCCGGTAAACTGTCCTTTCCCCCCACTCTGTAGTTTTATGTCCCTTTTTGTGATCATGAGATATTCTTGTTAGAAGGTGCCAGCCTGAGTGGGAAAAAGAGGCTAAACAGGGGATGTAACTGCTGCTGGTGCTCTGCTGTCAGTTTTGGTAGTTACTAAAGATTCCTGCTCCACAACCCACTCCTCAGGAGTGTGCACAGCTTGTGGGGCATCGCTTCCCCTACAGATTGAGTTCTCCAGCTTTCAGAGCCCTGCTAGATGTTGGTTCTCACAGCAGGCAGAGGGGAACGACGTGAGTCACACTGCCTTCCTGTCATCCAGACACACCTGGGCCAACTAGTCAGCCAGTCAAAAACTGCCCTGTACCCAAAGAATTTGGCAGGATGAACTCCCTGTCTGTTTGACATGCGCACTTTGCATGTGCATTGCTGCCCTGAGGAGAGGGCAGCCTCCTGGAGGTCGATCAGCTCAAACGGGTTGAAGCCATTCCCCAGCCACTGTGTGAGGAGATTCTCATGACGAGAACCACCCTGCAGCCCCATCCTGAGTCCTGTCACTCCATGGCTGCTGTTAGGCTTTAAACTTCCCCAGTGTTGTCTAGTGCGTGCTGACTTGTGGTCCTTCGTGCTCGTTTCCAGCTGGGCTCTGTGGGCAATGGAAGGGAAAAAAATGTTTTGGAAACACTCTTAGTCAATCCCTTTTTCTCTTTTCTCTTAGAAGTGAAGAAGAAGGCTGGCTTTATCACTCCAGTCCCGGGAGGGGTAGGACCTATGACTGTGGCAATGCTTCTGAAGAACACGCTCTTAGTTGCTAAAAAGCTCATTCACTAGAGCTGCCTTGGAAGAAGAATCCAAGTTGTTCTATTTATTGATAAGCAAAACCTTTATTTTTTACTACAAAGATATTTATTTCTACATTGTATTTATTTTTTCATGTAAGGCACACTGAACCTGATAGTTTACAAACGTCACAATTCTTTGTGTTACCTCCTACTGACTTACTGTGAGCAAAACTGGACTGGAGAATGCAGCCGGTACAGGAACACTGTTGGGGGGCACTGACGTGTGCGGAAACGAAGACCGAAGCAGAGATTATACATCTGCCTGTGTGTCTGGGGTGCAATTGCTGACATCTATTAACTACTTGGGGCCCTCAGACTGTATAAATCTGAGTTGCAATGTGCTAGATATTGTTTAAAAACATGGTTTGGGTTCTGGTGTTTGGAAGCACTCTGGGTGTAGCTTGAAGTCTTGAAACGCTTATTTTAAATGCTTTCAGCAGCAATCTTGCATGTGAAAGGAGTCAAAAGCTGTCGATTCCGTTCCAGCTTCCAGGCTGTAACGTTGACATGAATGCAGATGTTCAGTACATGCTTTAAAACAGTCAAATAACTTGAACACCGATGAAATTCTGACCTCAAACATGTGCAAGAGGTGCAGTAGCCAGAGTGGAGGCTAGAGTTTATTTTCTCTCCATGTCTGGATTTGTTTGATGATGTTTTGGTGCATAACATCCTCCTCCCACAAAAAAAAAAAAAAAACAAACACTGAATAGATGCCTGGACTGGATCGGGAGTTAATTAGTTAAATGCAATTATAACTACTGTGTGTGTGTACCTTGTGTGTGATGAAGGTGGGGAGAAGAAGAGCAAAGCAAAAGTTTATCTCTGGTGAAATATTTGTGCTGGAATTTTAAGCCATTTAATTAATCTCTTGTTTTCTGGAACTGCATGAAGGAGTCTATTCTGGTCCATGATATAAGGCTCAACCCTGCAAGTCACTGGCTATTGTGTTTGCTGCTTAGAGAGTACTCTGGGATAAGATGATCAACATGTTTCTGTTCACAGAAAAGTTAGTTCTGAGATGGATCTAGAGCAGTCAAATGCAATGTCAAAGCTGCAGTGGGGTTGCTGCTGAGATGCCTGTTAGACTGAGTGTGTGCACTATTGATATGAATTACCTTCCCCACTTCCCACTGGAGACAGCTCAGACTTTTATCCTCGTGTTTACCTCAGCTGGCATAACTTGGATTATTTTCAGCAAGAGCCTTAGGGATTTGCCAATGGACTGTAGATAACTTGGAAGGGGAAGAAGAAAACAATTGTGGGTGAAGTGCTACTGCCGTGAAACACAAAAAGGCGCTTGACCTAATAAAGGAAACAAGCTGGAGCATCAGTGCCATGCTGGTGGTTCTTGTGATGGACTGCATGAGAGTTTTGTTTAACGCAGCTCTTACAAAAGCAGTTGATGGAGTTGACACTAGATCTGCAGGGCCAGAGGTTAAGCTGGCAGTTCAGTTCTGGGCCCCTTGCTATAAGGACATGGAAGGGCTGGAGCATGACCAGAGAAGGGAACAGTGCTGGGGAAGGGCTGGAGAACAAGTCTTATGAGAGGTGGCTGAGGGTCCTGCAGTTGTTTAGACTGGAGAAAAGGAGGTGGACGGGAGACCTCATAGCTGCCTACAACTCCCTGAAAGGAAGTTGTACTGAGTTGGGTGCTGATCTATTCTCCCAAATAACGAGTGATAGAATGACAGGGAACAGCCTCAAGTTGTGCCAGGGCAAGTTCGGGTTAGACATCAGGAAAAATCTTCTCACTGAAGGATTTCTCAGGCACTGGCAGAGGCTGCCCAAGGAGGTGGTGGAGTCCCCACCCCTGGAATGGTTTAAATGATGGGCAGATGAGGTGCTCAGGGACAGCTTAGGAGTGGACAGGTGCGGTTGGACTTGATGATCTCCAAGGTCTTCTCCAACCAAATGAGTCTATGATTCTATAAACAAGGCAGACGTTTGCTTAGCTGTGCAAATGGAAGCGGCAGTATAGATGTTAGGAGGGCCAGGGTGCCTGCAGAGATGATTCTTAGGCTGATCCACCCATCACTGACTGTAGTGAATAAAACTTGTTCTCTGTCATGTCAGCCTTGGTGAGAAATGTCAATACAATTCTGGTGTGGCTGTGGCTTCTCTTTTTCCCTCAGTGTGGAGTGAGTGGTGGACTTTCGCATGGTCAGTCACTGCTTTCCTTCATCTTTTTGCACCGCTGCTCTAGATTCATGTTGTTTTCTTTAAATTAACCATAACCTGCATTTTTTTTAGCAGAATAGCAATATATGGTGCATTGTCTCTGCCACCGGAGTGAACCTACCTCTTTCATGTCCTGCAGAGAGTTCATTGTGCACCTTGAGCTTTTCCTCTCTTCACCTGTGGCAGGTGGGTCAGTGCTACACAACACCTGGTGAGCACAAGGTTTCTCTCTGTTCTCAGAGCTGCCAGCCCCATCTGTAAGTGTGCTTCACTGGGAGAGCATCCAGCCCAAGCATCCAGAGGGGAAGGACCCATTAACCCAACCCAAAAGCGTGCTTGTGTGGCAGACCCGGTCAAGCCCAGTCCGAACGTGAACGCCCTGTGGCGGGCAGGGGCACGGCCGTATCCACCGAAGCCTTCTCACGAGGCCGGCCGCGCCCTGCAGTGTTGCCTAATGGCAAAGCCACCTCTCGGATTCGAGCTGGATTAAGCTCCCATTGTGTAGATGTGTGTCGAAAGCCAGGCTTTTGGGGCTTAGACCTGCTCAGAACTGATAGCAGGTTTTTTCCAGCTAGGCACAAACACTCCTGTCGATCTGGGGAGTGCAGAAGCTGCCATCGATCAGTGTGCTGGCATGCAGCAGTGCAGGGTAGCAAAGGAAGGGAAAAACCGCCTGGAATGCAGTCCAGGAGCAGGAGCACACATAATTAAAAAGTGCATGATTAGCTTGTGTTCTTCCCTTACATGTGAAGTGGTTATGTTGAATCCCACAGATTCCTGCAGAGAGGGAGAACTCGAGCTGACCAGAGTCATCAGAAGATTTATCACAAGATTTTTGCTTTCAAAACATAACAATTGTGAACTGGTTTTGTTGCTTGGAGCTCACCATGGAGAAGGGGCAGGTTGTTGCTAGGGTGAAGTGTGTGCTGTCCTTTGGCGAGAGTTGAGTGGTTGACCAGTGTGTCCGTTATGGAACGAGGCCTTTCTGGTGCTCCACTCCAATTTGGCTACATCAGTGCCCTTCAGAGAGACCAGTCCTGCTGGTTCTGAGTCGCCTGCGGCCGAGGAAGCCAGATGGCATCTGGGGCTGTGCAGAGGGGGTCAGTAAAAGACACAGGGGTGACAGGTACATCTGAGACCTGCCAGCACTCCACGCCACCAGTGTCACTGCTTTCATTATCCATACCAACTTCCTTCAACAGGGAGAGAGGGACTGTTATGGCAGGAGAAATGAAGGGAGCACCTAGTATAGGAGGCAGCAGCTTACCTGCTCCTTCAGTCCTTTTCTC
Organism: Coccyzus lansbergi; assembly: GCA_033558105.1. Taxonomy (NCBI): domain Eukaryota; kingdom Metazoa; phylum Chordata; class Aves; order Cuculiformes; family Coccyzidae; genus Coccyzus; species Coccyzus lansbergi. The sequence goes on from JAUMJK010001084.1 coordinate 288,285, forward strand.
AATGTCTGTGGCCCATACAGTCTGTAGCTCCCACCTACCATCCCAGACCTTGCATAGGGCTGGTGGCCAGCCCGGCTCCAGAGCATGGTGCACACAGAAAGGTTGGATGGGAAGTGATGAGCATGTCCCTCGGGCTCCCTGGAGCCTGGGATCAAAGGCCTTTTGCTGGCACTCGGTGCTGGAGAACAGCAAACCTTATCGTTTCTCTGATCACTTCATGCTCTCAGTACTGGCTGTTCTGGCAGCTCCTCTGGATGGCAGGGAGCTGAGCTGCAGGGAGGACCAGGGAAGGAGCACAAGCAAAGCAGGAGCTGCACAGGGACCCTGAACTCCATAGCAGCACCCTGAACGCTGACGATCCTCTAGGGAGTAACACACCACCTACATTACTAGGGGAAAGAAAGATACTGATTTTTCGCAATGCATCATTTCTTGTTTTGTTCACTCCTGCTTTGCGCTTCTTTTTGTTGATCTGCCCTGGCAGAGACCAGATCTCTCCTTAAAACTGTACCTTTGTGTGCACAATTGTGCCCACGGGTAATAGGAAACTGGGGATTCAGAAGAAAACCTGATGCCGTTGCCAGATAATAGCAGTTTCCTAAATAAATGTGTGGTTGCCCTGGGGGCTGAGGTGGTTGCCAGATGCACCTTTTCTTGATTGGTGAGAACGGCAGATGACGCTTCCTGGCATATAAAGTGCACGAGAAACCACGGGAGCACAGATAAGGAGAGCAAGCGTCTGGAGAGAAGAGCTGAGAAGGTGTTGAAGCAGCTGCTTGCCATGGCATTTGGAATGCTAATCTATGTTTTGCTGAAAGGTAGGTTCAGATGAGGCTTTTCGGTGTCGTAAGATGCAAAGTTTTGCTGAACAACACTTGGCTCTTCCTGAAGTGTGAGCAGCAGGTGTGGGAAGCATGCAGATACATTATGAAGCAGAACTACTTTAGCAATTTTAAACCTGGATGAAACTTTATCTGATAGGGTGTAACTTAGGCTCTTTGACAAGAAGCTGCTTCCATGGGTAAATAGGTGTAAGATAGTAGTGTATTCCAGATATCTGGAATATTGTGCGAGAGAACAGAAAGGAAATGTGTGTTGGAAAGTTGCAAATAGTAGCTTGTCTGCCCACAGTTGTAATTAACTCTGCAGCAAGAGCAAGTTTTGGGGAAGAATGTTTTAAATGAATATCTATTGTATTGCTGCACCATATCAGGGATGTATAAAACCAATACTTGTTTCCCGGATGGACTGAACCTTGAATAGATACACTGAGCTTTTCTGTTCCAGTAAGCATCTATTTGCATTACACAGCGATGGGGGCACTGAGTGAAGAGTCAGCTGTCGCTGTGTCGTCCCTCAGCACAGACTTGTGGAATAACTGGACAAAACCCAGCGCTGAAGGTATTTCCTTTTGTTCTGTTTGTCTCTACTACTGTGTGACTTGAGCCAACAATGACGGGATCTCTGCTGATGGGAGCTGCTGTAATGCTCCCATTGCTTGGACACTGGTGAACTTTGTGCATGTGTTATTTGTGAGATGAGACGCTTTCTTCGTGGAGCTGTAAAAACCTCTCCGAAGCAACAGCTGCCACTCGGCTGGGGTTGGCTTAGTGGTGACCAGTTAAAGGATCATCGATCCAAAGTCAGTTATAACTGTAAGAAGGCATTTTAAGGTTAATGGGGCAATACAATCTGCGTTTGTGATGGCCTTTTCTGTTATTCAGCTCATGCTTGGTTTGGAGCATTCTGCAGTGTGAGTCTTTCTTTATAAATACAATTACGAGCTCAACCAGCATAACTTCAAGTGATGCCTCTCTTTGCTGTTACTCAGGAGTTTCTTTCTCTGTTGCAGTTTTGCTTTTGGCTCTTGTGGCTTCCACAGCCCTCTTCAGAGGTGCTGGCTCTTTCTCTCCTCTTTCTCCTCTGACTGAAATGTGAATTCAAGCTCTTTACCTGCCAACATCTGAGGCCAGGGTGCTGTGTTTACCCTGCAAACGGCGTTCTTGATGTTTCTTCAGGTGCTAGTGATGTCATTGCTTGCAGAGAGCTCTGCGATCCTGAGCTGAGGTTTTGGCAGGTCAGTAAAGGAGGAAAGGATTTTACCTGTGATACTTATTAATGTCTCTGTACTTTAAAAAGTACATAAACATGTATACAAATGCTCTGTTAATTGTAAGTCATCACAGGGTGCCTTACAAGCTTTGTTTAGTAGATCATAAGCTTTTTATTCTCCTCATAACTGCTCTTTTTTTGTCTAGTTTGGCATCATGTTGCAGTGTTAAATACATATTCATCTATCCTTACAATGTCTGTGTGGGTTTCGTATACATGTATGTAAAAAATATATATGCACACACATATGTACATGCTCTGGAGCGAGTCCAGAGAAGAGCAACGAGGCTGGTGAGGGGTCTGGAGAACAGGCCTTAATGAGGAGCGGCTGAGAGAGCTGGGGGTGTTTAGCCTGGAGAAGAGGAGGCTGAGAGGAGACCTCATTGCTCTCTACAGCTACCTGAAAGGAGGTTGTAGAGAGGAGGGAGCTGGGCTCTTCTCCCAAGTGCCAGGGGACAGGACAAGAGGGAATGGCCTCAAGCTCCACCAGAGGAGATTTGGGCTAGAGATTAGGAGGAAGTTTTTCACGGAAAGGGTCATTGGGCATTGGAATAGGCTGCCCAGGGAGGTGGTTGATTCCCCTTCCCTGGAGGTGTTTAAGCGACGGGTAGATGAGGTCTTTAGGGACATGGTTTAGTGTTTGATAGGAATGGTTGGACTTGATGATCTGATGGGTCTCTTCCAACCTGGTGATTCTATGATTCTATGAGACGTTGGGCTTTGACAGCAGCAGTTTGATTTATCACCAGTGTGGTCTGGTTTAGCGGATTTGACTGTGACACGATTCTTCCAGAGCTGCATCCAGCACACAGGAGTGCATAGGAGCACAGATGTGTCATTCCTTGTTAGGTGCCCTTTCTCGTACTGTCTCTAGAAGGCAGGAGTTGTGGTTTGTGTTTTAACGAACAGGACACTTGTTTACAGGGACAAAGCCATGTCTGGCATTGTCCCATGTGCCTTTACACTGGCTGCAGCTGCAAAGCCATCTGGACACCAGTGCTTTGAGTTGTGTGTGTGTTCCGCTCCGGGGCAGAAGCAAATTGACAAACGCGCACGTTTGCACAGATATCTAAAAGCATATTCTGGTGGACTTTTTATGGAGCCACTGGCAGATTAGAAAACAGCATTTCTGAAGAGAAGATGGAAAAGAAGTGTCTAAAGAGTCACCAGAGAAACTGTCTCTATCTCTCTGAAGTTCTCCTGTTGCTCCTGTTCCTGTGCAAATTAAGTTTTTAGTGAGCTTAGTAGCCAAGGTTCAGAATTGGTGGATCCTAAGAAAAGGGATTCCTGGTAAAGTAGCGCTGGAGGAACTGGCAGTTTCCCCACTGAGGACTGCAGTTTGTGGAAAAGCATTAATCTCTGCTTGACCCCCTTGCCTCCTGGTTGCGAGATCATGTCCTGCTTCCTTATTTTATGATGCGTAGGCTTTGCTTGGCACCAGTGCTGGAGCTGGGAAACAGGCTGACTGATCAGATGGGCTGGAGAAGGTAATGGAGAGGATGCCTGACTGAGAGCAGGCACAGCAGGGATAATGAACTTCTAAAACTATTTGACCTAATGGGAAGCCTTCATAGCAAAATGGCAGCTGGGAGAAGGGATGGGCTTGGTTTTAGAGGGGGAAAACGAGATCCCTTCACTGCCGTAGCTGCTTCTCTCATGCAAGTCGTAAGGGAGACCTTGAACCCAGGGCTGACCCCTGCCATCCTACCTCATTCTGCTTCTCTCGTTCCTCCCGAAGCACCATACTGAGCTGTTGTAGCCCTCGTGGCTGACTCCTCTTGTTGCTGGTCTGTCCATTTCGGCGTGCCCAGGCTTCCAGGTACCTGTGGGTTGGATTTCGTGTTGGATCTTGCTAAGTGTATCTGTTCGTATGACTCAGTTGCAGGCAGCTGTCGAGTGCTTGCACAGCATGCTTTTCCTTCCTCACATGACATGAAAGGACACATGGATATGTTTGTTCCACAGCTTATTTAGTATCTAGGTGGGTAACGCGGTACGAATTAGCATAATGCTCTGGGATGGGTCAGAAATGACTCTTTTTGTTTGCAAGGCTCATCATTCTTCCAGAGGTGTTTTGCACTTTTGCAGTGTCAGGATAATTAGCATTTGGAATTTTGTGTGTATATTTAAGATGCGATCTCACAGCCCGCAGTGGACCAAGCTCTCACTCCTGACACTGAGGGAAGAGCGTGTTGTTTGTTTCTTCCCTGTTTGCCTCAGACGCTTTCTAGGCAGGCTTCTGCTCCGGCCTGACCTTTGTTTCTAATGACTGGACCAACTTTCCCAGCACTCAGGGCAAGAGGTTTCACATCCCAGCAGGAAGAGAGGTTGCTTCCAGATGGATGGATGGCTGCCACCTCTTGGCAGTGGCAGAGTGAGTGAGAAGGGATGCTCCGGCTGTCTGAATCCTGAGGGAAGCTTAAGGAGAGGTGGCTGGGGACTTCGTGCCTCTGGCATGTAGATTTGTACCTTCCTCGTTTATTTTCTTTCCCTGTACAGCAGAGATATCTGTGAGATATTAAACTTGCGCATTAGACATTCCAAATCTGGTGTGAGAGCCACTGCAGGTACTCCTGACTGCCTCGCATGGTGTGACAGAGAGAGGGCCTCACTCTCAACATGTCCTCTGGTGTGTATCTATCATCACTTGTTTGCTAGGCCAAATCGGATTTGGTTTGTAGCTTCTAGTGCTGTATTTCCAGCTTTAGGGCTGCTGTCTCTGCACTGTGCAGAGAAACTTGTGCTTCCCTTACAGGAATGGAAAAGATGCTCTTTTCTCAGCCCAGAAAAGATCAAGTTAAAGCAAGATGTGGTTTTTCCATCTTTGTAGTCTTTCCCAAGAATGTGTAGCCAACCGATGTGATCTTTTTGGGGCAGACTGGAATTGTTGCTTGTTCTAAGTCTCTCGATAAGCTGGAAGGCAGATTGTTCTTGTCAGGTGTCAGAGGGCACCGTTTTCCAAGAAGTATTGCTTGATCAGACAACTGAAGCAGTGAATCGCTCCAGCATGCAGGCGTAGAGCAGGGCAGCTTGTTCCCATCACTCATCATCTCTTTAGCATCACTCATCATCTCACTGATGAAGCTACAGGAAGGACAAAGAAATAAATTGCGTTGTTGATCGCACAGAGGGCATTCCTGCCATTAAATGCCTCAAACTGGAATTTGATTGGGAATTCAGGGGGATGGTGATGTTTCTCATGAAAAATGTGATGTGGGATGTTGAGTTGTGCACAGGAGGACTAGAAGCTTGTGTCTGTGACAGTTGCTTCATCCGTGTCTTATCTCCAGGACTTGATTCAGCACTTACTCAAGAAGCAAGGCTTCTGCCTGCTCTGCCACTGTTTACTCATCCTGAGTGGACCAGTCACTTTCCTGCAGGATGTTATTTTCCTGTTCTTATAACTGAAGGCTGGTGTTGACAATCACTCAGTTAGGACATCGCCTTCAACCATCGCTAGAAGGCTCCTCTAGCATAGTAAGAGACTGCTTGGACACCCCATACCACCAGTGATGCCTGTAACTGGGTAGGGACCAGTTCAAACAGATGCTGGCTTTGGTGGTGAAACTGTGGAGCCTTCTCTTCGCTTGCCTCATCCCTGCTCCCGTGTTACAGGCCCTAGCTGGACTCTGCACTCCTGCACAGCAGCAAGTCCCACTCCCCGGCTCCAGCATTCTTCTGTCCGATGCAATATTGATTCAAGATCCCCAGGATAAGTTTTAGCTTCTTCTTTCTTCCCACTTGAGCTGTTGTGGTTGGTAATGAAGCTGTCACTCTCTGTGCTGTCCCAGCAGAAGCATCCTTATTGAATGGGACAGTGGAATGTTGTGCGAGGTCAGAAACTCAATGGTTATGGACAACACTTTTGCACAGGAAGTCCAGCCGTGTGCTTGCAAGCATAGTTTGGCACTCTGCTGACTCTAGACCATGGAGAATGGATGAAGGGAGCAATCCCACCACTCACTTATGCCTGCAGAGTTGGCAGGCAGGAGCGTTACCAGTGCAATAGTTTGTCTTGCGATGGGTAAAAGAAGAAAGGAATTGACTAGTAATTTGAATTCAGGCTAGGAAGTGTACCAAGGATAATTCAGTGCTCTCGGTGTTCCTAAAACCTGATCTTCCCAGGCTGCATAGTGAGTTGGCTAGTGCTGATGTTACCCTGGATGGGTCTCCCATAATCATTTTCATACATGCTCCTCGGGAGCGAGTAATTAGCAGTTTGATCTTTCTCTGAAGCTATGCTGGAATGTTATAGAAGCTTGTTCTGCCGGGCCATGTATGTCAGTGTGTGCCGTAAATCTGTGTATTGTCTTCTGCAGGCAGTCTCTGTTCTGCTTGAGTTTTGAAAATACATTATATGATTTTTTATTTCCTGACTATAACATGTTTTTTTCCTCTTTCCCAGCAGACTATACAGAGCAGCCGAAGCTCTTGAAGCTTATGCAGGCCTGTCTGGAAGAGCACTACAGCTATTGCATCAATGGGCTCTGCGCTTTCCACAGCGAGCTGAGGAGACCCATATGCAAGTAAAGAAACTGCTTTTAAGTATTCTTCTTAGCAAATAACAGTAGCCCTATCTCTTTGTCTGCTGTAATGTAATGTGGCTTATTTTCAGGGGGATGGCAACTTTCAAGTGCCAGATGGGTATTGTTCGGGTTAAACTTTGGCAGAGATTTGAGTGCCCTGGTGGCTGAAGATGGTGAACCAGGCAGTGGTGCTGTGCTAGGGTAATGCTGAGGGACAGAGAGGGAATATTCACATCCTCACCATGAGGGTGGGGAGGCCCTGGCCCAGGTTGCCCAGAGCAGTGGTGGCCCCCCATCCCTAGAGGTGTCCATGGCCAGTTTGGATGGGGCTTTAAGCCCCCTGATCCAGTGGGAAGTTGGAGTTGGAACTGGATGATCTTTAAGGTCCCTTCTGACCCAAACCAGTCCATGACTGTATGGTTTGTAGATCACTGCTGTGATGGCATCTCCAAGTACAGCCAGTGCTAGGGGAAGCAGTAGAAATAAGTAGATTTTTGCAGCGGGCACAGTGAAATGGGGAGGATCTTCCAAGATGTCAGCTGCAACTGCCTTATACCCCACCAGCTCACATACCAACCAGGACTGGAGTGTCCTGGACATTTTCTGAGATCCATCCTGAGCAGCTTTGGCCTCTGGAGGTATTACAGCAGCAAAGGATCAGCAGAACTCAGTGTTCCTCATCCACGCCCTCTGCGATGAGGGTGTGCTTAGATGGTGTTTGCTGTGACTGCAGTACTCAAGCTAGCTTTAAACTAGACAGACAGGGGCAACTGGTAGTCTCGGTGGAGTGAAGAGGTTCTGACTGAGCATCAGATTCAGCCCATTCCCGTTTAGACTTGTTCTAGATTGTTTAAAACTGATGAAAATCAACGTGTTTCTGAAAAACAAAGCGTAAGAAGTTCTGAGTAACTGTTGCCTGGTGTTTATTTTGTAGGTGCCTTGCAGGTTACAACGGAGAGAGATGTGAACATCTAACACTAAATTCATACGCACACACTTCATACGAACGCTACATCGCTGTGGGAATCGGCATAGGAATATTGACAAGTGGGATACTGGCTATTATCTACTGCTATGTAAAAAAGAGGTACGGGAGATGTGCAGCCTTCTGATTGTGTTCCTCTGAATTACAGCAGGCAGGAGGAAACAGCAAGCAGAGCTTTGAGGGCACTGTAATATGGTTATTGATCCACATCAAGTAGCTGATGCTCTGTACCTCTGCTTTCTGATCTGTCTGTCAGGTCTGAGACACGGGTGTTGGTGTGGCTGCTTCAGTAGGTTAGGCGATTGGGGTTTCGTTCTGTTCAGACTGCTGCAGGCTTAGATTAGCCTGATAAAAATCATAGAATCATAGAACAACCAGGTTGGAAGAGACCCATCGGATCATCGAGTCCAACCATTCCTATCAAACACTAAACCATGTCCCTCAGCACCTCATCTACCCGTCCCTTAAACCCCTCCAGGGAAGGGGAATCAACCACCTCCCTGGGCAGCCTATTCCAATGCCCAATGACCCTCTGTGTGAAAAACTTCCTCCTAATCTCCAGCCTAAATCTCCCCTGGCGGAGCTTGAGACCATTCCCTCTTGTCTTGTCCCCTGTCCCTTGGGAGAAGAGCCCAGCTCCCTCCTCTCCACAACCTCCTCTCAGGTAGTTGTAGAGAGCAATGAGGTCTCCTCTCAGGGTCCTCTTCTCCAGGATAAACCCCCCCAGCTCTCTCAGACGTTCCTCATAGGGCCTGTTCTCCAGCCCCTTCACCAGCTTCATTGCTCTTCTCTGGACTCGCTCCAGAGCCTTAACATCCTTCTTCAACATCCAAAATCACACCATGTTGTCCTTTTTAGATGCAGGAAATTGAAGTCACCCTACAAAGTCTGCACGGGCGAGACAGCGCTGTGAAGGGCTGGCGTTGGGACGCTTACCAATGTGCCTGTCACCGAGAGGAAGTTCCACTGGGAAGGCAGCCCCCCTCTGCTCCATCTGGCAGGGACCCCAGCCTCGCAGAGGAGGTGAAATGAAGGGAATGACAGAGCGAGTACATGAAGGGAACTCCTGCGGAGCTGGTGGGCTCATTCACTTCTGAAGAAACTCTTCCTCTTAGCAAGGGTTGCTGGATGGGCAGGTCCAAATGGCTAAGGATACCTGCAGCCCTCTCGACACTCACCTGTCGCCGGTGTTTGCTGAGGGCAGGACTGATTGGTTTTAGCCGTTGTCAGTCATTTCAAGCTCTAGTACAGCGTTCTGCTCATGTCTTTTCTGTTGGGTTCCCCCCTCTCTTTTCTTTTTTTTTTTCTGTCTTCTGGAGGAAAAGCACAACTTGCCTCACCATGGAGTTGTGTTCTGAGCATCACATGCTGACAAGAAACCATCTGGGTTCTGGTTTCAACGTCTGCTGCCTCTGTGTGTGGACAAATAGCGCAGTTCCTCTGCAGCAGTTACCTTCAGGTCGCCAAGCAAAGTACAGGCGTCGTTTGCCAGGAAGGACAAAGCGATTAAATGCTTTGGACTGAGGAGAATGGAGGGTTCTCAAGAGCTTACTGAAACTTAGGAACAGAGAGCAAGCGGTTACTGGAAAATTAGATCCTAGCACCTCCGAGCAAGCCAAGTTCTTGCTGTTTTCATATGTGAAGGAATCAGACAGCTTTCTCAAAATGGATTATTGAGTGTGCCCATGACAAAGCACTGTGCTCTTCCCAAACATTATGTAGAGGCTCATCGGATTGATGAACTTCAGGCACGAACATTCCCTTGCTGATTTGTGATTTTGGCACAAGTCTCCATTTGATGGAGGAGGTGGAATTTCTTTATGGAACTTCAGTATAGCTTTCCCCGGAAACCAATTCTCTCTATTCTGTTGTGACGTTATGTGCACAATGTGACACTCAAATAAGAAGGAAATGACTGCAGGGATTTTGTTTCTTCCTGGACAGATTCCGGGTGAGGAGCTGGTTTTGATTGATCTTGTCTATGAAGAATTGCAAAGGGAAAAGGACTACGTTCAAGGAAAAATTGAAGAAAATTGGTTCGGAAGGCAGTGGCACTACTGTGACTTCTCACTGACAGCCAGTGTGTTTGTCAAGGAGGAGACTGGAGGGGGCTCTGAGATGTCCACTTTGACTCTCGCACATTGTAAGATGCATCTGCTGTGCTGCTTCATCATCTCTGAGAAAAAAGCATTTTGTGAGACGATACCAGCTCCTGAATTCAGGTGCCCTGCCTGAAATACCCATTTCATTGTTAAGGGAATTAATTCTCACAACAGGATGCATGCCATTTGTTGAAAAACCACAGTGTATTTGTGAGGCTGCAGTGACAGTGCTGAAATGTGTGTGAAAGGTGGGGTTTGGAAGGGGAAAAGTGGCACTCAAGTGGTCTGAAGCAAGTGGGCTTCTCGCTCAGGGGGATCCTGGTCAGTAGCTGAGTCATCTTGGCTCTCCGTTTGATACCAATAAACGAAACACCCCACATGCTGCTTGGTTGGAGTCCCTGTGCAGCAGACAGGAGCGAGACATGCATGCACAGAAAGGGTTGCTGGTGAGAAGCTGGGCAGAGACAGAGACCAGTCTTTTCCCAAGTGCTTTGTGAGAGGCATTGAGCTGACTTTCCCACTCTCAGCCTTTTTGTTCTCTTCATCTCAAGAATTAACTTGACCTTTCTTGGCTTCCACTCAGAGTCAGCTTCTGCTCTTTGTGATTTTCGGGTGGACTTTCAGTAGCTGAATGCTGTAGCTGTAACAATTTGTGCGTCATGTGTATGTAGATGTGAAACACGGTCTGTGCATCCACACACAGACACTGAACTCCACTCTCACCCCTTGCACACACTGCACAGATCGAATGGAAACGCATGCTAGAAACATGCATGTCATCAGGAACACACAGGGACAGGTCCTTCTCATCAGTCTTAGATTTGAGCATTAGATAAGCTAAACAGATGAAAAGCCTCAAAGCATCTGTTGCAAGAGGGAATCTCCTTCTTTCAGTGAGTTTTCTTCCTGCACCACAGGGGAGCACGGCAACACCAATTGCCTAGAGCATACATGCAGATAGTAAAGGAATTCTAAAGGCAGGAGTCTGAATTACTGGACTTTCACCTGTCTGAAGAAAGCTGTCAGGGAGAGATGGATTTTGTTGGGTTTTAACCATTTCTATGTCCTTTTACTGACTTTTTGGACACCCTTTCGTTACCGGTGGCTGAGCAGGTGCCTCACAAGGTGTGCAAGTGCTGCTTCAAAGTATTTGCTCGTTGCAGTGAGATGCTCTGCGCCTACAGAAACACACACAGACTGCCTTTTCTTAATGCCTGGTTAAATATAGCTGGAAAGGAAGGTTGATTTCAAGGCCACAGCTTAGCAGGAGATTAAGTAGTGAAATACTTTTTCTAGTTTGCTTTCTGCTAGTGGAAGCTTGCTGAGATCCTGCTAGAGGAAGAGAAACTGGAGAGTGAAACACCAGATGAGAGTGTGCCACACTAAATGAGACCTCGTGTAAAGGCAGAATAAAGTGCAAAAGCAAAGGTGGGAAGAAGGAAGGAAAAGTCAGTCTTTGCTTTATAGTGGTTTTCTTTTCCCAAGTGGTATCACAGCTTCCAGAAATGAGTTGCCTGCCACCCAGCTGCTGTGTGCCCATCATGTGGATTCACAGAGCAGGATACGGGCTTCTCAAGTATCCGCGGCTGGTGGCACCAGTGCAGGTGACAGCTCCTCCATCAGGCTGTAGCCCCTGTGGGAGAAAAGCAATGTCATCACAGTTTGAAGGGGTTTCATCGGGCCCTGGCTGTGCTGGAGGCATCGCTGCGTGAATGAATTGCTCTCCTCGATGCAGTGACCTGACCAAGGAAGTCTGCATTGCCTCAGATGGCTCTGTGGAGTCAGCTGTGCTAAACCCTGCCTCGATCAGTGACAGATGCTGCTAGGCCGGTGTGGTGTGCTGCTGCTTGCGGTGCTGAATTTCCTGCGCAACTGGCCTGTCAGAAGATCAGGATCATCTTTTCCAGCCTATTTATCAGGCTTGGGCTTGGGCTTCTTCTATCATGGCATAATTAACACCGTAGTAAGCTTCTGTTTCCTATTAGCTGCCTGTGCCAAACCCTGTCACCTCCAGAGGAGACCCTGCATGCGTGTGGCTTGTAGACAGTCCTGCATCAGCTTTGGTGGGACACCAGCTCAGCAGGGCCAGAAGAGAGACATTAAAGACCAGGACCTGCCTTTCTGAAGGCCAGAGTATTTGCCTTGTGTGTGATCCTGGCTGGTGGAACCACACTGGCTTTTCCCACAGCCCATTTCCAGCCTAGGTGCCCGTAAGCCACCCAGGCCTGCGTCCTGGCAGCTGCAGCCACCGTGCAGATGTACTTTCTTGCTTATGCTTGGCTGTTACTTGCATCCCATCCATTTTCTGCTGAAGTGTGTGGGTGGCCTGCAGCTTACCTGACCCCAGCAAGCTCTGCTTAAAATGATGAGATGCAAACGTGAGGGAAAGATGACTGTCCTTTCAGGATACTGCTTCTAGTCTGGGAAGGAAGAATAGGAAATGCGTGGAGTACACAGTGTCCCTGTCCTGCATGATCAGGTTTGCTGTTGGAATCAGCACACGGCTTATTTCTGCAGTCGGAGCAGCCATGCCACCAGTTCATCTAGTTCAATAGCCAGCCAGCACCTGCAGGCAATGCAGAGGATCCTGGAGAAGGTCTTGGAGCTCGAGTGGCAGGCAGGTAAGCAGGAGTTTCCCCTCAGAGAAGGTTTCCTCTTATTCCCGTTAACCAAGAGCGTGTTTCGTATGATGACACAGCAGGGGTTCTGATCCTTCCCACAACCCAGCTTCTTCTGGTGCACATTAAAAGTGACAAACAGATCTGTACTCGTGTGGCAAGCACAGGTCTAACTGGCACATGGTCCAAGTGTGGATGCTGGGTTGTGTCCCAAGAGCTTGCTGCCAAACTGGTCACTTGCCAGGCACCCTGGACTTAATGCCCCAAACCCACAAACAAACAACAACAAATGTGCAATCCCCCCGCAATCACATGGCTCTCGGCAAAATATTATAGGTTTCTTGTTCTTTACACATATTGTATGTTTTATTTAATTTCTGGTCCTTGAAGTGTGAAACTCATGAGGTTTGACAAGGCCAAGTGCAAGGTTCTACCCCTGGGTTGGGACAATCTGCAGTTTCAGTACAGGCTCAGGGACAATGTGATTGAGAGCAGCCCTGCAGAGAAGGACTTGAGGTGCTCATTGATGAGAAACTCAACGTGAACTGGCAATGTGCGCTTGCAGCCTAGAAGGCCACACTGTCCTGGGCTGCATCCAGAGCAGTGTGACCAGCAGGGTGAGGGAGGGGATTCCGCCCCTCTCTGGTGAGACCCTACCTGGAGCCCTGTGGTTCTGGAGTTCTCAACGTAAGAAGGAGATGGAGCTGTTGGGATGGCTCCAGGGGTGAACACGAAGATGATGCAAAGGCCAGAGCACCTCTGCTAGGAGGACAAGTTGAGAGAGCTGGGGTTGTTCAGCCTGGAGAAGAGGAGGCTCTGGGGAGACCTTAGAGCAGCTTCCAGTACTGAAAGGGACTCCAGGAAAGATGGGGAGGGACTTTTTACAAGGGCCTGGAGTGACAGGACGGAGGGGAATGACTTTAATTTGGAAGGGGGAAGACAGGTATTAGGAAGAAATTCTTCACAATGAGGGTGGGGAGGCCACGACATAGATTGCTCAGAGAAGCTGTGGCTGCCCCATCCCTGGAGGGGTTCAAGGCCAGGCTGGATGGGGCTTGGAGCCCCTGATCCAGTGGGAGGTGTCCCTGCCCATGGCAGGGGTGGGACTGGGTGGGCTTTGAGGTCTTTTCCACCACAAACCATTCCATGATCCTAAATATACTGTAGCTGGAAAAGCATCCCCTAAGGAGAAGGGTATGTTGACAAAGTAAGAGATGTAGTAATTAAGTTCCAAATAACTCAGATAACCCCTGAGCTTGTGATCCTTAATAGATTTGTCCTTAGAGCATCCCTGTGAAGTTGAGGCAGTGCTTGGGGCTGATGTGCTGTGGAGAACAGAGAGGGTGGGCTTGAATTCACATGAAGGGCAGGCAGCAGCTTTTTCAGACCTGCAGGCTCCATTCAGTTAGTTTTGGCCTCTCAAGGGAGGATCTGCAACAGCTCTGCTCCACCTAGTAGCTTCTGGAGTGGGACCAAACAGTTTCATGGCAGCAGGGTGGCTGGATCCAACCTCCAGGGAGGGAAATATGAAAATGAGAAGTCATGGGGAAATGCACTGGTTTAATTTCAAGGTGTCACTTTGGTGGTCAAAGGACCATCAACCACTGGGCCTGTGGACTAAGAGACAGAAAGCGCTGTCTGTGCAGCCAGTGCTCTGCTGTCTCTGCTGCATGGGCACATCCTTAGCCTTGCAGTGAAGATGCCTGTAGAGGTCCCTCTTGTACTGTAAGTCCGGGAAATCATCCCAGGCTCCTTCTTTACAGCCTGGTTAAGGAACTAGGGGAAAAAAAGTGCAGGTACTCGTTAAAAGCTTGCTGCAAGTAGTCCTTAATTATCCTGACAGCAATAAAAATCTTGTACTATGAGGAGTTTGCAGGCTGCTTCTGCTCTTGCTGAATGGGAAGGAAGCAAGAGCCGTCTCTGGGAGAAACAGCTCTCAGCAAGGTGAAGGAGGTGCTGCAGCACAACCAACGCTGCCAGTGGGTGCAGCAAGGGAGAATGGTGGCAGGGCTGCTGCCAGGAGCACTGCTGGGCCAGTCATCTTCTGCCTGTTGCTGCGTGGATGGGACGAATGTGTTCTTGGGTGGCTGAGGGTGAGAGCTCGGGTGCAGACTGGTTTGGGCTGGGAGTGGAGGTTGACTTGGGTGGTCAGCCCATTGTCCTGAACCTTGGGCTGCCCACCCAGCGTCTGGGTGACTGCTTTTCTCCTTAAAGACCAATGTTCTGCCTCTACTGAAGGGAAACAGCAGCAGCCTCGGGCCTGGAATGGGCCCAGTTGTCGTTAGTGTGATTGTCATCTTGTCAGTGGCAGGATGGAAATTGGCAGCACCAAAGTCTAAAGCTTTATGTCTGTCTTGCTGGGGCTGCAGCTTGATAAATGTTCATGTAGAAAAGGAATCATAATGTGAGCTGTAAATGATACAAAAATGTCAGCATAATGCTCAAAAGATTTCTGTCATGGAGTTTTACATGTGTCTCGTTTTAAAGACTCATTAAGGTCCAGATCCTGCTATGAAGTCCACATAGAAGCAACACATGACAACATAGAGGCTGTCACACAGCTCGCCCAAAGCAATCATTCAAGCCAAATTAAAATTCTAGCTGCATTTTTTTAAAATATAATATAAAAATAGTCTGTGAGGGAAAATGTCACAGATGAGGGTAAGAGCTTTTTTAAGTACATGTTCTCTGGAGCGGTTCAAGAAGAGCAGAAGCTGGGAGTCGAGCTGTGTCTTGCGTAGCCCTTGTTGGGGAGCTTTCCTCTGATGATTTGGGGGGTTTTGCCCTGTTGGGGCAATAAAGCTGCCTGTAAAACTAAACAGTTGCTCCGGGCTCGGTTTTCCCATTCATAAAAAGGTCAGAGGTGTCCACACACGAGGGTTTGGTTTTCATCTTGATTTTAATGAAAGTTGAATTTATCAGGTGAGGGTTGGCAAACACATTTCCTCATAAAGATTCCCCAGTACTGTTTCTTTTTAATGGCATTTTGTCCTTGAATAAGGAAAAATACAGATTGCTGTACTCCGAGTCCCTGATGTTCAAACCCTGAGCTGTGTTCCCTGGTCATGATGGACCAAAATGCAGGATGGTGGTGTTGCTGGTGACTGATGAGGGACAGGCTGGTAGAGGCCACCCTGTGGTGCCAAGCTGGGGGAGCTTTCTAGGCAGGGGACGATGCTGAGTGCCCATGACTGCCATCTCCAAGCAGAATTGCTCCTGGAAACCCCATCTGTGGAGGAGCTGTTGGTGTTGGCAAGCTGATCTGCATCACCCTCGGGTTTCCGAGGCAAGGAGCCAGGTTGTGATCTAGGGGTGGGAGCGCTGGAGCTTTGTCGCTGTCACTTCGTGAAATATATTGTACTCTCTGCTTTTTTGGATTGCTGTTAGGGTTTCTTTGTTGAGGGGGCAGGAAATGCAGGAACCCTTCCTCTGCCTTCCATGTTCAAGGCTGGTGTGCAAGGATGCCTCCCGCAGCTCCATCTGGCAAACAGCAGAACCGGGGCTGAGACAAGAGCAGACAGGGCTGTGCTCTGCAGGAGTGTCTGACTAACTTGGGCTAATCTGTTTGACATCATTTCTATACATAAGACCAAGTCCATATCCCATTGTTTTGGCAGATTCCGTGATGAGGTGTGTTCTATTGAGTTCTATTTGTGCCCCTCTTCTGAAAGCTACAGCACCACTCGTTCGTGTGGGTTGCTCGGGGTGGGTGCTGTTTGGAAAGGGAACACAAAGGAGGCCTCCAGGCAGCCTTATCTGTGCTTAGACTTTTGGAAACTCTTAGCAACTGAGGTGCTGGTTTGTAGCTTTGTGGCTCTGGCACAATACTGGGTGGACTTGGGCAGCTTGGTCTACTTGCTCTCCCTAGCAGCACAAGCACTGAAGCTTGTCAGTCTGGGAGTTATCATTATAGAATCATACAATCATACAATCACCAGGTTGGAAGAGACCCATCGGATCATCGAGTCCAACCATTCCTATCGAACACTAAACCATGTCCCTCAGGACCTCATCCACCCGTGCCTTAAACCCCTCCAGGGAAGGGGAATCAACCACCTCCCTGGGCAGCCTAGTCCAATGCCCAATGACCCTTTCCGTGAAATTATTGTGGGAAGGAAGCTACTAGCAAGGATGAGAAGGCAGATGCTGCAGTGGACGTCTGAATGGGACATTGCGTCTGCTCTGTATGGGTGAACAGGCTCAGGTGTGTGGGTGGCATCCAGAGGGACCTGGACAAGGTGGAGAACTGGGCTTGTGGAAACCTCATGAGGTTCAGCAAGGCCAAATGCAAGGGCCTGCACCTAGTTCGAGGCAATCCGTGGTTTCAGTACAGGCTGGGGATGAAGAGGAGGCCACAAAGACGATCAAAGGCTTGGAACACCTACCCTGTGAAGAAAAGCTGAGAGTTGGGGTTGTTCAGCTTGGAGAAGACTTCTGGGGAGACTTTATTGCATCTAATTTAGCCCAGAGAAGAGGAGGCTGAGAGGAGACCTCATTGCTCTCGACAACTACCTGAAAGGAGTGACAGGGGACAGGACAAGAGGGAATGGCCTCAAGCTCCACCAGGGGAGAATTAGGGTAGAAATTAGGAGGAAGTTTTTCACACAGAGGGTCATTGGGCATTGGAATAGGCTGCCCAGGGAGGTGGTTGATTCACCTTCCCTGGAGGTGTTTAAGGGAATGGTAGATGAGGTGCTGAGGGCCATGGTTTAGTGTTTGATAGGAATGGTTGGACTCGATGATCCGATGGGTCTCTTCCAACCTGGTGATTCTATGATTCTTTCCATACTTAAAGGGAGCTGGTTAGAAAGATGGGGAAAACCTTTTTAGTGTGGCCTGTAGCAATAGGGCAAAGGGTAGTGGTTTCAAACTAAAAGAGGAAAAGTTTAGACTGGACCTTATGAAGAAACACTTTCCTGCGTTGGTGGGGAGACCCTGGCCCAGGTTGCCCAGAGCAGCTGTGGCTGCCCCATCCCTGGAGGGGTTCAAGGCCAGGCTGGATGGGGCTTGGAACCCCTGGATCCAGTGGGAGGTGTCCCTGCCCAGGGCAGAGAATAGAAGTGGACGGGCTTTGAGGTCCCTTCCAATCCAAACCACTCTATGATTCTATGTTTTGGTTCCAGTCTAGGCTGTTTTCAACAAATGCAACCATACCAATGGTAGCAGCGCTGGGGCTGATCTGAGAGTGCCAAGAATTTCCCTTGGCATGGAGAATGCGGAAGAAGAGCCAGCCTGTCCTCATGCTGCTACTTCTCTTACCCAGCAAGGGAAATAATCCAAGGCTATGGGGCCTAATCCTTCTCTTCAGCCTAAGATCAGACCTGGGTCTGCACACAGGAGCAAATCCTGATGACTGTGAAAACCTGCAAGCAGGAGTTCCTACTCATTTTTCCTGCTGCCTTCCTCTCAGGGCAGTGGTGATGTGCAGAACCGTGAATTTCAAGATAAGGGAGAACAAGAAGACGCCGGCAAGCTGGGGCTGGCCAAAGGCACTGTGCTTAATGAGCCTGTAAAATCAGTCACTTCCAACCCAGTCCTGTAAAACAAGTCAAAAGAAACAGGACACAGTGTTTCAAAGCAAAGTTCAAGGCCCAGAACCGGGTTTGGGGACAGCTGAGTGGTTCCCCTGACAGCAGAGTAAGGTCTGTGGAAAGTCCCAGGAGATACATATCTCACTGTGTTGGCCCCTGGTTTGGCTGTGTCCTCATTTCCCACTTCTGCTTTTACAGCTGAACAGCTTGTTGTAGCCCCTACACGAGGACGAGCGTGCACAGTTCAGCCTGCGTAGCCTAGAACACCAGCTCTAAGCCAACCTTGCTGGACGTGTGGAGCCCTGTTCAGTGTACACAGGGGCCTGTAGCTCACTTTGTGCTTTTATAACTGGAGGTCACTTCTGTGAGCTCCGTGACTGTCCAAAACCTACAGGTTAAAAGCATGGTGTCTTCTCATTGTCCAGCTAAAAGCGATTTGATATCTTGACCTGCCCACGGATGAGCTCCATGGGGTCTGGGTTTGCTGGAGCGAACCAGCACGTGGAAACTTAGGCAGGACTGCCCAGGAGCTGAAAGGCGGGAAGTTCCTTTGCCCTTTCCCCTTGCTTCATTAATACTTCTATTGACATTTTTGGTGGCACGTTCACAACTTCTCCAGTACAAATATATTTGAAAGGTCTCCTCCCTCGAGCTCTTCTCAGCCATCTCTTGAATTCTTTCCTCCATCACTAACTACCTTTTCCATCAAGATTACAGCAGCAAAAAAATGTTCTCTATGGGCTAGGTGCTCCCCAGTGCATGAAAAATGTGTGCAAGAGCCAAGAACCACCAGGAGTTTCTTCCTGATTGTTCCCAAGAAGAATGCAGAGTGACGCAGGTGAAGGACATGACCTTACACCAACACACATGTGCTCTGAGGCCTGCACAGAAATGGCCATGACCTCAGCACAGCAGTGAGTCAGACCTGGTTAGGTGGCCCCTCGCACTCTGAGCCTTTTCTTCTGGTCCAGCCTGGTTCCTTTCAGGTTTGCCCTTCAGGAATCCCCTCTTCCCACCAAGAGCCGGTGCCTCTGTGGAGGAGAACACTCGTGTTTACTCAATGTGCACGGTTCCCTTGAACAGGGCACGGGGCAGAGTTGCAAAGGAGCATTTTCTCCCCAACTCTGAGGTCTGCCAAGGGCTGAGCTGCATCCCACTGAGAAGAAACTGCAAGAGGTCTCACGGAGTTGGGACACAAGCTGGGTCCTGCTGCCCTTGCCTTATCTGCTGTTACTCAGGGTATGGTTGAACTGGTTTGGCCTCATTGGTTCATTTAGATGGAGGGAGGATGCCCCTGTGGGTACTACGGTGAGCTTGTCCAGTGCCCTCTTCTAGTGCAGGTATCCTATTCAAACTGCACCCTGGAAGTCTTTAAAGGGATATCTAAGATGATTCGATGTAGGGTTATTCTGAATGCTTTTTAAACCATGAAGTGGTCAGAATTGAAGCAACTGAATGCCTCCACTAAAGGCTTTTCAGGAGGAATAATCATAAAACAGGGAATTTCCCATGAGCTCTGACTCCAGGCCCAGCTGCAGGGCTGGAGTAAAATGTGTTGACTTCAGTGGTTGTAAACTTGGGTTCTTCACACCACCTGTGTCCTTGGGTATTTGAGTGTTTGTCTTCTGAGCACTGTGGGATTCTCAACAGTTCCCATTCATTTGTGGTGTTTCCTTTAGTAAAAAGTGCCATGATATCCCAGAAGAAAAGAAACATTTTGGATAGAACCTGTTAGGGTATGGAGCACAAGTCTTATGAGTAGCTGCTGAGAGACCTGGGGTCATTTAGCCTGAAGAAGAGGAAGCTGAGGGGAGACTTCATCACCCTTTACAGCTACCTGAAAAGGAGGTTGTAGTGTGGTGGGTGTTGGTCTTTTTTCCCAAGTAATGAGTGATAGGATGAGAGGAAACGGCCTCAAGTTGCACCAGGGCAGGTCTAGACTGGATATCAGGAAAAATATCTTTACTGGCAGAGTGGTGAAGCCTTGGCAGAGGCTGCCCAGGGCAGTGGTGGAGGCTCCATCCCTGAAGGGGTTCAAAATGCCAGGTAAATATGGTGCTTTGGGACATGGTTTAGCAGTCACAGTGGGGTTGGGCTGATGGCTGGCCTGATGAAATGGCTTTTCCAACCTTTAGGAATTCTACGATTCTGCGATTTTAACCTTGGACCTTTTCCCATCAATGCTGTTAGGTTTTGGAGCAGACTGTAGGTGGCTTGGGGTGCCTGGGACACAGGAGAGTCTGGGGGTGTCTGTTGCACTTGGGACCCTGCCACTCCGGGGAATGCAGATGAAATTGTAGCACTATTAATGGTGTTGATTTTGATTGATGCCTTTAAGGATGTGCATTGTTTTGTTATTTGCTTGTTCTCCCTTTAGCTGCCACATGCAGAATTCCTGTTACACCAGGTGGTATTTTCTGTGATCCATGTCTAATTGACCTGGAAATCCACAGTCAGACGTTGGCAAGTTGTCCTGCATGTAGGACAGAAAATCTGTGGTGATTCCTTGTGCTGATGCAGAGCATGGCTCTGCCTTAGATCCCAGGTGCTTTGATGAACAGCAAGTTTGTCTTTTGTTTCTCACAACAATAATCATTGTTAACCCAGAACTCGGGTTGATGCAGATCAGTCCATGTGCAGAAAACCCTGCAGAAAACATCCTGCTGTCCTTGAAAGAAGGGGGGGGAAATCCCACAAAACCAAGGCCCAGCAGCATGGGGAAGAGCTGGACGCTCTGCACTCACTGCTGTCCCTCTAAGCCCTATGGGAGTGTTCAGAGCTGGGTCTCTGCTGTGCTGTGGTGGCAGATGCAGAGCAGGTCTTGCACAGTCTTCATATTCCACACAAAATTGTGGGAGATGCAGGTACAATTCTCTGCCTCTGCACGTGCATTCTGTAAGTTACAGGCACTCTGCGTGCCTCGGTGCTGCCACCAGAGAGGGATCCAAGTGGCTGCAGGGATGAAAGTACTACAGAGTGTGAAGGTGGTTCATAGGTGCATCTGTACAGTGAAATCCAGTCTCACCTTTGGCATGTGCTGTGGGAGGACCCAGCAGCATTTTGGCATCTGGCTGAAACTATACGGGGACTCCCCTGGCCCATCCGCTGCAGAGATGGCTTCTCTGTTTCTGCTTTTGCTGCTTGCCTCCTTCAGCCCTGCCATCTATAAAAAACTGGGGGGAGTTTTGAGAGCTATTGCTTTTAATAAAGTGGGTTTAGGAGTGTCGTGCCTCTCTGCAGCTTTCATAATGTACAGCAAGAGATGCTTTTGGCAACAGCAGCAAAGCAAATTGCTCCCAACCTCTCCCAGCACACATTGAGCAGTGTCTGTCCCAGTGGCTGCGTGCCTGGGAGTCTGAACACAGCGCAGCACCCGATGAGCTGGGAATGCCCTCGTGGAACTCCCAGGCCTCTGTGTGTGGCACAGAAGCACCAGCCTCTGCCCTCCCACACTCGCTGTGCCCGTAATGCCTGCCAGCTCATGCAGTTCTCCAGACCTGCTCAGTTTTGAGCTGATGGGGAGCATTCTGCCATCAGGGTGGCACATCCTTGTACCACGGTTGCCTCTAGTTTCCTTTGCTTACGAGGGCTTGCATCAGACTTTCAGGCACTATTGAACAGACACATTGGTGTTTTATCTGCCTACCTGGTAAGGGAAAGGTAAGCAATTTTTATGCTCTAAATGCCACTCATATCTCCCCAAGGGCATTTAGTTCTCATTCCTTCGCTGTACGTACACTTTCAGTGGGTGTAAGTTACTGTTTCCTCTTGCTTTATCTGCAAGGCAATCTGGAGCCCAGCTGAGTTCATAGTGCAACGCACAGTGATTTACCTCAGAACAAGTAGCGTCAGGACTTCACACCACTGCCTTTTCCTCTTTGTTTTAGAGTAAAGAAGTTTGTGATTTCTATGCTGACATCCAACACCTTTTCCAGCTGCAGCTGTCTGTGTTCAGGTGGTGCTAAAGATGGGTTAGAGGTGTGAAAAGCAGGCCCAACGTTTCCCACTTGTGGTGGCAGCAGGGATGGCAGCAGAGCAGTCTGCCCCAGCATCCACACAGCCAAAGCAGCTCTGGCAGCCGGAGCCAGGGCGCAGAGTGTGTCAGGAGCCATCTCCTGCCCTCCCATGCCTTTTACCTAAGTGGCGGCCATGGGAGGAAAGAAGAAGAACAGGGGATCCAGTCCTAAGAAGGTTTTGGTGCAGTTGTTCTGGGAATCAGACTGAAATGAGACATGTTCTAGCTTTCTCTTGCTCGTGACACAGCAGTGACTCATGTCCTTTTCTCCAAAGTCTGAGGAAGTGTGTGTGCAAGGGTGAGGAGGTGCAGAACGGGAAGGTCTTGAAACGTGGGAAAGCTTATCTCCGTCTCCCTGGAATTCTATGCAGGATGAGCAACACTTGCAAGCCCAGTGCCTTTTTCTGTTGCATACTGAGGTCTGTTGGCAAGAAAAATCCTTTGGAGACTGCCAGTGTGTGCTTTGTGCCAGTGAGTCTTGGCTTTCCACACTGCCTTTGTGCCCAGTCACTATCTGGGATCGGGATCAGACAGAGCAGCGAATGAGGGTGATGGCTGTTGGGAATTGGAAGTGGGAGAGGATGGAGATGTGCTGCTGACATGGGAGACGTGGCTGGGAGGTGAGCCGTGCGACATCCAGCTGGGAGCAAAGGGAAGAGAAAGGCTGGGGTTTAGACTGCTGCGTGCCACACACACCATTAGAGGAAAGGGACTGCTTTACAAAAGAAGAGCCTACAAGGCTGGGGAGTAGAATACAGCCACAGTGCAAGGACAGAGATGTGACTAAGAGGCTGCCACAGGCCTTCCAAGGAAGCCAGGATAGTAAGCTTGACCCTCTTTGCCTTCAGAACTCACTTCATTGAGCTGGACACAGGATAGTAAGCTTGACCCTCTTTACCTTCAGAACTCACTTCATTGAGCTGGACAGGCTCAGACAGACAGTTTTAACTGCAGTGCACAACTTGACTGGGTATCCGTGTGGGAGGTAGCATGTGGAGTAGGAGACTGTGTACGTTCTCTGATCAAGGGTATGACACAGACCGGGATGCAGGAGCTGGGATAAACCAGCTGGACTCAGAGAAGCATTAAAGCCCATGGGACAGGGTCTGTGTAATCTGCAGGTACCAGGGGTTTGGTAAGAAATAGCTCTGATCTTCAGAGGGCACTGGGGAGCTGAGACAAGATCTCTTTTAGAATCATAGAATCGTAGAATAACCAGGTTGGAAGAGACCCATCGGATCATTAAGTCCAACCATTCCCACCAATCTCTAAACCATGTCCCTCAGCACCTTGTCCACCCGCACCTGAAACACCTCCAGGGAAGGTGACTCAGTCACCTCCCTGGGCAGCCTCTGCCAGTGCCCAATGACCCTTTCCGTGAAATTTTTTTTCCCTAATGTCTAGCCTAAATCTCCCCTGGTGGAGCTTGTCCTGTCCCTCTTGTCCTGTCCCCTGTCACTTGGGAGAAGAGCCCAGTTCCCTCCTCTCCACAACCTCCTTTCAGGTAGTTATAGAGAGCAATGAGGTCTCCCCTCAGCCTCCTCTTTTCCAGGCTAAACACCCCCAGCTCTCTCAGACGTTCCTCATAAGACCTGTTCTCCAGCCCCCTCACCAGCCTCGTTGCTCTTCTCTGGACTCGCTCCAGAGCCTCAACATCCGTCTTGTGGTTAAAAATGAATATTAGGTTTATGCCATATCTGCTTCTGCTATACTAAGGTCCTTGTCATTATCTTGTGTTCAGGAACCATTTTATTTTAAGGTTTGTGATTATATGACAAAGCATCTTCAACTCGTATTTCTCCAGGGATCAGCATTTAGCTATGACCGACTTGTTCATGTCCACAGGGACTTTGGCACCTAAGATCGTTTTAGATGCAGTGTGTTTGGAGAGAGCAAAAATATACATTCTTAAGAGGACTCCCTCACCTGCCAGATAGTATTTAAGGCTGGTTCGACTGTTATTTCTTGAACGCTTTACTGGCATCTGAGCCTGTGCCAGCTCGGCTGTAGCCTGCAGTTATGAGCTCTGTAAGGCACTTGCTTTGGAGCTCAGACTACTTTGCATCCGTGGGTTATTCACATGTCGATTAGCGCTGACACCAAGTGGTGCTTCTATCCTACTACCCCACCTGTTGCCCACCTGTTAACTTCCAAGCTGGAACTTCCCTCTGCCTGAAGACAACTCCTCCATCCCCCAGGGCTACTCAGTCAGATAAATACGTGCCAGACGGGGTAGGTGTGCATTATCTTTACTGCAATATTTAGCTTGCAAGGGGCTTTCAGCCTCTCGTGAACTCTGCTGAGAGGAGATGTCCTGAGATGAACTGCTAAAGCAGGAGAGGTTAGCATTACCACTGCTCTCTGAAAGGTGGTTTTGCATTTATGACAGGAAATTTGCAGGATCATGGACAGGTTTCTCATTACTATCAAAATAACCTTTTTTTTTTTTGCAACAGCAGAGGATTTCCTAAGAAAATCATAGATTTTTCTACATGTAAACATGTGCATAACCATCTTCATCCAGCTGGAGTGGAAGTTTATATGAAGGAAAGAAAACTGTGCCTCTAGGTAAGGTGCAGCAACAAGATCTGAGGGCAGTACAATTCCCTTGCTTTCTCTGCCTGAAGGAGAACTACACAGCATAAGCCTGTGGGAGATGATGGCAACAATCATAGAATCACAGAATCACGGAATGGTTTGCATTGGAAGGGACCCCAGAGCCCATCCAGTGCCATGGGCAGGGACGCCTCCCACTGGGTCAGGGGCTCCAAGCCCCATCTAACCCCAAGGGATGGAGCAGCCACAGCTGCTCTGGGCAACCTGGGCCAGGGCCTCCCCAACCTCATTTTGATGTCTAATCTAAATCTTCTTTCTTGCAGTTTAAAACCATTCCACTTGTCCTGTCACTCCAGGCCTTTGTAAAGAGCCCTTCCCCAGCTTTCCTGGAGCCCTTTTCTGTACCAAGAGGCTGCTCTAATGTCTCCCGAGAGCCTCTTCTTCTCCAGACTGAACAACTTCAACTCCTTAAGCCTTTCCTCGTACAGGAGGTGCTCCAGTGCTCACATTGTCTTTGTGGCCTCCTCTGGACTTGCTCCAACAGATCCATATTCTTCTTATGTAGGGGATTCCAGAACTGGACACAGGACCCAAGACTCTCACCGGTGAGGCTCCGCAGTTTGTGAGGTAGAAGCATCAGTACATACATTTAGAGGCAATTGCAGTCAGTCACAGTTGTGCAACGTTACCAGTGAAGTTTTAGGAGCGAGATTTATTGCGAATGGGCACAAATCAGACTGGTCCATTGCAAGCTCCAGCGCAGCTGAGGGCTTCCCAGCAGGATATTTACAGATGGTTAATATCCTGTTTATGAAAGCCACGTAAACAATCAAAGGCTGTTGCCCAAAGGCTTCCACAGTATTTAGATCTGTGCAAAAGATGTCTCCAACAATTGCAGTGCAGTCAGCAACTCTGACGATCCGGGGCACAGTAATCGGCGTTGCCCCAGCGTAATGCAATGCACACAGCAGTGTGCACACGTTGCACAAGAACGCTCTCAGAGAGGGGATGGAGACTCTCAGAGAGATCTCTCTTAGCTTAGTTAACCCGCATGCCCTTTAAAGTGCTTGATTTGGAAAGATGGGTAATTAGCTTTGTGTACAACAGCCCTTCCTGGAAATCTCTCTCCTGGTTCACAAAGGGGAACGTTACAGGAGTGAAACTTGGGAAGGGTTGAGAAGCTGAGATGGAGACAAAAGAGCAGGGCTGTGTCCTGCACAGGCTCTTGCAGCTGGCCTCTTCCAGCTGAGCCAGGCCATCTCTGCAGACTTCACAGCCTTTGTTTTGGTTGGTGCTGAGCTGCTGGTGCGTTTGGTTTGGGCAGGGTGGATTAATCTGGGTGTGGAGCTGGATGTTATGTATGAAGGGGTGACCTCTGTCATAGGCATGCAGCCAACCAGTGCCCGAAAGTGGCTCATGCTGCGCATCTGATGTGCAGTCTCTGTTCAGACTCATACAAAAAGGTCATTTTCAGGGATGCCTTTTTCTTTGGAAGCCCTGTAAGAGGGGCTGTCGTTACTCAGTGGTTCAGTTAGAGACCTAACTTGTGTTTGGCAGCTTTACCTCAACGATCCTTATCCACAATCCCTTTTTTAATGTCTGAAGGACAGAGACCTTGTATGTGGGAGCCTTGATCCAGAACTACCAGCCCTACCTCAGGGCTTTCTTCATTTAATAACCGGCACCAATGTAATTAGGCCCAGCCCTGGCCTCTGTCCCATCCCACTTGGTTTACGCGCATGCGCTCTGTGTGTCGTAAAGGAAATCTCCTGCATCTCTTAAATAACATCAGGATGCAGGAACAAGGGTGAGAGGGTGGATATGTAGGTAGCACGCAGAGGTGTTATCCCTGGAGGTGTCACAGTCAGCCAAGCGTCGACCAGTGCCTCTTCCCCAGGACATCCAGTTGCAGGCCCCTCTCCTCATCCCACCTCCTCTGCATATGGCAGGTGACAAGCACCTTCCCTGCCCACGGGTAGGGATGAGTTCCCAGGGGATGTGGCCTGGGGATTAAGCCAAGCCCTTTGCCTCCCCTTGGCCCTTGGGAAAACACACGACTCTGTGCTGAGAGAGCAGAGAAACACACGGAGTCTGAACACGTTTTGGGTTGCTTTTCAGCTGGGGGGGAATCCAGGCTGCAGTTCCAAGATGTGTGGGGAACAACTACCTCTGATGGGAAAAATGGGGTCAGTGCCCTTCCCCACTGGCTGATACCAGCAAAACTCTGCATGTGGGAGGAACAATCAGTGCTGTAGGCAGATGACTTCCACCTCTGCTGTAGCTGCCTCTATGCCTGCAACCATCCTTGGGGCTCCCTGCTGGTACCCAGGCCATGGCTGAACTGGCTGATCCATTTCTTTGTCTGTGACCTAGGAACGGTGTCTAGGGAGGCTTGGATACCTGAGGTGATGCTCAGACCATGGACGGGAGGAGAAGGTGACTAGAAGGGGAGGAGAAGGTGACTAGAAGATGATTTCACACAGCCTTGGTCATTCCCAAACCAAACCCAGGAGGTTTCCGCATGCCATGTGACTCAGGGTTGGCTCTCGGGAGTTAGGGGTTCTGAATTCACTGGAGAGCTAAGAATATGGAGCCTTATAGCAGCTTGGACCCAGAGAGGGAAAACCTAGAATGGAAGTGTGTCGCTGAGTGTTGTGCCCTGGAGTATTCCCAGTCAGATTCCTTCCCTTCTTAGCAGACAGAGCATGACCCAAGCGGCCTGGCTCCAAGCTGTTGCGAGGCAGAGGGAGTGCCGGGGATTATTTTCACTCCGGTCACAGGGGAACTTCTCTGTGGACCACGGTGTCCTAGTTAGAAATGTGAGTGCAGGGCTGGATTGGGCACCCATGTTTATAGGTGCCCTGGGGCAGCTGCCTCATCACCTCCAGATGCAGACAGGCGGCACAATAAAGGCCCGCTCCGCACAGCCTTCTTTTTTGGTCACTTCAGTAATAGTAATGATTAACAGTAATTATCAGAACAGTAATGGGAGTGTCCCATGATGCTAGTGGACGGGGGAATTCCACTAAGCGCATCTGCTCCATGCCTAGCGCTCGTTACCAGGCCAAACAAATACACCCGGGGGGCCGTCCCTCTTTCCTAGGTTTGAGCTCTGGAACATGTGCTGGATAAGCTGGTTTCAGGTGAATTGCTGTTTACTCCATCATCCCTAATGACACGTTCCCCGTGTCAAGGGTGCCCCAGCTCCCCGTGCGCATGGCTGCTGTGTGGGTGACGGTCGCTGCTGAGTTGCAGCCAAAATGTGGAGTCTGCTGCGGGGACAGCAAGTCACCACTCAGTGCTGTGGCTTCTAATTTAGCAGGCCGAGCGCAAGAGCTCTGAGGCTGGGAGGCAGCCCACAGGGCAGCCTTTCTTCTGCCCTTGCCCTGCCTTTGTCCCCTCACCCTTTGCAGCAGTGACAGGGGCAAAGTATGCTTGCCAGAGGGGTTGAAGCCATGGCAGTAGAGGCCTGTATAATGTCTCACCTGGTTGCCAGTGCTCTCAGATGGGGCAGGTGAGAAGCAGAGGGCTCTGTTCATCGCATGCATGCAGGAGGCTGAGAGGAGACCTCATTACTCTCTCCAGCTACCTGAAAGGAGGTTGTGGAGAGGAGGGAGCTGGGCTCTTCTCCCAAGTGACAGGGGACAGGATGAGAGGGAATGGCCTCAAGCTCTGCCAGAGGAGATTTAGGCTAGAGATTAGGAGGAGGTTTTTCACGGAAAGGGTCATTGGGCATTGGAATAGACTGCCCAGGGAGGTGGTTGATTCCCCTTCCCTGGAGGTGTTTAAGGCACAGGTAGATGAGGTGCTGAGGGACATGGTTTAGTGTTTGATAGGAATGGTTGGACTCGATGATCCGATGGGTCTCTTCCAACCTGGTTGTTCTATGATTCTGTGATTCTATGATTTTATGGTAATGCCCTGTTCAGACTTTTAGCTGCAGCCCAAGCCAGGTCTGTCCTTCCCCCTGAAGTCAGCACTCCTATACAACATCTTCCTCTTATCTTCCCCATGCTAGTACTGGCTGTCCATGTGGAAGATGAAGGAGAGTCCTGGAAGACATTAGTGGAGAGTGCACAGACGGGACCAGCTGCTGTGCTTGAAACCCGACAGAAGCAGGTGAGTGCCTGTTGGGTTGCAGCCACCCCTACAACCACCCTGCAGGGGTGGATCTTGCTGTCACTTCGCTGTCCTGAGATGGATGTTGCTCTCAGGGCGTAGCTGTCAAGTGGATGTGCTACACAGTCAGCCACCAGCAGCATACTCTTACATAATGGTTCCAGTGATACTGACCAGTGGTCAAGGGTTTCAGTGCTGCGTCCATGTGTACACATTCTCCACCATCAGAGCAGGCAGGCTTCATATTTGCATGGTCCTGCCTCTCAGTGGCTGTCATCTTCATTAAAATGAAAAGTACTGGTGAAGAGATGACTTTCTGAACTCAAACTAGGTACCAATGGTCAGAGCAGCACACAGAACTGATCACAGAGCTATGGAATGTGTTGGGTCAGAAGGGACCTCAAAGCCCATCCAGTGCCACCCCTGCCATGGGCAGAGACACCTCCCACTGGATCAGGGGCTCCAAGCCCCATCCAGCCTGGCCTTGAACCCCTCCAGGGATGGGGCAGCCACCACTGCTTTGGGCAACCTGGGCCAGGGCCTCCCCACCCTCACAGGAAAACATTTCTTCTTAAGATCTCATCTCAATCTCCCTTCTTCCAATGTAAAACTGTTCCCCCTTGTCTTCTCCCTGCACATCCTGATCCAAAGACCCTCCCCATCTTTCCTGCACCCCCTTTCAGTACTGGAAGGTGCTCTAAGGTCTCCCCACAGCCTTCTCTCAACCTGTCCTTGAACAGGATGCGTTCCAGCCCTTGGGTCATCTCTGTGGCCTCTTCTGGAGTCTGCATGTCCTTCCTGTGCTGAGGACTGCAGAACTGGAAGC
Source organism: Coccyzus lansbergi (assembly GCA_033558105.1). Taxonomy (NCBI): domain Eukaryota; kingdom Metazoa; phylum Chordata; class Aves; order Cuculiformes; family Coccyzidae; genus Coccyzus; species Coccyzus lansbergi. The sequence goes on from JAUMJK010001084.1 coordinate 317,675, forward strand.
AATACCCCAGCTGGGGTCTCACCAGAGCAGAGCAGAGGGGCAGAATCCCCTCCCTCACCCTTCAGGTCCCCCTGCTTTGGCTGCAGCCCAGGATATGGTTGGCTTTCTGGGTTGCCTGTGCACATTGCTGCCTCACAGGCATGATGCATAAGGGGCTGGTGTTGTTCTCCCAGCTTGCTTGCAGCCTGCAACCTGCGCTCAGAGCAAGGAGAAACCACGGAAAGCTGGTGTTGTTCTCCCAGCTTGCTTGCAGCCTGCTACCTGCGCTCAGAGCAAGGAGAAACAACTGAAAGCTCTGTGAACAGTGATATGGGAGGGATTGGTTCAATAACCCCCTCATGAGGGTACAAAGAAATGCTTGCATGGGTTTGTTTAGCAGCAAGTAAAGGCAGAAGCCATGAAGAGACTCCCCAAGTGAGAAAAGGTCCAAAGCCCTGGCAGGCTAAGGAATCACTTAGCGTGGAGCAGTGAGCTGTAATTAGGGAAAGGAAAACACCAACTGAGAGTTTGGAAAGCTCTTCCCGCCAGTGCGATCTGTTGAGCCATTCAGGAGTTGCCCAGGAGAGAGTAATGAGAATGTCGTACAAGGCAGAAGAATGAAGCTTTAGAAACTGCCCTGTAGGGATCTGTCTGCCTTTCATCTCCATCTTCCAGGACAGGTTGGGATGGGTGGGAATGAGCTGTTTGGAGGAGGACTGTCTTGCTTTATTAAGTTCCGAGTTAACGCTGACCCAAGAGTTGGCTAAGAAATCACTGAACTTTAGGGGGACTATTTTTCTTAAAACAGCAAAATATCCGTGTTGTCCAGGAACTGTGACCTCACCCTGCATTTACAGGAAGAGGCTTCAGCTGCTTTCGGCCTTGGGGGCTGCATTTTGAACTCCTGTGGTTTATCAGAAAGCCTGGTTGTTTAAGAACTTCTGACCTAATTCATCCCTCACAGACACGGGAGATTTGAAAGTGACCTTTATGTGGATGATGTTTGGTTCAAGGTTTTCCCTTGCTCCATTTCCTCCAGACTTTCTATTCCAGTTGCATATATTCCCTCCCAGGGTGTTTGTGCTCAATGTGAGCCCCACGCTTTTTACCACTTACAATTTTCATACTTTAATAATAATTTTCCATAAGTCAAATGAGAATGGTGTCACATGAGCTGCAACCCAGTTACCCGCATGCTCTTTGGAGAGTGTTTCTCAGGGATCCCTCACGCTGTGCGGTAGCCCGAGTGGCCAAGAAGGCTGATGGCATCTTGGCCTATATCATAGACAGTGTGGCCAGCAGGAGCAGGGAAGTGATTGTTCCCCTGGACTCAGCACTGGTGAGGCCTCACCTCAAATCCTGGGCCCCTCATTCCAAGAAGGACATTGAGGGACTGGAGTACATCCAGAGAAGGGAACGGAGCTGGGGAAGGTGCTGGAGAACAAGGGTTATGAGAGGTGGCTGAGGGACATAAGGCTGTTTAGCCTGGAGAAAAAGAGACTAAAGGGAGACCTCATTACTATCTACAACTGCCTGAAAGGAGGTTGGAGAGAGGTGGGTGTTGATCTCGTCTCCCAAGTGACAGGTGATAGGACAAGGGGAAATGGCCTCAAGCTGCACCAGGACAGGTTCAGATTGGACATCAGGAAAGATTTCTTGACAGAAAGGGTTCTCGAACACTGGCAGAGGCTGCCCACAGAGGTAGTGTAGTCCCCATCCCTGGAGGTATTTAACACACGGGCAGAGTTGGTGCTCAGGGATGTGATTTAGTAGTGGGCAGGGATGGTCGGACTTGATCTCAAAGGTCTTTTCCAACCAAGCAACTCTATGATTCTGTGGAAATTTGCTGTAAATAAAAATGTGTCCTGCACATACATCTTTGTGTGCACTCCTGCTGTTTTCCAACACACTGGCTGATTTGCCCAAGGATTTATGAAAATTGTGCTTTTTTGGTACTTTGTGCATGTATAACAGTACCAAGGACTTCAGTGCCAGACCAGGGGTGATTTTCTTCCTTTTTCCAAAATGTTTCCTGGTAAAAAGATGTTGATTTTGCTAATAGGTCTCAACAGACAAAGCCAGTGTAGCTCCATCTCCACAAGGGCGACGCGTAAACCTGTGTGCTAGTCCCCCAGAGAGCAAGTGAAGTAAGTAGCATCGTCCCTTGTCTTGTATGGGATTAGTTATGTCAAAACACGCACCTACAAGTGGTCGTTCATAGCTGGAAGCACCTGGATTCTTGTACAGCAAATTGCCATAAGGAAAAGTATTTTCAAACAGAGAGAAATGTACTTTTAACTGGTATTTTGCCCTAAGAAACTGTAGCTGCCCCATCCCTGGAGGGGTTCAAAGCCAGGCTGGATGGGGCCTGGAACCCCTGATCCAGTGGGAGATGTCCCTGCCCATGGCAGGGGTGGGACTGGATGGGCTTTGAGGTCCATTCCAACACAAGCCATTCCATGATTCTATGATTCTGGTTTTAACTCTTTAAGCTGAAAAGCATAGGTTGGTCATGGAAGATTCTCCATGTCAGCAGTGATAGATAACACAAGAGACAAAGCTTAATCAATATCCTTGAAAAAATCCCTGCTGTGAATCTGCTGGTTTCTCCAAAAGGGACTCTGAAAGAGGTTCAAGCACAACATGGTTCAAGCACAAATTCTTGCACTTCAAGAATTTGTGGTTCAAGAATTTGAGATTCAAGCACAAATTCTTGCACTTCAGCATTTCACAGAAAGGGTCATTGGGCACTGGAGCAGACCACCCAGGGAGGTAGTTGATTCCCCTTCCCTGGAGGTGTTTAAGGCACGCGTGGACAAGGTGCTGAGGGGAATTGTTTAGTGTTTGATAGGAGTGATTGGACTTGATGATCCAGTGGGTCTCTTCTAACCTGGTTATTCTATGGGCTTGAGTTGAGCCTCTGTTCTTTGTAAATGGAGCTTTTCTTTAAAGATGGGTATTCAGCCATTGCAAGAGGACAAAAAGCAAGTAAGTCCTTTGCACAAGTCCTTAAGGTATTTCCTCATATCCCGGTCACGCTTTGTAAAGAAGAAGGTCCTGAGATGTTAAAGCGTTGTGGGGTCTGCCCACTGGTGTGATGCCAAGCAGCATCAATCCATCACTGCCGTGCCTTGGGTGTGCCCGTTCACCCCGGCTGCAATTGAGGCCACGAGCTGGAGCGTACCCGTGATGCTCGTGTTACCCAATCGGTGCTACCTCTCAGCACTGTATGGACATACCCCTCCGGGCTCTGATCCGTGGGATGCAATCCATCTACCTTGCAAGGAACCTATGGGTGCAGGGAGGCACTGCTCGCTGTGAACGACCTCTTGGAAAACTGGCTCCCAAGGTGTGTGCCAACCTGGCTCAAAGAGGCGGCCTCCACGCAGAGGAAAGGGTGGTGAAAGCCGCGAGCGGAGATGCCAGCTGCGGAATCACGTCCCATGAGACAAAGGATGTTACAGAAAGATGAAACAAAGATGTGTGATGATACTTGTTTTCCATATATTTAAATCTGAAAGAGGAAATTCCAATGAATTGCTCCAATTGTGTCAGCGTTACTTGGTATCTGGATACCAGCACAAGACTATAATTAATGCTCTCTTTCAGAGGATAAATCATGCAGGAATTTAAAGGTGAAATTAATTACAAAGTGGAAGTTCTACAGTGATGCTGCTTTTCAAGGCATCTGCATGCCCACACACAGAAATGCTTCACTAATCGTTGCAATTCCTTCCTTTGCTCATGATGATCCCTGAAAGAGCAGACAATAAAATCCTTAATGAGGGGGATCAGCCCAAGTTAAAGAGGAAACAGAAACAGTCAGGTGGCATCAAAAAAAAAGCTACCATTTGCTAATCTCAAAGCGGAGCGCTGGGGGTTTGCGGGTACGCTGTGACCTTGATGCTGGAGGGGAGCAAAAGGGCCTCAGAGAAAGATTCCAGCTATATGACGTGCTGCTTGTGGAGGGCAAGCTCTAAACACTGCTTTCACACTCATCTTCATTACATTTATCTTGCCTACTCTTATTCCATTTGGATAATTAACAAATAGCACACAATTCTGCAGTAACATGTTTCCTTTTGTCATTTCAGCACCTCCACACTGCTGTAGACCTAAGGAAGTCCTCCCACCACAAGCAGTACTGTTTGTAAGTACTCGATTCACTCCAGCTCCCTGAATTGGTTTAGTGTTTGATAGGAATGGTTGGACTCGATGATCCGACGGGTCTCTTCCAACCTGGTTGTTCTGTGATTCTATGATTCCAATTCATGTGTTTATTACTTACAATTGCCATCTGAACGCAGAGGCACAGCATATGGCATTCTGCAGTGTCTCCTACAATTCACCCTTCTGTATTGTAACCGCTTATAATACAGAGGAATTGAGGATACTTGAGTCATCAGCTGCAACTGGCAATGCTCAAATTCCATGCTCCGCGAGACAGGCTTATCAGTTCCGCAATAAATTGGGTATTACCTTGCCTTTTTTGATGATGGTGAGCGGAAGGGCAGAGGAGGAAGGTTTTTGCTTTAAAAGGAAAAGGAATAACCATCACTGCCCAGCAGCTTGTTGAGGTAAAACACACTTTGGATTTCAGGCAGGTGAGTACAGGTGGGATTTGAGGATGGGGTATCCCTTGGCTGTGTGGTGATGAGATGTAAGCACTGGACAAGGCCTTGCTTGACATAGCAACAGTGCATGTGGGCTTCAGCAGGGTGCTTGAGAGGATTTAGAATCAGAGAATGATCAAATCCTGGAATGGTTTGGGTTGGTAAGGACCTCAAAGTCCACCCAGTGCCACCCCTGCCCTGGGCAGGGACACCTCCCACCGGATCAGGGGCTCCAAGCCCCATTCAGCCTGGCCTTGAACCCCTCCAGGGATGGGGCAGCTACAGCTTCTCTGGGCAGCCTGGGCCTGGGCCTCCTCGCCCTTATGGTGAAGAATTTCTTCCTAATGTCCAATCTAAATCTTTCCACTCCTGATTTAAAGCCATCCTTTCTCATCCTGTCACTCTATGCCCTTGTAAGCGCTCCTCCCCAGTCTCCCTGCAGCCCCTTTCAGCACTGGAAGCTGCTCTAAGGTCTCCCCGGAGCCTTCTCTTCTCCAGGCTGAGCAACCCAAATTCTCTCAGCCTGTCCTCATACCAGAGGTGCTCCAGCCCTCAGATCATCTTCATGGCTACTTTTCAAAGTAGCTGTAACTACTCAACTGTTAAGTAATAGGAAGATGTGTTGTTCCCAGGAACAGGCTGTGTCAAGGCAGAGGGCTGAAGGGGGAACGTGGGAACATGGCACAAGCACCCTCAGGCATTCAGCCCACTGCAGCCAGTCCAGGTGCTGGGGGCTGAGCAGTAACTCCACAGTCCATTCCTGCCCCTGGCACCGAGGATCCCTGGCAGCAGCACCTGTGTGCCAAGAGTCACTCCAGAAATACCAGGAGGTGGGGGAGAAGGGAAGTCAGCAAGCGTTCAGTCCTAGAGCCTTCAGCAGAAGAAGGATGCACATTTGTTAGAGTGAGTGCAGAGGAGGGTCCAGAGGTGATCCAAGGTCTGGAGCACCTCTGCTATAAGGACAGGCTGAGAGAGCTGGGGTTGTTCAGCCTGGAGAAGACGAGGCTCCGGGGAGACCTTAGAGCAGCTTCCAGTAGTGAAAGGGGCTCCAGAAAAACTGGGGAGGGACTTGGGATCAGGGATAGGAGGAGGGGGTAGGGTTTAAAGCTGAAAGAGGAGAAATGGAGAAGAGATCTTAGACAGAAATACTTTCCTACAAGGGTGAGGAGGCCCTGGCCCAGGTTGCCCATAGAAGCTGTGGCTGCCCCATCCCTGGAGGGGTTCAAGGGCAGGTTGGATGCAGGTTGGAGCCCCTGATGCAGTGGGAGGTGTCCCTGCCCATGGCAGGAGTGGCACTAGGTGGGCTTTGAGGTCCATTCCAACCCAAACCACTCCAGGATTCTCTGATTCTGGCTGCCCACCCTGTGGTGTTCCCTGAACCTGGATTATGGCCTCAAGCTCCGCCAGGGGAGATTTAGGCTGGAGATTAGGAGGAAGTTTTTCCCAGAAAGGGTCATTGGGCATTGGAATAGGCTGCCCAGGGAGGTGGTTGATTCACTTTCCCTGGAGGTGTTTAAGGCACAGGTAGATGAGGTGCTGAGGGACATGGTTTAGTGTTTGATAGGAATGGTTGGACTCGATGATCCGATGTGTCCCTTCCAACCTGGTTGTTCTATGATTCTCTGATTCTATGACACACAGGCTGTGTTGGTGGCCGTGCAGTGTCCCCGATTCCTTTGTGCGCGGGCAGAGCCCACCCGGAGACTCAGCCCCAGACAGACGATGAGGGCAGAGCAGGAGGCAGCCGTGCCCAGCCCGGATACCCTGTCAGGTGCTGCTGTCGCTCGGCACCAGGCCCCAGCGCCGCAGCAGGCTGGCTCGGGGCGGGCAGCGGAATTTCCACCCGTGCGTTCCTGGCAGTGATGCCAATGGGATAAGGAGGGTGAAAGGTGCTCGGGGCTGCGGAGAGGGGGCGGCGGGGCAGGGGGCGGGGAGGTCGGGGCTCGGCTCCAGCCCCGGGCTGGGTTTCATCACCGGCCCGTGCCCCGCCTGTCCCGCCGCTCCATAAAGGTGCGGGGCGGCGCGGCTGGCACCCACAGCGCTCCCGTCGCCTCCTCTCGCTCTGCTGTCGCCTCCTCTCTCTCCCGCTGTCGCCTCCTCCGCTGCCGCTTTTCCCCGGACTCGAGGGCGATGGACGCCGGCTGCCTGCGGGCTCGCAGCCTGCTTCTGCTCCTCGGTGAGTGCCGGGGCAGCCGCTGCGCAGCCCTCCCGGGAGGGATGGAGGGGTCCAGGGGGCACCGGGAGCTCTGGCGTCTCCGCTGCCCCAGGCAGGGCTGGAGGGGTCCAGGGGACACCGGGCACTGTGATGGGCAGCTGGCTTCTTCCCCCAGGCAGGGCTGGAGGGATCCAGGGGTGACCGGACGCTCTGACGTCTCCTCTGCCCCAGGCAGGGCTGGAGGGGTCCAGGGGACACCGGGCACTGTGATGGGCTGCTGGCTTCTTGGCCCCAGGCAGGACTGGAGGGATCCAAGGGGGACCGTGCGCTCTGGCATCTCCTCTGCCCCAGGAGGGCTGGAGGGATCCAGGGGACACCGGGCACTCTGACGTCTCCTCTGCCCCAGGCAGGGCTGGAGAGGCCCAGGGGACACCGGGCACTGTGATGGGCAGCTGGCTTCTTGGCCCCAGGCAGGGCTGGAGGGATCCAGGGGGGACCATGCGCTCTGATGTCTCCGCTGCCCCAGGAGGGTTGAAGGGATCCAGGGGACACCGGGCACTGTGATGGGCTGCTGGCTTCTTGTCCCCAGGCAGGGCTGGTGGGGTCAGCAGGGGACCGAGCCCTGTGTTGTGGGCCAGGCGTTCTCTAGCTGCTGGACAATCTCTGCCCAAAGCCAAAGGTCAGCTTGCCTTTGGGTGAAGCCAACAGGTTTTTCCTCCAAGATGAAGTCATGGGCAGGGCTGGGTGTACCTGGGCAGCTGTGAGCTGAGGAGCTGAGTACACAGCTGTCATCCCTGGTGTGCTCTTGTGGGACATTTCGTGGTCTGTGCGATGCCTGGTGTGCCCCATGGCTGGATGAAGGTGAACATCCATTCCCCTTCTCCAAGCTCTGCCTGTGGGTCTGTTCTCTCTCTCCTTGTCCTGTCCTGTCTCTGGGCTGGTCTCTGGGTGAGCTCAGCCGGTGAATCCCTGTGGCAGCAGAGACTTCCTTATGGTAATGAAACAGGTTATGACCTCCCTCTGCTTGACACCTCTATGGTTGGACTCGATGATCCGATGGGTCTCTTCCAACCTGGTAGTTCTATGATTCTATGATTCTATCTCCTTGCTAGGAGCTGGTTACTCCATGGCATGACATAAGCTACCTGAAAGCCCAGAGTGAACACGTGTGTCTGTCCATAGAGCATTGGGAGCCCTGGAGCCTGAGTGCACCGAGGAGCAACTACTGATCCTCAGTGCACAGAAATCTTGGGAACTGGACTTCCCCATCGACTGTGACTCCGTCACAGTCGATGGGGAAGTCCAGTTCCCAAGATTTCTGTTTTGGGGCAGACTTTTCCTCTCCCACTAAGCCCACTGTAGCGTGAGGTTCTATCCTTCACCTTAACCAGGTATATCCATGATAGCTTAAGGATGAGCTGCTTCACAGCACCTTGCTTGCTAGGACAGCAGGGTAAAAACATCTTGTAAGTCTGTGACTCAGCCGTGCTGTGCACAGAGCCGGCACTGGAAGGAACTGGTATGTCTTCATGGGTTTGTATATGGATTTATTTGTTTCCGGGGCAGGCACAAAACCTCATGGTAAGGGATAGGTTAGTCATAGCTGGATGGCATCATAACAAGCGGTGTGGGTGCTTCGCTGCCTTTCCCTCCCAAATCAGCAGTGTAAGCAGAACTCGGTGCCACTGGCAGGAGCTGGCAAGGCTGCCTGTCACTGCTGTAATGCCACCTCAGGAGGCTCCCTGCCTGGCTGAAGTGACAGTCATTGTCAGCTTCGTATCACAGCTGTCATGGGCTTGGTGACTACACAGCAGAAAGGCAGCAGTGGGAGAGAGCTGCTGCTCACCTCTGCAGAGCGGCAGAGCTGTGGCTGTGATGGAGCAAGCCTAGGCCCTGCCTTCTCCGTCAGTTACAGCAGCAACCTTGGCACTGGTCATAGGTGGCCTCTTCTCCCAAGTGGCAGGGGACAGGACAAGAGGGAATGGCCTCAAGCTCCACCAGGGGAGATTTAGGCTGGAGATTAGGGGGAAGTTTTTCACACAGAGGGTCATTGGGCATTGGACTAGGCTGCCCAGGGAGGTGGTTGATTCACCTTCCCTGGAGGTGTTTAAGGCACAGGTAGATGAGGTGCTGAGGGACATGGTTTAGTGTTTGATAGGAATGGTTGGACTCGATGATCCGATGGGTCTCTTCCAACCTATGATTCCAATTCTATGATTCTATGACTCTATGGTCTCCTTGCCATCAGTGTGATGCCCTCTCAGTGGAGAATCGTAGAATCATAGAACAATCAGGTTGGAAGAGACCCATCGGATCATCTAGTCCAACCATTCCTATCAAACACTAAACCAAGTCCCTCAAGACCTCATCCACCTGTGCCTTAAACACCTCCAGGGAAGGTGAATCAACCTGAGAAGGCAGGCCCTGGATCACCAGACTTACTGGGCAGTTCCAGGAGCTGCTGACCTTGCCTTTCCCTGCATCACATTTGTCTGACAAGTGGGCTAAACATAGAGGACCCTGAGACTGGAAGTGTGGAAAGTGTCAGTGGTCTGGCTGGAAGCAATAATGGATTTCTGCTTGCTCTGTGCTGGAGGGAACTCTGCCTCCACACACGTGGTGGCAAGCGGAGTGGCCCTCGCACAGGGATAGCGTGTGAAGGAGATCACTGGTGTGTCAGCCTCCAGAGGGGTGGAAGCCGTGCCGAGATAACTGGGTGCACACAATATGTCATTAGCTGCATTATCTCTGCTTCAGGGTAAGTCCTGGCACACTGGTGGAGGTGGCCATGGGGACCTGTAGCAGGTTCGCAGCGACAGGATTCCTGTGCAAGGTCATGCTTCCAGGGCTGCCTTAGGGTTGCTCCAACCCAGCTCTGGGCATCTGTGACTTTCAGTCAGTGGTTCTGAAGCCGTGGCTTCCAAATGTGAGATGAAGAGGTCGGAGGCTGCTTCCCAGAAGCATCTGTAGATGCTTCTGGGAAGCAGCCTCCGACCTCTTCATCTGTAGATGCTTCTGTCTGGTTACCCTGAGGAGCATCTATCTGAGCCCATGTCTTCCAACCCGTCGCATCTGGTGCCTCCATTTCCATTTGACAGTGGGCCAAACACACTCAGACCACAGGGGTATGCAGGGTAGGAAGGGCTGACAGCATCTCCTTTTGATGGGCAAGAAGAGAAACCTGCGTGTCCTGTATGTCTCATCTCAGGAAGAGGAGTGTTGGGCACCCACCTTGATGGGGATGGTCAGGCAGGTAGGCACCATGTGCATCCTAGCCAGAACATCCAGCAGCAGCCAGATCCTGAGCACAAGGCTGCAGGGGTGTGCTCTGATGGGGTTAAAATTATTGTGAAGGACCACTTCCCCTTTCCCAGGAAAAACTGGACTCTAGACATGCTGTAGCTGGCGTGCACAAGGGGTATGGTTGCGCAGCCAAATCTTGAGTGAGAGTAAGCTGTTAGCAAGGCTTTCCACGATCCTCATCTAGAACACAACCACTCTTCTGGCCTTAGAATCATAGAATCATAGAACAACCAGGTTGGAAGAGACCCATCGGATCATTGAGTCCAACCATTCCTATCAAACACTAAACCATATCCCTAAGGACCTGATCTACCTGTGTCTTAAACACCTCCTGGGAAGGTGAATCAACCACCTCCGTGAGCAACCTATTCCAATGCCCAGTGACCCTTTCCATGAAAAACTTCCTCCTAATCTCTAGCCTAAATTTCCCCTGGTGGAGCTTGAGGCCATTCCCTCTTGTCCTGTCCCCTGTCCCTTGGGAGAAGAGTCCAGCTCCCTCCTCTCCACAACCTCCTTTCAGGTAGTTGGAGAGAGTAACGAGGTCTCCTCTCAGCCTTCTCTTCTCCAGCCTAAGAGGTGCTCACAGTGTCTGAGGTGGCCTGCAGGTATCTGTGGCTGGTGAGGGAGAATAGCAGCAGAGGTTTGGGAGGCAATGCTCTGGAGTTTAAGGGTGATAGTAGCCACACTCACAAAGCCAATGGGGCAGACTGGCTAACTTCCATGTTAGGAAAGCACCCTTGGACAGTCAATGCTGAGTGCTTGAAATCAGGTGAGGGGGATCTGCCTTGATCTGCCTCTAGAGCTGAAATTGGTTGAGGTCCTCCAGGTTCCATCATCTGGACACCCTTGTGCCTGGAATTGCTTCAACACGCAATCCACATGGAAAGTGGGCACTGCCACCGTGGCAGAGAGACCAAATGTGAAGTAGCTTCACGGAGGCTTCTTCAGATGGACTGGTACAAGTGATCTCAGTGACAGGCAAAGCCAACTCAAATGATTGACCTCACAGAATCCTGACAGTTCCTTAGAACAGGTGCGAATCTTGTAAAAACGACTCCTCCTCAGTTGCTTGCATCTTGTGTGTGCATCCTTCAACCTTAGCAGTCATCGTGTAACTGGAAGCTGTCGCTGGCTTCAGTGGGTGGCTGATAATTAGTGTTTGATAGGAATGGTTGGACTAGATGATCCGATGGGTCTCTTCCAACCTGGTTGTTCTATGGTTCTATAATTAGCCCTTGCCCCTTTCCTCCTTTGTGGAAGGACGAGTGAAGAGCAGCATGATTCCTGCTCCCATAACAGCTGCTGCTGCCAGCGTTGACCTTGCAGGGTACCTGCAATTCCAGGCAGCATTGCACATCCACGCTAGGGGTGTAGCAATGAGCGCAGCGCTTGCATTCCTGCAAGGCACACATTAATATCCACCATCTCATTACTGTTATCTTGTACCCCGTGGAGTTGTTTGCTTAGCGAATAGTGAAGGAATTAAAAGGTAACTACCTCTCCCAGGTCCCGTGTTTGCTAGATATCAGCTGGTTGCTATTCCGGGCAAAGCTCTCCTTTGCCATTGCTCTGTGTGGATCCCTTATCCTCCCGCACGATCCCCCTCCCACTGATGTCAGAGGAGAAATATTTGCATGGGGGGAAAGGGCAAAATGGAACGGAGGTGGAAGAACTTTGCCCGAGCGCAGAAAGTAATGCTGGGTGTCAGCAGATATCAGCACCTGCTCTCCAGCCTCCCCAGCCTGTGCGTCTGCAGGCAGGCAGAGGGGCTGCAATGGGGCAAGGCTTGGTGAGGTGGTGGAGGAGGTTATTTTGAATTTGCCCCTCACAGGTTTTGGCTTTTCCTCTGGCTAGAAAGCGGTGCCTCCTTCTGGAGCAAAGGGAATTGCTGAGCCGCCTCTCATGTGCCTAGGTCTTAGTCTCTCAAATGCCAAAGCTGGGTTCTGATGTCTCTTGGACAGGGAATTTCAGGTTAAAAAACAACTGCTGTGATTATGCTTGGCTCAGGGAAGTACACGAACTGAAACAGAGGCAGGCTAAAAAGGATCACCAGATGGCTTAATCCAGCTACTGAGCTAAGTATGACAGAAGTAGGTGTCTCAGTTACCTCTAGCGTATTTTGCCTTGACTTGTGTTTGTTACTGCTCTGCAGCCCCAGACCAAACCTGCTGTAACACCTCACACTGCAGTGATGGCAGCAGGAAACGGGGAGTGGGCTGGAGCCACAAGGCATGGATTCTCACTGTTCTTAGGAGTCCAGCATCCCTTCTTCAACGGGATGGCTTTTACTCAGTGGGACAGAGCTGTCCTGTGTTGTGGCTGCTCCCTGAATTTAGCCCGTGGAGCAATCTTGAAAGAGTCCAGTCCCTCTGGTTCCCAGGAAGAAGGACCAACTTGGTAAACCTTCTTTTCCCAGCACTTTAGGGACACCATCTCTCAAACCTGCTGTTTTAGCAGTATCTGCGCCGCTACCAGCCGTCAGCTGATGGCCTCATCCCTCACACACACCACCTTTCTGTTGTGTCAACTCAAATTGGCCTTACACCGGTCTTAAACTGCTGTTCCTGATGAAATCTATAGCGAGCACAGTGATGTTAGAGAAAAAAATCCCACCCTGAAAGTAAACCTGCTGGTCCTGCCCGGTTGGAGCAAAAGGCAGGTCCTGCTGAGTCACGCTGGCAGGCACAGGTGGCTCCGACTTGGTCTCCTGTAGCAGTCAAAGTGCCGGCATCACGGTCTGATGCTGTGGCTCTCGCTTTGGTGGAACAAGCCTGTGTCTTCTAAAGCCTGGTGGAAACCTGGCTGATTAGCTCAGCAAGAAATATGATGGAGAGGCGGGTAGAGGGAAGGAGCAGCGTTTCTAAAGGAACACAGACACAAAAAACCCTGTCCCTCTGACATGAACATTCCTGCCGGGTTTGTGTCTAGCTGGAATAAAGCTGAAAGGAAGCCTGCTAGCCACCCAGAAACAGATGAGCTGCAGGAAATCCATAAATCACGGCTGGGTTTAGCGCTGCGATGCAATGCAACTTTCTAATAACCGGAGCTGAATTAGAGCCATCAAGAAATTACGAAGGCGCACTCCTGCCATTAGCCATGCATGACCTGGCAGGTTAATGGAGGCAAACAGCCCAAAGACACCAATTACAGACTTCCGTGGCATGGGGGTGGTGACTAAGCAGTTCACCAGCAGGTTACTCTGTGGCCACAGCAGGAGTGTCAGCCAAGTGCATTCACGGCCAGCTGGGTTAAACGTCACCTGTTCATCAATCCATGAAGCTACGAGCGCTAGTGCTGGCCTTCGAATCCTGTTTGGAATTGTTGATTTAACAAGTGGGATACCCGAGAGCTGTGTCTGTGCAGCAATACGCAGCCTGAAAGGTGTCAAAGTGCTCTATAAGCTGTATCTGAGAGAAGGTTACCTGGGGAAGGCTGAGGGGACACACACAGAGGCACCTACATTTGTCTGGCCTTTTCCACCCCTCAAAAACCCCCGTTCCCAGGGTCCCAGTGCTGGGCAGAAGTGGGGAGGGAGGGGAAAGGGGTTCTGGGGTTCCTGGAGCTGAGCCCCGAGGTGATGAGGAGGGAATGAGTTGACTGGAGAGGGAATGGGGTGACTGGGGAGGCTGGAGTTAAGCCCCAAAGCAGTGGGGACAGAATGGAATGGGATGACTACGGTTGGACTCGATGATCCGATGGGTCTCTTCCAGCCTGGTTGTTCTATGATTCTATGATTCTAAGGTAAGGAGGGAACTGCAGCTGCTGTGGGAGCTCCTCAGCCTGTGTGGTGCATCTCCCACTGTGTCTAGTACCCACAATGAGCCTGCTGAGCTGCTGTTTTCTGTAGAGCCAATGGTGAGGGAGGACAGAAATGTCCCTGTTCTCCCCTGGGGCTCTGCTGAGATAAGTGACAGTGGCTCAGGCTCCACGAAGTGGTCAGGAACCGCTCTAACACGGTCTCCAGGTGAAGAGGGTTTGGTGTCTCACCTTTGCTGTCTTTGCAAGTGAGCTTTTAGCTGAAGGACAGCACAGGAGTGGGAGTTGGTGCAGGAACTGCCTGACATTTCAGTCTGCTCATAGGCAGCCAGGCAAGTTCTTGGCTGCTCAAGAACAGCATTAGTGTCAAGCCTTCTCCAAGCAGTGTGTGGTCTCTGAAGCGGGTGGTGGGCTGCTGAGCACGGTTTGGCACTGGGCATACTGAGTCACCAGCTGCTGGGCCTTGCTGAGTCCCGGGAAATTCTCTCCCGGGGACTGTTGTGACTCAAGGACGTCTGGATTTTGATCTCCAGATGAACTCCTTCTGTAACAACTGCCAGATTGTCATACCTGATTGTGGAACCTTGGCTGTGGTCCTTGCATGGCTGCCATGCCAGACCAGTCAGAAACCAAACATAACCAAGTTGGGCTGATTCTGCCTCCCCTATGTAACCTCTCCAAGCCTGTTCCTGCCTGGTTTCACTCGGAGAGGGTGGGTGAGAGGTGGGCACAGACACCAGGTGTCTGTTTGGTCTCTGTTCTGCATTCACAGTTTGTGTTTCAGAGGTGTTTCTCTGAATTTCACATCACGTAGACAGCAGATCTCTCAGCCTTGTATTTTTTCAGCTTACATTGCTAGGTTTTTTCTACCAAGGTGAAAAGCTTCTGTTCTTCTTGTGTTAACCTAACGAGTGCACCGAAAATTCTTCACTGTACTTGAAAAGCTTCTAGTTTTGACTCTTGTTTTTATTCTCTTGTAGGTTACCTATTGCAAGCAGTCTTGGGCACAACAGTGATCCCACTGTGTGGACCTGGGGAAATGGATAACTGCACAACAGCCCTAAGTAAGTGTTGAACAAGAGCTGCTTTTTAGCACACACTTCCTTTAATATTGCCTCTTCAGCAGAAGAGCTCTGGCTTAGGTGGCAACTCTGCTCTAAGATGGTTGGACTTGATAACCTGATGGGTCTCTTCCAACCTGGTTGTTCTATGATTCTATGAAACAGCTTACGTGGAAGTCCTGAGGAGAAAGCCAGTACGACTCCAGACTGGGAAAAACTTTCCCTGTCCAGAAAGCTCTCCTGCTTTCATGCTATTGCGTTGAAGGTCACTTGGCAGCCAGATTCTTAGTTGTACTTGCAAAGATTGCACGTTGTTCGGGAAATAAAAAGGGAAAATTAAGGCTGTTGCGATGCTAACAAAATCTCCTTGCAGTCCAGACAGAGAACAGTCCACGCGTGGCTCAGGTTGGGATAACGAGATGCAAGCCTGAAATGAAGGACTACTGCTTCCACGGGCAGTGCGTCTACATAGTGGACTTGGACGAGCACTACTGCAGGTATGGACAGGCCGCGGGGCACCCCACAGGCCTCCCCAGGGCGGGGGTCGAGGTGAACCACGCACGACATGATCTCACTGCTTTTCACACTCTAACACCAACCCAGCCAAGAACTTGACTGCTTCACAGAACTTAAAAAGCAGCAGTACATCTGTCACACACCTCATGGCACTGAAGCAAGTGCTAAGCACATGTGCTGGCTCCAGTGAAACCTCGGTGAGAGTCCTAGATGTGTGAAGTTAGTCACCGACACAGCTTAGACTTGGGACACTCATTCTGATGCCCTTCCCTGTGCGTCTGTATTTGCAGTAATGCAAGATCCCAACCTCGGGCAGAGCAGCAAGGTCTCTCCTTGGACTCAGCCTACAAAAAGAAAGACTCCTGAAACATTTTTAAGAGTATTCCTTGTTCACTTGAATTTGCAGCCATTTCTGGGACCATACAGGCTTAAGTTACATCAGTTCCGAATGCTTTTCCTTGAGGAAGCAGCAGGCCAGCAGCGTAGCATGCTTTGTGGACTGCTCAGTACAGCCCCACGGCAAGGTCTCTAATTCTGACTTGTATCAGAAATGGTGTGACCAGCAGGTCTGTACTCAGCACTGGTGAGGCCGCTCCTTGAATCCTGTGTTCAGTTCTGGGCCACTCACCACAAGAAGGATGCTGAGGCTCTGGAGTGAGTCCAGAGAAGAGCAACAAGGCTGGTGAAGGGGCTGGAGAACAGGCCCTATGAGGAACAGCTGAGAGAGCTGGGGGTGTTTATCCTAGAGAAGAGGACCCTGAGAGGAGACCTCATTACTCTCTCCAACTCCCTGAAAGGAGATTGTGGAGAGGAGGGAGCTGGGCTCTTCTCCCAAGTGACAGGGGACAGGACAAGAGGGAATGGCCTCAAGCTCCACCAGGGGAGATTTAGGCTGGAGATTAGGGGGAAGTTTTTCACACAGAGGGTCATTGGGCATTGGAAGAGGCTGCCCAGGGAGGTGGTTGATTCCCCTTCCCTGGAGGTGTTTAAGGGACGGGTGGATGAGGTGCTGAGGGACATGGTTTAGTGTTTGATAGGAATGGTTGGACTCGATGATCTGGAGGGTCACTTCCAACCTGGTTGTTCTATGATTCTATGATTCTGCGTCTCTCCTCAGGTGTGATGTGGGCTTCTCCGGTGTCCGCTGTGTGCACTCAGAACTCGTCAGGCAGCCCCTCAGTAAGGAGTACGTGGCACTGACAGTCATCATCATTCTGCTCTTCCTCATCGCCATCTCCATCGCAGGCTACTACATCTGCAGAAGGTAAGAGCAAGTTCCATCGTGGCACAGGAGGTGTAAGTCCAGGTAGGGTGGGTTACCTGCACTTGCTTGGCTGCATGGAGATGGCTGAATAGACAGACCTGCTGGGCTGCGCTTAGTCAAATGTTCCAAAAAGGAATTAGTATGTATGGAGCGTACTCCAAATTGCAGGCAAGATAGTGGTATGCTTAGATTCTTTTAACCGCGCAAGAGGACCATTTAGGTTGGTTCATGTCTGTCGTAGAGGTGTGTTGAGGTAAAGCAGGGAGTGGGCTGGGAACAGGGAAATTCTAGTTCCTTTCCTTGATAACAGCATCTCCCTGTTATCAGAACTCGTAGAACCCCTAAGCTGGAAAAGACCTTAGAGATCATGAACTCTAACCATACCGATGCACTAGTAAACCAGATCCCTGAGCACCTCATCTCCTCACCTTTTGAACAACTCCAGGGATGGGGACTCCACCGCCTCCCTGGGCAGCGTCTGCCACTGCTTGAGAATCCTTTCCGTGAAGAAGTTTTTCCTAATGCCCAGTCTGAACCTGCCCTGTTGCAGCCTGAGGCCATTCACTCTTATCCTATCTCCTTTCACCTTGGCAAAGAGACCAACACCCACCTCCCTACACTCTCCTGTCAGGGAGTTGTAGAGAGCAATAAGGTCTCCCTTTCAGCCTCCGGGCTAAACAACCCCAGGTCCCTCAGCCAGTCCTCATCAGATTTGTTCTCCAGCCCCTTCACCAGCTCCATTACCCTTCTGAACTGAAGAGCAACTGGACTGATACTGGCTATTTTGTTTATCTGCCTTGTTATTGTGGTGACTGTGGTATCCCGAGTGTTGTTATATTGGCTTTACCATGGAGGACAGTCGTCTCCTCCATTAACAGACCCACAAGCAGCAGGAATCATTCTTCAGGCTACTAAGGAATCATAAGCAGCTGTCAGAGAGCGGAAAGGTGGAACAACCCCCAGAAGGAGAGCTCAGCCTCACAGATGCGATAGCTAAACGATAGCCACTGTACCTCCTCTCCCCTACCTGGAGACTCAGTGGTGTGTCATTGCAAGCAGAGGATCTCCTAGCTGGTTAGGGAAGGATCCAGCAGGAATTCTCAAAGACAAGCCTAGTACCAGCAGCCAGACTTTAATGCAGATGTGAAACCTTCAGTGAAGAGTTGAGAAATGAGACTGCACGAGAGAGTTAACCTCAGACATGGAAGCGAGCACAGACAGAGCCTAGCTGCTAGAGGCTTAACACAGGCACGAGGAGGTTGTACAGAGTTCTTTTTCTCCCTTCCCTACCCAGAAAGCCATTTGGAGTAACTGGCGCTCCAGACCTCACTCTTCTCTCCTTTCCCTCCAGGTACCGAAGCAAGAGGAGACAAACGAACGCCAGCGAATACAAGGAAGTTGGTGCCCTGTAGAAGAACCAGTAGCTCCCGACAGCGTTCGGTTCATCTGTGTGGACTCCGTGGCTTCCTGTCTATTTAAATGTTATTTTTATTAACGATATTTACAATATTTATATCCTGTTAAAGATTTCAATTGTTCGGTGACCCAATCAGCATAGGTCAAGCATTTTATCGTCAGTGTTTTATTTTTATATTAAATAATATTTCCCGTTTAGAACCCGACCTGAGTGGTTCCGTGGGACAGAGATATATTTTTATAAAAGCTCGTCTTCTTACTCTGGAGAGTAATTTTATATTTATTCTTGTGAATATGTTCAAAACAATTCTGCTCCTTGAATTAAAAGTTTGAGACAACGACAAAATGCCCATGTGGTGTCATTGAAATGAGACTTGGCTGAGAAGGGGGTTTGAAGTCGCAGCAAAGAAAGGACAGGTCTGTCTTGACGTAGGTATCTTGTAGGCCTAAAATAATGACAGTAGAGCCTGCTGGGTTTGGCTGCACCTTGAGTGTGGCTCCCTGTGGGCAGGAAGGATTCCTACAGCATCCAAATCATCCCTGTTAATCCCACTGCTTCTCATAGTTGCAGAAGGTGTGAGGAGAAGCAACACCTTCACATCATAGAATCACAGAATCATAGAATAGTTTGGGTTGGAAGGGACCTTAATGATCATCTAGTTCCAACCCCCTTGCTGTGGGCAGGGAGCCTCCATCACATCACTCCCGGTCTTTGCCGGAGGTCCGTGCGAGCTGCATCGCCTGCATCGCTTGGTGTGTGTGGTGTGAGACCTGTGACCTCTTGGCCTGTGCACCAAGATCTTTGTGAGGAAGAATAGTGGGACCTGAGACATCTGCTGTTCCAGCTCCTCTCAGTCAGCCAGAGGCCCTCATGGAGGAATAAACTGGCTCTTTCCCTCTCTTAAATTGTCCTCCTCTATTGGATGCTCTTGAGATCAAGCAAATGAAAGGGGGATGTTGTTCTCACAAGTGACTTTCCTTGCTTTTTTGCTGTGTTGTCCCATAGGAATTTCGAATCATAGAATCACAGAATAGTTTGAGTTGGAAGGGACCATAAAGCCCATCCAGTTCCAACCCCCGTGCCATGGGCAGGGACACCTCCCACTCCCAATATAACAACACTTGGGATACCACACCTCCCAGGGCCCCGTCCTACCTGGCCTTGAACACCTCCAGGGATGGGGCAGCCACAGCTTCCCTGGGCAACCTGGGCCAGTGTCTCACCACTCTCACGGGGAAGAGATTCCTCCTTACTTCAAGCCTAAATCTGCCCCTCTCTAGCTTATACCCATTCCCCCTCATCCTATCACCACAAGCCTTTATGAATAGTCCCTCTCCAGCTTCCCTGTAGACCCTTTTTGGATACTGGATTGCCGCTATAAGATCACCTCAGACTCAATGATCCGTTGGGTCTCTTCCAATCTGGTTGTTCTATGATTCTACGATTCTATGATTCTCTTTCCAGCTGAGCTTGTAGGTGATGGTTTAATTGTGCCTTGGGTCATCCTGTCCATTACCTGCCGCAACAGGGCACCCCGAGCTGGTCCTTGTACCGCAATCTGGATGAGTCATTCAGCCAGCAGTGGCCTTTGGATACGCAGCTGCCTATCTCCTGTCCGGAGAACAGGTCAGGCTGTGGATGGGGACCAAGGAGGGTCCCTGCGCTGGGGCGGGGAGGTGTGCTGGGAGAGGCTTGTTCAGGGGCTCGGCCCTGGCTGCATGGCCTATGCCCCTTTCTGTAGAAAAGATGAGTCACGTGAAATGATAGCTCTGCTTCTCTCCCAGCTGGATCCTCGCTTCCGGCCTTGGACTTACTTTCCCTGCTCTCTTTCCTCTGACATGGCAAAGGTGTGGCCAGGCTGGCTGGGGTAAGGAAACGGCTCTGCCCAGAACCTGCTGGTTTCCACTGCACTTCTCTCCTCGGTAGGAGTGAATAAGGTGAGGAGGAAAGTCTGCTTAGCAAGGTGAAGGTGTGATCTGAGCAGACGTACGTTCCACACAATGGATTGCTCCTCAGCTTTTCACTTCCTCTCTCCTTCTCCTGTAATCCGGCTGTCACACAGGAACCTGTTCTGCCGGGTGACTGGTGACAGCTAATGGCAACCCTGGCTACAGCCTCCGTGTTAGCACAGCCTTTCCCAGGGAGAAGAAGGGGCAAAAATTGATTCTGGGAGCCTTCTGTTCTTGCTGAGACCCAGTGAGGATGCTTGGTGACAAACCTTTGTTTCCCCCTCAGGCTTCCCCACCTGTCCGTGGGTTGCTCTGTCCAGTCCCTGTTCATCCTCCGGAAACTTTTCCCGAGCTCCGACTCAGCCCAGAGGCTGTTGCCACTCCCAGCGCTGCCCTTTCTGCTCCTCTACTCCACTTGGCAGGAGTGTGTACCAAAAGGGGACTCCGTCCTCTTGCAAATGATATCCCTGTGCATTTGAGGTCCCGTTACAGGAGCTCTGGTGGCCAAGAGGCTTCAAACCCCATCCCTGTCCTTCTTGCTGCCAGCCCCTCTCACCTGAGCAGCCAGAGCAACGGGAGATGCTCCTACTCTCTTCAGGCAAATCCAAGAGGATAAGCCCACCTTCAGACCTGAGCAGGCTCAGTTTGTTTGTTTCTGTCTATCTTAACTTTTAGCTGACTGTCTCGATTTGGCTTGGGCTTTCTCCACCTATCCTGTTGCTCATCTTACTCCCAGCCCGTAACAGCCCTTCCAGACCCTGTGTTTTTCTTGTTCCTGCACACGATTGAGCAACTGGGAAGCTTGGGGCCACATACCAGCCTGCCACCTCAACAGCTTGTGCTGGCTGGTCGTGGATTGCCAGCCCAGCAACCGCACGGCCGGGTCCTGCCGGCACACCCCAAATAATTTGTCTCAGAGAGTGAACCTCCCTCATTCTTTCCATGGTTTCTGCTGGCACCACCTCCATCCCTCTGGTGCAGCCCTTCCTCGCCCGCACTACCCAGCGTCGCAGTCACCTTTGTCTGCTACTGTCTTTCCACCAGGGATCGCGCCTGCCATGTGACTCTGTGGTGGCCCTGCCCAAGCCTTCCTTACCAAGCAGCTTTGCCTCCTGCAGGAGGCCTCGAACTCCACCAGGGGAGGGTTAGACTGGACGTTAGGAAAATATTTCTCATGGAAAGGGTCTTTGGGCACTGGCAGAGGCTGCCCAGGGAGGGGGTTGATTCACCTTCCCTGGAGGTGTTTAAGGGACGGGTGGACGAGGTGCTGAGGGACATGGGTTAGTGATTGATGGGAACGGTTGGACTCAATGATCCAGCTGGGTCAGTAGCAATCGTCCTTTGTGTTTATGATAGTTGGATGGAAGGATGGATGGAAGGAGAGAAGAAAGAAGGGGGGATGGAAGGTGTTCCACCAGTAAATGCAGAAGTTTGGTCTTGCACAAATAGTCATCATTATTTTAATGAAGCCAGCACCAAACCTAAATTACTCGAACACTCCCATGATATAATTCCATCCTGTGTGATTAAAAGCTTTCCCAGCAAACCAGGAGATTAAAACAACTGATCAAAAAAAAGAATTGAGAAACCTCTCTCCCCAACCCTGATAGGTGCCAGTGGGATCCTCCTGACCTGGGTGCCAGAGGGCTTCATCCTCTCAGTAGGAAATCCCAGTGGGAATTCAGGAGACGGGATGCAATAGTGAAGAGGCACCAGGCCCCAGCAGGGACATGCCGCTTGTCTGTGGAGGTTTGCCTCTGGTTCCCATCAGTCCTGTGGAGGTGGCTTTGTCTGCTCCGGTTTGCCGGGCTGGCTGTCGGTGCCCTCCGTTATAACGGGAAACCGAGGCAACCACACAAATGAGGAAGAGAAGCCAGTTGAGCTGCCTCTCCCGGAACGGCTGTCATTTAGGCGTAAGACGTGGGGAAACAGGGGTTAATTTCGGGAGAGGAGCCTGGCTGGTGCGAGGTGGAGATCCGCTGGGATGCACAGACAGCAGGGAAACAAGCCTCCAGGTTGCTGCTGAGAGCCAGGTGGAGGCTGGAGATTAGGAGGAAGTTTTTCACACAAAGGGTCATTGGGCATTGGAATAGGGTTGATTCCCCTTCCCTGGAGGTGTTTAAGGCACAGGTGAATGAGGTGCTGAGGGACTTGGTTTAGTGTTTGATAGGAATGGTTGGACTCGATGATCCGATGGGTCTCTTCCAACCTGGTTGTTCTATGATTCTATGATTCTATGAAACCAGGCTGAAAGGTTGTGATAAAGGGATGGAAAATCAGGGAGAATGAGGGTGTAGGTGAAGGCAAGAAAGGATATTGAGACCTCTCAGGGACTCGGGGTGGGACACCAGGGAAGGGCTCTGGGATGAGAGCAGCCACCCCGACAGGACTGAGGCAATTCTGAAGTTGTTGTAGGTCAGCAGAGCCTCAAGCAGCCTTAGCTCCCCTGCTTTCAGCTCCTTCCAAAGCATTTTGTGTGTTTATTTACTGTGTCACGTAACATCCACCTGCGAAAGAAAGGATTGGGTGCTCACAGGGGCCAAGATACCTGAGAGGTGACTCTCGGAATGATGCGGTACAGCCATTCCTAAACTACCCCTCTAGTCTCGTGCGGGTTTTTTTTAAAGTTCAGCTCCTTCTTTTAAATATTTGTTCTTTTATTTGCCACCTCTCTGCTAACGTGGGAGGAAAATCCTTTCTGGCTGCAGTGCTGGGTGACCTGGCTCGTGCCTGTTAAGTCAATACATCTTTGAATCCTGAAATAGCGCAACTGTAGTCAAAGGCCATTGAATTTTCTCTCTCGCTTTGCAGAGGAAGGTGTCAGTGCCAGGCAGCCTGCGCAAGCTTGGGAATAACTTTCTGGCGTTGAGAATGGATGAGATCGTTCATTATCAGTGAGGCAGGTAATAAATTAATATTTATTATAAATAATAATATAGGAATAAAGGTTTCCTAAGACATTGGGCAAGGGTGGAGGGGCACGAATCCTATCACCAAAAGCTTTGACACTGAAGGGGTCCCTGAGGCAGATAAACCTATTCTGTTCCCTCTCACCTGGGCGATGCCGTTCTGAGTAACTCAGAACGGCATCGCCCAGGTGAGAGGGAACAGAAGCACCAGTCTCTGGCCTTGCCAGGCAGCTGATTTTGATACAGATCCCTCTCAGGAGCAGGATCTCCCGCTGAAACCTCCTGGGTGAAGCCTGCTGGGAAAGGAGGAGCCATGTCTTCATCAATGACCTGGATGAAGGCATCGAGTGCTCCCTTAGCAAGTTTGCAGATGACACTAAGCTGGGTGGAAGTGTGGATCTGCTGGAGGGGCGGGAGGCTCCAAAGGGATCTAAACAGGCTGGATCCGTGGGCAGTGTCCAATGGGATGAGGTTTAACATGGTCAAATGCTGGGTCCTGCACTTGGAGCATAACAACCCTGAGTGGCTACAGACTAGGAGAAGTCTGTCTAGAAAACTGCCTGGAGGAGAGGGACCTGGGGGTGTTGATTGACAGCGGCTGACCATGAGCCAGCAGTGGCCCAGGTGGCCAAGAAGGCCAAGGGCATCCTGGCTTGGATCAGACATGGTGTGGCCAGCAGGGCCAGGGAGGTTATTCTCCCTCTGGACTCAGCACTGGTGAGACTGCACTTTGAATCCTGTGTTCAGTTGTGGGCCCCTCAGCACAAGAAGGATGTTGAGGCTCTGGAGTGAGTCCAGAGAAGACCAACGAAGCTGGTGAAGGGGCTGGAGAACAGACCTTATGAGGAACAACTGAGAGAGCTGGGGGTGTTTATCCTAGAGAAGAGGAGGCTGAGGGGAGACCTCATTGCTCTCTACAACTACCTGAAGTGAGATTGTGGAGAGGAGGGAGCTGGGCTCTTCTCCCAAGTGACAGGACGAGAGGGAATGGCCTAAAGCTCCACCAGGGGAGGTTCAGGCTTGACATAAGGAAAAAATTCTTCACAGAAAGGGTCATTGGGCACTGGCAGAGGCTGCCCAGGGAGGTGGTTGACTCGCATTCCCTGGAGGGGTTTAAGGTGCAGGTGGACAAGGTGCTGAGGGACATGGGTTAGTGTTTGATAGGAATGGTTGGACTCGATGATGCTGTGGGTCTCTTCCAACCCAGTGATTCTATGATTCTGTGCTGACACAGAGCATCAGTGGTGCTGAAAAGCCTTTTAGGAGTAGAATGAGTTGTGAGCAAAGCACAACCTCAGTGAGTGGGATACTGGAATCTGACTCAAAGGGGAGACTCCGTTCTGGTTCAGAAAGGCAGAGTGTGCCTGCAGCCAGACCCAAACACACTGTGCTGTGCCAATGCAAACTAGTTTCTGTCCAAGGACTTCAGGACTAGGGTTTTTCCTACCTGGTGGCAAACGTACCTACAGAAGGAAATGAAACTGTGCCTGGGATCCCTCCTTCACAGCAGCCGTGTGCAATCTCTATGCAAACGAGACCTTACTCATACGATGTGTCTCAGCACTGCTGTCCTGGGAAAGTGCCGGGGAGGACACGCCACAGCGCAAGGAAAAGGGGACATGAGGCGCACTCCCACGGGGGTTTCACTCACTAATGGAGAAGTGTGCCTGGCAGCAGCCTCACAAAACCCTCACTCACCGATACCACATGGAAAAGAACGCCCAGACCGCCCGGCCTCGCTTTCTCCAGAGGCACCTTTTGGGTTTTCCAGATTTCATGGTTGTTTGCCGGCAGCCTGGCACAACGGAAGGCAGCCAACGTCACGAGGGCTCAGCACTTGCAGCCAAAAGCAGGCACTGCCAGCAAACAATGGGATTTCCAAGGAAGCATAACAAACATGCCAGTGACATGGAGTGTTCTCCTCAGCTTTGCTTGCTCATGGCCTGTGAAAGAAACAAAATCCAGAGGGATCTACGTAATTGTTGTTGTGCGTAGGAAGGCTTGCCTGGGCTTTGTTCTAAGGGAAAAAAAGTCTGGCTTTGGCAAAGGTGAGAGGAAAGGAGCTTCTAATGGCTGTAGGCTTCTCTTTGTGATTCATTGTTTCTTCACATACGGAATGACTTCAAATAGGAAAAGAAAATTCACCTCCTGATGCACCGGGTGGGAAGGTGCTAGGAAAGAACTCAGCTGTGGTGAGGCCATCCCAGATGCTCTCCTCTCCGTGATGGAGGGGTGAATCAGAGGGAAAACCATACCCTTAGCGGGGGATGCTGTGAGTCTCACCGATGCTGAAGAGCCTTTGGTCTGCTCCAGCTGCAGGGGGCTCAGCCCTGCACCCATCTTGGACCAACAGGGAAGGGTCCCCACAGCCACTGGGCAAGGGGGACACTTCACAGAATCACAGAACAACCAGGTTGGAAGAGACCCATCGGATCATCGAGTCCAGCCATTCCTATCAAACACTAAACCATGTCCCTCAGCATCTCGTCTACCCGTCCCTTAAACACCTCCAGGGAAGGGGAATCAACCACCTCCCTGGGCAGCCTATTCCAATGCCCAATGACCCTCTGTGTGAAAAACTTCCTCCTAATCTCCAGCCTAAATCTCCCCTGGTGGAGCTTGAGGCCATTCCCTCTCGTCCTGTCCCCTGTCACTTGGGAGAAGAGCCCAGTTCCCTCCTCTCCACAACCTCCTTTCAGGTAGTTATAGAGAGCAATGAGGTCTCCTCTCAGCCTCCTCTTCTCCAGGATAAACCCCCCCAGCTCTCTCAGCCAATCCTCATAGGGTCTGTTCGCCAGCCCCTTCACCAGCTTTGTTGTTCGCTTGATCCAAGACCAGAGAGTCAAGGTCTCTGGATCCCCTTTCTGTCAGGCAGGATCCAGAAAAGGTGTGTGTCCCTCAGTGACCGTGGTGGCCATGGATCAGGACTGTGGGTTTCATTCTCATCTCAGGTGATGGGACGCGAGCACCACCAAACCAGCCACTGCAGTGGAGCAGAGAAAAGGAAAGGAGGTTGTGGAGAGGAGGGAACTGGCCTCTTCTCCCAAGTGCCAGGGGACAGGACAAAGGGAATGACCTCAAGCTCCACCAGGGGAGATTTAGGCTAGAGATTAGGAGGAAGTTTTTCACGGAAAGAGTCATTGGGCATTGGAATAGGCTGCCCAGGGAGGTGGTTGATTCACCTTTCCTGGAGGGGTTTAAGGGACGGGTGGACAGGGTCCTGAGGGACATGGTTTAGTGTTTGATAGGAATGGTTGGACTCGATGATCCGATGGGTCTCTTCCAACCTGGTTGTTCTATGATTCTATGAAATGGGCACATGAGGACACAGTGGCAGCCCCTCTCGCACACCATGGGCTGCACGGGTCTCAGTAAAGATGCTGAGACAAAAAGTGTTCAGTTTGGATGGGAGGAGGCCTTGCTTGGCCCAGGGGATATGACCAGGTTCCCGTAGGGGATGGATCTAGGCAGGGCACAGCGTCTTCCTGCTGAGATGAAGTCCTTTCACACGGAAGGATGTTCACATTCCCTTCATCTGCGTGTGTGTCCCTGTCTCCTGAGCTGCTCAGCTTGGGAACCAGGTAGAAAAAAAACCATTGTGCAAGAGAGGTTGTGAAAGCAAAAGCTAAGATTTCAACTGTACTTCCAGGAGAAAATTTCCACATAATCATAGAATAACAGAACAGTTTGAGTAAGAAGGGACCTCAAAGCCCATCCAGTTCCAACCCCTGCCATGGGTAGGGACACCTCCCACAGCATCAGGGGCTCCAAGCCCCATCCATCCTGGCCTTGAACCCCTCCAGGGATGGGGCAGCCACCCCTGCTCTGGGCAACCTGGGCCAGGGCCTCACACCCTCACAGCAAAACATTTCTCCCTAAGATCTCCTCTCTATCTCTCTTCTTTCAACTTAATCCTCATATGTCCTTTATTTCTCTGTTGGAAATAAGATGCGACACAGAAGAAAAACATGTCGCTGTTTCTGTCACATGCTCCCAGTCCGCATGTGAGACCACAGTCCCTCAGAGTGTGCAGCACTGTAATTTACTCCCATGCTCTGTGCTTTCAGATGAGCTGTGATACCCATCTCCACGCTGACTTCATGCCCAAGCCGCTAAGGTGAGGAAAGGGACCTGTTATTCACCCTGCTTGAGAAACACAGTCAAAAAACTACCCACGGTGACTTTCATTGGCACCAACAGGCGTTAGGTCAGCCAGGCTCACATGGCCGGGATCCTCCCAGGGGAGCCCTAGAGGTAGAAATCATAGAAATCATAGAACAACCAGGTCGGAAGGGACCCATCGGATCATCGAATCCAATCATTCCTATCAAACACTAAACCGTGTCCCTCAGGACCTCATCCACCCGTCCCTTAAACACCTCCAGGGAAGGGGAATCAACCACCTCCCTGGGCAGCCTAGTCCAATGCCCAATGACCCTCTGTGTGAAAAACTTCCTCCTAATCTCCAGCCTAAATCTCCCCTGGTGGAGCTTGAGGCCATTCCCTCTTGTCCTGTCCCCTGGCACTTGGGAGAAGAGCCCAGCTCCCTCCTCTCCACAACCTCCTTTCAGGTAATTATAGAGAGCAATGAGGTCTCCCCTCAGCCTCCTCTTCTCCAGGCTAAACACCCCCAGCTCTCTCAGACGTTCCTTATAGGGCCTGTTCTCCAGCCCCTTCACCAGCTTTGTTGCTCTTCTCTGGACTCGCTCCAGGTAACCCCCAAAGTGCTGCTGCTCCATCTGTGGGAGAACATCTCCAAGGAGTTTGCCCTGTGACTATAGAAGATTGTTCCTCCCTAGTTAAAACCCTGTTGCGTTTGCCCTGGGGGGACACAGTGCTCCCTCACAGGGAGCTGCTGTCAGCACGTGGCAACCAAAACCCACCCTCAGGTACAGAACAGCACTTTGTTACAGAGAAAAAGCAGTTGTCCAGAAAGCACGTAGAATGAGGAAAGGGGAATATTCGCAGTTAACATTCCAGGTGTTAGAGGCAACCCTGGTTTAGCTTTTCAAACAACCACATGGCGGCGTTTGGTTTGTGGAGGTTTTTCTTAATGTGGAGATCTCTAGTTCTTTTTTAGCTCAGTCTCTAAGACTCCAGAGGAACAAACCCCTACGTTTCCAAAGGCACAGACATCATTTTTCCAGCCCACTCTGCACACATAATCACTCATAATCTCAAAGCTCGGTGCATTCTGTGACTGAGCTGGGAGACACAGACTGAGTGAACAGCAGCCACACAGCTTTGGCTACCTCGAGGCAGCTCCACGTTTAACCACTTTTATCTCTTCATTTCAGATCAAGTGCCTTTGGAGCAGTTGCAGGACGGTCCAGGAGCTGCACACACCTTTGGAAAGCAATGAGCTACCTGCTCTCCTTAGTAGGGACCGTGCTGCTTGCAGTCCTGGAACTGTCACAGAGAAGAGAGGCGATCCGATTGCACTCACCTAACAAGGACGAGGTGTTCTGAAAGGAAAACGGTAACTTTGCTTGGGTGAATCAGTTTAGTGGCATTGACTACGGCAGCCAAGCTCTGGCCTCAGTTTCTTTAGGGGTTCTTTACGGGTACCTTACCCTTTCTGTCCTGGGGCACCAGGCAAGCATGGCCAGGAGGGAGGGTTTGCACCATGGTGCTGTAGGGAACCTGCCTTGTGGGAGAACGTGGCCACGAGCTGGAGCTTGCCAGGAAGTCCCAGAGGAAGTTTCCACGAGTTGCCTGAGAAGGTGGGACCAAGGGCAGCAGTTTTCAGTGCTCTCTGGCATGGCAGGATGTGGTATTAGGGAAGGAGATGGTTTGCTGAGGACAGCTCCCCCTTCTAGTGTAAGGGGTAGGCTAGAGATTAGGAGGAAGTTTTTCACGCAGAGGGACATTGGGCATTGGAATAGGCTGCTCAGGGAGGTGGTTGCTTCACCTTCCCTGGAGGTGTTTAAGGGATGGGTGGGCAAGGTGCTGAGGGACATGGTTTAGTGTTTGATAGGAATGGTTGGACTCGATGATCCGATGGGTCTCTTCCAACCTGGTTGTTGATTCTATGATTCTATGATTCTAAATCCAGTACTGCTTCACTCAGCTGCCCTTACAATTGCTGCTGGGGTCAGAATCTGCCCCTCGGCACTTGCAAATGAGCCATTGCACAAAACAGAGTGGGTGAGTGCTGGAGGAGATGTTTGGTCAAATGAGAGCTACTCGGCACGCACGGTGTGGAAAACAGCAGGCAAAGCCTAGGGCAGTGTGCTAACAGCAGGCAGCTTCCCAAAACCCCCCCAGCACGTGGCAGGATAACTGTCCTGGACAGGCTTGCTCCTTGTACCCCCTCCAGCAGCACAAAGCTGCGGCCAGCCTGCCCTGCCAGCTGTGCCTCGTGCCGATGAGCAGTCACCAGCAGGAGCCACAACACAGCCCACACTGCCCTGCAAACCATCAGGCCACGTTCCCCATCACCTGCTGCTTGTGAAAGCCTCTGGGGAGCAAGTGTACAATGCCACTGCTGCCATTTGGTGGCATTAAACTCCTTAGCACCTATGCAGATTCCATCAGATTAAGCTGGGATGCTGGTGGTTGCTGGGGTTTACGCTGGCTGAGATGATGCTCCTTCGGTTTTCAGTGGGGGGCAGGTTTGTATGGATGCAAACATCAAGACCTCATTGTTGTGGGGGCCAGCAGATCCCGTCCTCTTATGCTCTGAAAGATTTTGCAGTCAGATGCAGAGTGGCTGAAAGCACGGGGCAGCCTTCCCCTGGGTGAGGAGCTGTACAAGTGTGTGAAATATTGCTTTGCTGGACAGGGAACATTCCTGCAGCCCCTGCTTCAGCCCAAGTCTCAGGGAAAGGAGTGGAGCACAGGGAGAATGTCACCCTCTCAGAACAACTTATCTGCTGAAGGCTTTCACAGTAGGGCTGCCCAGTCATTCGAACACCTGTGGACATCAGAGACTGGCAAAATCTGTACTGGCGAAGGAGCTGGAGAACAGGCCCTATGAGGAGCGGCTGAGAGAGCTGGGGGTGTTTATCCTGGAGAAGAGGAGGCTGAGAGGAGACCTCATTGCTCTCTACAACTACCTGAAAGGAGGTTGTGGAGAGGAGGGAGCTGGGCTCTTCTCCCAAGGGACAGGGGACAGGACGAGAGGGAATGGCCTCAAGCTCCACCAGGGGAGATTTAGACTGGAGATCAGGAGGAAGTTTTTCACACAGAGGGTGATTGGGCATTGGAACAGGCTGCCCAGGGAGGTGGTTGATTCACTTTCCCTGGAGGTATTTAAGCACGGGTGGATGAGGTCCTGAGGGACATGGTTTAGTGTTTGATAGGAATGGTTGGACTCGATGATCTGATGGGTCTCTTCCAACCTGGTTGTTCTATGATTCTACGATATGGTTATCCAGAAAAGCGGTATCCCTGCCTTTCCCCTTCCCTCCTCCCCAGCAACTTGACTACGCATCTACAGGTTGGACTCGATGATCTCAAAGGTCTTCTCCAAGCAAACGATTCTATGATTCTACATCCTCTTTGTTACAGCAACCTTGATTTAATCAGCAGGAACTCGAGTCACAAATCAGCAGGAACCCCGAGTCACACCAGCCTCACTTCAAAGCTCCCTCCCTGCCGGTGGGGGAGCTGCTGATAGCAGCATCTGCAGATCCAAAGTCAAGTGAAAGTCTGGTGAGCTGCCCAGACAGACACCGCTACGGTTTGAGTCATTACCCTTTTCCACCTGTTCCCAGCTGGATGGATGAGAAAGGATAACTCATGTTCAAACACCCGGGTCAGCCGTGCCCGCCCTTGCAAAATAAACATTTGATGTCAGTGAAGAATCTTAATGGGCAGCTATTTAGAATCATAGAATCACAGAACAAACAGGTTGGAAGAGACCCATTGGATCATTGAGTCCAACCATTCCTATCAAACACTAAACCATGTCCCTCAGGACCTCATCCACCCACACCTTAAACACCTCCAGGAAAGGTGAATCAACCACCTCCCTGGGCAGCCTGTTCCAATGCCCAATGACCCTCTGTGTGAAAAACCCCCTCCTAATCTCCAGCCTAAATCTCCCCTGGTGGAGCTTGAGGCCATTCCCTCTTGTCCTGTCCCCTGTCCCTTGGGAGAAGAGCCCAGCTCCCTCCTCTCCACAACCTCCTTTCAGGTAGTTGGAGAGAGTAATTAGGTCTCCTCTCAGCCTTCTCTTCTCCAGGATAAACAAGCCCAGCTCTCTCAGCTGTTCCTCATAAGGCCTGTTCTCCAGCCCCTTCACCAGCTTCATTGCTCTTCTCTGGACTCGCTCCTGAGCCTCAACATCCTTCTTGTGCTGAGGGGCCCAGAACTGAACACAGGATTCAAGGAGCAGCCTCATCAGTGCTGAGTACAGAGGGAGGATCACCTCCCTGGACCTGCTGGTCACACCATTTCTGATACAAAGTGGGTTCACCATTTCTGATTTCAGCGGGTGCTGACCCACTGCCTCGGGACATCCCGTCCTTTCTGGGGTGGCCTTGTGACCCTGGGGCTGCAGGGGGCAGGTGGTGTGCTGCTCCACAGCAGGAATCTCAGCCACAGTCTTCATCACTGGATTGCTTTCTGGAGATGAGCCTGGGAGAAGGGAGGCAGGCAGATGGAGAGAAACCTCCCTGCCGACACAGCCATGGTGCTGCACTCCACAGACAGACACTCCAGAGGGGAAAAAGTTGGCATCAATACCATCTGTGCCAGGTGCCGTGTGAGTCCGGGATGCACTGAAGGTGGTCAAGGCTAGCAAAAAGGAGGCCAAGGTATGGGAATGACCAGCCCAGCTCCCAAGGTGTTAATTTCTGCCACGTACCACCAGCCCATCTCCTCCCGCTCGCTGCTGGCACGAGGAAAACTTGGCTCAGGGCAGATGCCACGGGAAGACTTGGCTGTGCCGGTGCGTGCGGCTCCTGCTGGCCTCTAAGGAGCTCCCTGTTGGGCTCCCAGCCCTTGCAGAGCTCCGTGTCCTCTGGAACCAGCAGGACAGAGAGGTTTTCCAGGTTCCCCTCTCTCAGCGAGAGTAGGCATGGGCACTCTGAGCAGCAGCCCCAGGCCAGGTGCTGCTGGCAGTGGTGGCTCAGTAGGTGGCACTCTGCATCCACGGGGAGCCAGCACCTTCCCAACAGGGAACCTGCCCTCGCTGGCCCATAATCTGCTTTCCCAGGACATTGCCAGTTGGGAAGAACTCTCCTGCTGTCCCACCTGAACCTCTCTGTGGCCATAACCACCTTGTGGCGTTTTCTCCCTTGCAAGGAGCAGTGCTGGCTGACACCAGGCTGCCCCTTCTCTAGGGAAGCAGGAGCGGCAGGAGGAAGTTGGCTGAATGCCTGGCAAACACGAAGCATTCTGAGCCAAATTCCAGCCTGGGAGACAGAGCCATCAGCTGGAGACTGGAGGAGAGAGGGAACGTAGTCAGTCAGGTGCTGTTTACGCTGTGCTTGGTCTCCAAACAGCACAGGTAACACGGGCAATCGCACCTGGGTCATTCAGCCTTTTCCCTGGGAAGCTGCTCCAGAGCCGCATGCCAAGCATCTCTCATGGGACCGAAGGTTTTGGTGCTTACCACGTTCCCTGGTTGAGCTTAAAAACACAAATTCAACATGTTTCCAGTGAATTTCTTGATGCAGAACAGGGATCATAGAATCATAGAACAACCAGGTTGGAAGAGACCCATCGGATCATCGAGATAAAAGCTTTATTTTCACTGCTGCGGAGAAGAAAATTCCACAGGGAAGCTGCGGTGCCTCGTGGAAGGAGCTGGCCTTGAGCTCTGCGGGCTGTGGGGAGGGAAAAATCCTGGGTTTGAGACCTCCCTTTGGCAGCTCTTACACAGCCAACCCCATGGCTCAACAGAAGAGACCCCAAAGTCTCTGCCTTCGGAGGAACACTGCGCCCACACCCCCCTCACACCAGGCCCTGGGAATTACTGGGATCTTATGGGAAGGGAGCTCCAGTCCAAAGGGGAAGGGAGGGTCCCAGCTGAGCCCCAGCTGCCCCAAAGGGTATATAGGCTGCCCAGGGAGGTGGTTGATTCACCTTCCCTGGAGGGGTTTAAGGGACGGGTAGATTCCAACCTGGTTGTTCTATGATTCTATGAAAGGCTGATGAAGCTGTAGCCCAGGAGCTGTTCAATGCCACTGGACCAAACCCACTCTGGCTGTGGAGCTCAGCAGGATTTGTGGGCACCACGGGAAAAGGCATGGGATACGAAGGGAAACAGAGTGATAACAAACCCAATGACAAAGCTGTCAGCTAATGAACACCAGGTTTAATTGCACCACACAATGGAACTGCAGGTTAACGTCTGAGTAACTCATTCACAGCTTCTTTTCATAGAATCATAGAATCATAGAACAACCAGGTTGGAAGAGACCCATTGGATCATCAAGTCCAACCATTCCTATCAAACACTAAACCATGTCCCTCAGGACCTCATCTATCTGCACCTTAAACACCTCCAGGGAAGGTGAATCAACCACCTCCCTTTTTCAGAGCTCGTGGGTATCAGTTATCAGTCAGGGAGTGCAGGGGGATGGTTTTGAGCTGAAAGAGTGGAGATTGAGGTGAGATTTCAGGGAGAAATGTTTCTGTGTGAGGGTGAGGAGGCCCTGGCCCAGGTTGCCCAGAGCAGGGGTGGCTGCCCCATCCCTGGAGGGGTTCAAGGCCAGGCTGGATAGGGCTTGGAGCCCCTGATCCCATGGGAGGGGTAGGACCAGATGGGTTTTGAGGTCCCTTCTGACCCAGCCATTCCGTGACTTTCTGACTGACTCTGTGGTTCCAGGATTTGTGTGACCAGACAGAGGTGGCCCCAGGAGCCGCCCACCTTCCTGCCACATGTATAGGAGAGTGGAGAAGGTTCAGCAACAGGGCAACTCGGACTCCAGCCATCCCTCAGCCACCTGAGCTGTGAGTAGCAGTGTTCCAGATCCTCTCTGTTATGAGGTTTTCCAGATCCCCCTTTCCCAGAGCTGAGTGGAGGAGGTTTTTCACGGAAAGAGTCACTGGGCATTGGAATAGGCTGCCCAGGGAGGTGGTTGATTCACCTTCTCTGGAGGTGTTTAAGGGACGGGTGGATGAGGTGCTGAGGGACATGGTTTAGTGTTTGATAGGAATGGTTGGACTCGATGATCCGATGGGTCTCTTCCAACCTGGTTGTTCTATGATTCTATGATTCTATGAGTGGGCTTGCTTCGAGGGGCTTTGGTGTGGACACTGAGCCCTCCATCCTTGCCCGGTCGCGGCGGTTCCCGTCCTACTCCGCAGGAGCCCAGAGCATCCCCGGCGAGGGCCCCGAGGGCCGCGTTTCTCTCTGCCGGGGTGCGGAGGGATCCCGCGGCTGTCCCTGCGCGCCGCGTCCCGCGCCGTGCCCTCCGCCCGCGCGTATCCCTGCGCGCCCTCACCTGCCGCCGGCCCCGCCCCGAGCCCCGAGCCCCGCCCCCCGCCCCGCCGGCCGCCTATAAAGGCGCGCGGCGCCGGGCGGCTCAGCGCCTCTCACGCCGGCACCTGTGACAGCTCCGCCCGATGCGCGCCCTGGCACTCCTCGCCGCGCTCTCCGCGCTGGCAGGTGCGGTGCAGGGAGGGGAGGAGCGGAGCGGAGCGGAGCGAGCGGCACTGCGGGAGGGATGGAGGGAGCGAGCGGGACGGGGAGCGGCCGTCGCCTACGGGGGACGGAGAACGCGCTGCGGGCGTCGCGCGCGGGGTCGGGGTTGGGATGAGGGGGAGCGGGGGTCGCGCGCGGGGTCGGGGGATGGGAGGGGGGAGCGGGCGTCGCGCGCGGGGTCGGGGATGGGGGGGGCGGGGCCGGGGGTCGCGCGCCGGTCTGGGGGTCACGGGGCTGGCGCGCGGGGCGGTTGGCGGGAAGCGCTGTGCCTCGCGCCCCCTCAGCCCTCAGCCGCCATTTTTTCCCCCCTTCTTGTCGCCCCTCACAGCGCTCGCCGCCGCCGCCGCCTCCTCCTCGCCCAACGCCACGGAGCCCCAGCGGGACCCTGAGCCCCGCGTGGGAGACGCCGTGTCCGGCACCGACTATGAGGAGGATGAGGAGTACGAGGAGGCGCTGCCCGTGCACCAGTATCTCGTGGACGATCTGATCCGAGGTGAGGCTGGCTCTGAGCTCCTCAGGTGCTTGGGTGACTCTCGTTTGCCTCTGTCTTTGCAGGGCTCCCGCTTCAGGCTGCGGGGGCTGCACCCAGAATCACAGAACCATCTGGTTGGGAAAGACCTTTGATATCAGTGTTTGATGTGTCTGTGACCAAACCCTCACTGAGTGCCTCGAGTTGGGCTGTCGGGGATGAAAACTTGATGTGAGGCAGTCAGGGTGGAAGATGTGGGTGAGAATTCCCTCCTTTCCTTGCTGGCAGGACAGTTATGATGAGGGGCTCTGTGGTGCTGGGTGCTCTGGAGCCCTAATCGAGGGCTCTGCATCACCTTGTCGCTCTTGCCACAAGGAGCTGACTGATGTTGCCTGGGAAAGCAAGCACTTCAACCCCTGAGGTGTCTGCAGGAAGTCATGCTAAGCTTCGTGGGAAGGTTTAGACTAGACTTTATGAAAAAAATTCTTCAGGGAAGTTTTTGAGCTGAAAGAGTGGAGATTGAGAAGAGATCCTAGTCAGGTATATTTTCCTGTGAGAGTGAGGAGGCCCCGGTCCAGGTTGCCCAGAGCAGTGGTGGCTGCCCTATCCCTGGAGGGGTTCAAGGCCAGGCTGGGTGGAGCCCCTGATCTGTTGGGAGGTGTCCCTGCCCATGGCAGGGGTGGCACTGGGTGGGCTTTGAGGTCCTTTCTGACCCGAACCATTCCGTGATTCTATGATTTGGACCTCAGTAAGTGCTAGTAAGTTGTGCTGTTGTGTCCTAGGGCAAATCTCAACTTTTTTATGTGGGGGCACCCTGAGAGTTGAATGAAACTGAAGGTTGAAGGGACCATGCTCCAAAGGCTTGTTCTAGGGAATTCTGAACCCTTACTGAGCTCTTCATGAGCTGAAGACCTTCATGGGAAACTGGGATGTTAGAGATGTTGAGCAGTTCAGCCTGTAGAACTACTGGCTTGGTGACTTCAGTGTTGTATAACTGCACAGAAACCAGAATTGCTGCCAGAGGTGGTTGGGTTGCAGACCAGCTCTGGTACTTGGCATGAGGTTTATCTGTGGAGCCTCCACGCTGTTATGATTCAACTGCGGGTGGCTTTCCTGGCTCTGCAGCTTGCAGACAGGGACAAAGATCAGGCTGACAAGCTGAGCCTTGGAGAGGGAAGAATGCGAAGGGCCTCAGTTACGAAAGTGTGAACCTAAATATCAAGTTGAGCTGGGCAGAAGATGGGCCTCAGCTGTCAGCTGCAAGCTCGCACTTCTAGGGACAGGAAACCTTGCTGCAGGAACAGTGCTCCTCGTTTACATATTAATTTAGCTTATACCGTTTGAATCAGACTTCTGGTTGCTGAAGGCATTTTTCCTTTTAAGTAACTTCAAGACAGGCTTGTTGCTCTGGAAGTTAAAAAGATCATCTGTCTAGACAACAGTGAGCTACACCTTCTTTCTTTGTGCAGGCTCCCTTCTTGTTGCTAGAAATACAGGGTTAGGAAGTACTTGAATCCAGTTGTGTCCTATTGTGGTGACTGCATGTATGCATAGTGCTCTAGGTAAAATACCAATGTCCCCAGAATGGTTTCCATTAGGTCTGCAGAGCATGGTAGAAAAATGGAGTGTTGTCAATACCTGTATTGATCTTCAGACCTCTTTAGACTCACTTGGTTACCTGTTACTTGTGAACAGCACTGTTGCAATGGGAAGACAGTCTGTACGGCTGACGGTCAAGGGGTGGTTTCTTCACAGAACCAGTGTTTTACCACCTTGCCCTAAAACAAAGCTGTTGAGCTTGGTGTGGAGCTGCTGTGGCTCTTTGTCAGTGCTTGGCTTTAGCCCCGTCTCCCTAGCGCAAGGGAGATGATTGCCCTTCCTTAAATCCAGAGGCTACTAAGTCACCAGCATTTTAAACCACACTGTTCTAGAGGCTTCTTTTAATTGAAATAATGAGGGGCAGCAGTAAGCGGCAGTACAAACAACCTTACTTTTGCGGACTGTCTTGCTTTCACTCTTCGATGCACCTCAGCATCTCTCAAAGTGGGAGAACTGGAAGTGGATTATCTTCTGCTGAAGACAGCATTGCAGGTTACTGGGGAGGAACAAGTATGCTAACTGGGATAGCAAGCTGTCTTGCCTCTGCAAGCACCCGTGACTATTTGGAGAGCTAGAATGCCTTTCATCCCTGATGCAAATGGAGAGTTCAGAGCAGTGGAGGCTGTTAGCCTGTTATCTGAGTCGGTACAAGATTAGTGGGTGGCTTGACTCAGCATGAACTTGATGTTCTTTACAGGTCTTTGCCTGAATCTGTACGGTTCCTCTCGAGTCTCTTACGCTGTGAAGCGCTGCGGTCCTTGGACTCTTCTCCTGGTGTCCATTGGTGCTCTTGGTTCATCTGCTCCTGCTGCTTTTGATCTGCATCGCATGGGACTCAGTGGGGCACAGCTGCACTTACTGAACTTCTATGCTTGCTGCCTTTGTGCTGGGTATGGAATGCCCAGTGATGTGCTCGCTTGCATCCTATGCTTCCTGGTCACGGGTCATCCTGCAGTGACTGCCCCCTGCCCCTCACCAAACTTTAATTCAGTTCTTACATATTATAGCTTCTTAGCATCGCTAGACTCAGCCGTCTTGTCCTTTTTTCAGTTGAACCTGTGGTTAAACCCAAGCCAACAAAGAGGGGGGGTGAGAAGAATGCCGGCAAGTCAAGAAGGAAGAAAAACAAAGGGAAAAACAAAAAGAAAGGGACTCCCTGTGAAATGGAATACAAAAACTTTTGCATCCATGGTGAATGCATATACCTAGAACATCTCCAGATGGTGACCTGCAAGTAAGTCGCTTGTACCTTGCAACTTAGGTGCGATTGGCGTGAGGGCCCAGAGGAAAGATCAGTGTCAGCTTGGCCTAGGTCTGTCTCCTACTGTATTTTGACTGAGAATCTTTCTGCCATGTGAATTAAGTGATGATGGAATTTGAGATGCATAACAAGCCACTGAACTCATCAGTTGGTCATAAACTCAAACCAAAAGAATGACAAGGCGTGTCTTCCTGGAACATCACGCCCAAACTAATCTCGACTTGTTGAAATGCTGACAAAATTTCTGCTAGAGCAGTGACTGCATTTCATGAACATGCTCTGAAGGGAGCACCTTGAGATGCATGGGAAACTCTGGAGACGTCTGAGCCAGGTCTTAATGTGTGTGGGTGTCCTTGGCTCCAGACAGCACAGGAGCTGATAAGAACTGTGTTCATGTTTGCTTGCAGGTGTCATCAGGATTATTTTGGTGAGCGCTGTGGTGAGCAGTTCATGAAGACTCAAAGGAAGAATGATGTGGCAGACTACTCGAAGACTGTCTTGGTGGTGGTAGCTGTCCTGCTCTCGAGCATCAGCTTTGTTACTGTACTCATCATAGTGATAGTGCAGTAAGTATTACACACTTGTCTGTCTAGCTTAAGCATGAGCAGTGCTTGTGTCCAGTAGCCCTGAAATGTGCATTGCTCACTTCAGTTACCTGTGTGGAAGGTGTCCAAAGAGTCTGAGTTCTTATCACAGTCTTGAGGATAGAAGCAAACTCTGAGAAGCTTGCAAGCGACTAAGTCTTTGCTTGCCCTCTCTGGCTGTTGGCTGGGGGCAGCCTGAGACCCTTCTGTTTTAAAACAACAGTCTTCCTGTGCTTGCTACAGCCAGGATAGTGTCAGTGCTGTAGGACATCAGCAGGGAGTGGAGGAGGAGCACTGAGTGTTTTCTGTGATCCTGATGGAGAAACCTACGTGTAACAGCACTATGCATGCTATTATCTGACACAGTTGGGGGGAAGGACATGAGGCTCACCTGGAGTTTGTGCTGAGATTAGGTAGTCAGTATGGCAAGCATGACTGCAGTGTTTCTGGGGTATTGGAGCAGTGCTCTGTTCTCCCACTGCAGCTCCACCACTGCAGGGTTTGGGGTATTGTAGGGGATCACTCAGAAGTTCAGCCTAATTTTAGATCTCGAAGTACATCAAATGAATAGAGTACATACTGTACCCTTTCCTGCAATTCAGGAAACAAGGTGTGCGTTTGTCACTTTGCTGTTGCTTCATATTTAGATCTGAACTTGAGGAGCACTGGGATGAATGTGTGTTCTCTGAACACTGCCTCATTCCTTCCTACTAGGAGAGAGAACCAGTTCTGTAGTGCTGTAAGAGCAAACAAGCATCATTAGTACATTTGTTACATGCTCTGAACCCTCACAAGCTTGAAGCGTGCAGCTCCTTAATATGTACCTTCATTCAGATAAGCTGATTGATCTGTTTCGAGCGGTCACTAGAATAAAGACTAGAGTGCAACCAGGCTTAAGCCTGAGACTCCTGGCTTTGTGAGGCAAAACTGCCAGGATTTCACTTGGGGGCTCCTTGGTTTTCTTGTCACATATTGCTTCATGCTGAATGCTTAAAAACTGTATCTGCAAACTTACTGATGCTGACAAGTTGGTCAGTGATTCCAAGGATTTACGTCAGGGTGCAAAGTGACCTCTAACATGCCCTAATTTCACAGGGTCAGGAAAAAATGTCCTCAGTACGAAGAGAAGGAAGAAAGGAAAAAACTTCGACAAGAGAACAGAAATGGCCATGTCGGTGTGTAAATGAGGAGGAAGCAGGTATGATAGCTGACTTGAAATACCTTTCAGTCCCCCCAGGCTGGAATTACCGTATGAGAATTGCAGGCATGTTTTGCAAATCTAGTGGTGGCTTTGAACACATGAAGAGCCTTGAAACTTAAAGCTTACCTGTGGATGACTGGCTTGGGTTTCTGGTTTCCCAGAACTACCTGGGCTTCTGTTCTTAAACAGCTCTGTTAACTTTCTGGCTACTCTCTTAAAGAATAAGTGCAGACAGGGAGTTGTACAGAGATAAGTGAACTTGGGAAGAATAAGTCCCTATTATCTGGACAGAGGCAGGTTTAATGCAATAAGCTATAGTATAATTCTGTCCCGGAAGGCAGTGCAGCAGCCAAGTGAATCTTCACCTAGAAGAAAAGCGCTGAACATGCCCTTGTCTTCTTCACAAGGCATCAGGAAGCTTCTGCTGCTTTGCAGCTGCTGTCCAAGAGAAAGCTGTCAGCCCTTTGAGCACCAGAGATAGCTCCTCAGCCAAGTTTCAAACTGTCAGAGCAGCTGAGTGCTGAAGTTCCCTGGCCTGGGTTGATGACTCCCGGGAGAACTCTAGTGGATTGTAATGAGCAAGCAAGTCAGTCTCTCCTGAGGAAAGTGTACTTAACAGCAGACCTGAGGACCCTTTTTGAACCAGGAGTTACACCGCAAGCTGAAGGAGGAAACCATAAAGGATAGTTGTGAGAAGTTCTAGCCAAACTTGGAAGTTTTGCTTTGTCTGTCCAGCTTCGTCTAGTGATAATGAGAGTTTTTCATTTAAAGTGTGCATGAAGCTGAAGAGTAGCAGAGTATACTCAGGCGTGTGCAGGTCTCCCACCTGCCTGCCTCGGAAGTAGGTTTGGTGCAGTGGCAGTGCAGCGTGCTCATGACTTGGGTGAGGATTAATGTGCCTGGTCTACCCCTTACAGAACAGTTCTGATGTGGCTACTGCCGAGCTGCAGGGTGCCTCTGGGTGCCCGACACATCCACCTGGACACTGTGGGCTGGAGCTGCTGCCACTGAGCCCTGATTCATCAGACAGGCTGCTGCAAGGAGATGTCAACATGCCACTTGCTGCTGAATCGCTTGCTGGGGAGGACAGTTAACACCACACCTTGGCACAGTGATTTGGAAGGAGCTGCTGCCTCTGGGTAGAGGACCATCTATCAAGACCCGCTAGAGATGATGGCTACCAAGCCCTTGGTCAGTGCTGGAGCTCTGGCCTCTGCTTGCATGTGGATGGACATCTGTTAGCAAGGCTCCTTTGGCAGCTCTGACTCTTGAAAGAGATTGTTGCAGCTCTCAGGAATGGATGGTGGGGAGGAAATTCTCTTCCCTTTTCCAAAGTGAAGGAGGGAAGAGTTCTGGTTGGCTTCTTGCCCTAGACCTCAGTGGATGTAAACCCCAGTTCTGCTGTTGCTGTGCTCCCTGTTGGTATCAGCCTCAAAGCACTTCATCTTTAGTTCTGACTTGCAGGATGTTGGTGACAGATCTTTGTCAGTCACCCCTGGGTTCTGTTACTGTGTGCGTGGAAGGTATTCCCCTCTGAGTTCAGTAGGACTCCCTGTGTGAGTGGAGCTATCCTTTTTCATGTATGCTATCCTGACTTAAAATGGGTCTCCTCAGGATGCTGAGGCAGGAAATGCAAGATCTGAAGCTCTATATCTGAAGGAAAAGATGTGTGCTCTAACGAGCTGGTAAGCTTGGACCTGTCAGTTCAACGCTAATCTATTTCTGTTACCCAGATGCCTGATGCTGCTCTAGCATCTCTTGAAGTATAAAATGCTTCCTATCAGATTCAGTCAGTTGAACTTGACCAAGAACCTCTTCCTTTGAAGAATTAAGTTCATGCACTGACACTCTGCGAGACGTGGTCTCCTGTGCTCTGCCTTCTGGTGTGAAGAACTCTTGTTTACCTCAGACTTCTGTGACCCAAGTGTCCTTGGTCTCTTGAACTGTCCATGCGATCTGGAGCACGCTACTACCTGAGTT
This sequence comes from Coccyzus lansbergi, assembly GCA_033558105.1. Taxonomy (NCBI): domain Eukaryota; kingdom Metazoa; phylum Chordata; class Aves; order Cuculiformes; family Coccyzidae; genus Coccyzus; species Coccyzus lansbergi. Next base: position 359,290 of record JAUMJK010001084.1, read on the forward strand.
GAGCCACTTCTTGGAAGAGTGAATATGCTCTGTATAAACAGAGCAGAATTCTTCTGGTAGCAGAGAAACAACACTAATTGTCAAGTCATCTCTGTAACTGTGTAAATATTTATTACTGTATTTAATATTTAATGTTTACATAACAAACTTATTTATTTTATAATTAAAATTTTTACATAATGTAATCATGGTAAGGGTTTTTTCTTGCTTTTGGGAGTACATGTAAACACTTGAAATTAGAGCTTGGTTTCTTCAAGGCAGGAATTTTAACACTTAAGAGCACAAAGTATGGATGTGAAGAACAAGAGCTATGTGTGTGATGTACAAAGTTGGTTTTCTCAGAGTGCAGGTTGCCTGTAAACAAAAAAAAAAGCAATTGTCAGTCTCTGTTTCAGTAGGAAGTTCATTAAGTTCAGCTACCAAGGGATATTTTAGTTATGGATTAGGGAGGGGTTAAGTGAGTTGCCTCCTTGGGAGCAAGGTCTCAAACTGAATTTTGAGCAAATGAGTAGTCCTTTGTGCTGGACAGGAGCTGGGAATATTGAAAGGGCGAGAGCTTTTCATCTCTGTGTGGTCAGAGAACTTGGACAGTGGCTTGAAACTGTCTTAAATGAATGAGGAAAGGCAGAGTAACCTCAGGCCAGTGACACTTTAAACAGAAAGGGAGCCTTGGCCTCTGCAGTCTGCTTTGAGTTTCCTTTCTGCCCTGGGTAGTTATTAGTCTAACTCTGTGCTAATGTTCCCTCTCAACACTTAGGGCAGTGAGTTGGCATTTAGGTTCACAGTTGCCATATAAAAGAGGGTTGAGGGAGTGAGATTGGCTCTAAAGTCATGGTTATAAAGCTGATCAAGAACCTTGTTTTGATGACCATTTCTTAAAACCATCTTTAAGAGATGTTACTGGCTGGGGCTTAACTTGAACTAGAGAACTACCCAAAAATAGCAACTGAATCCAATTAGAACCCAAGCTGTGTAACTGGTGTGGTGTGTCTTGTCCAGAGCAGCAGAGAAACATTTCCCTTGGTCTCTAGAGCGAGCCAGGCAGCCCTCAGACTGGGAGCAGCATGTATCATATGTGGCTGAGGTGCAGGTAATGCATTACCACATCTCCTGGGAAGATGGCAAGACTTCATTCCAGGGAACCTGCTTCATTACCAAAGTAAACAACCCTTCTCTAAGCAGCTTTTTCACAGACATTAGAGCTCTGGCAAGAAAAGATGTTTCTGTTGGTCATGCCAAGCTTTTTGCTTTGCAGTAAACATGCTCAATCTTAGTGGTAACTGCACTGTAGCTTGGTGAGGCTGGGGTTGAGCTACAACTCCTGTTTCAAAACAGAGAGACTCTGCTTGCAGAAGCTCTTCTGTCTCATGTTTCTGGAGTAAATAGCAGGGTTTCTACTTGATTAGGTGCACCAGTGGTAGCATAGGAAACTGAGTGGTGCTTGCTCTTTTCCTGCCCCATTTAAAAGCTAAACAGGAGCAAAGCTACTAGTGTTTGTCCAAATTCTGTGTTAAGGGTTTTTCATGGTGGTGATGTTCTGGCTTGGACTTGAGCTCATATTCGTAATCAGGAAGGACAATCATAGCTGAGTGCCCTTAGCTGAGAGTTTGGAGTGGAGGGCAGGTTTCATAGAAGACTTTTCTCCTCTCTTGAGGGTTTAGGTTAAAGACAGGTTTCTGAGAGGTGAGGCAGAAAGAAGCTCCCTTGTAGAGGTGACCTTTGCTGTGGGTCAGTCACATCAGCCTTGCTATGATGCTAGCCCAGCTCAACCTTTTCTGAGCCCAACAGCTTAATACTTTTTAGGGATTTTTCCGTGCTGGGTGAATGTGATGTTTGCTGAGGGAATTACTTTAAGAAAATTAGTGCAGAGAATAGAGAGCACATCACCCTGTCCAGGAGTGCTGTACATACATGTAGATTTAGAACTCAGTAGAGCTTTGCATGTAGAAAAAAAATTCATAGTTACATTTTTTTATCAGTTATAAGTTCTAGGAAACAGTAGTTTTTTGTTTTCCACCTGAGCTATGGCCCTAACTCATAACAGGTTGCTTGCAACAGGTTTGATGCACAAGCACCATCCAGATCTACAGTGTCCAATAGGTCAGTCACTTAAAAACCACAGATGGTGGGTGCAACTGTGTCTGGGAGTCTCTTGCTGTCCAAGAATACTGTACTTGTGTGAGAAGCAAATCTGATCAGTTGCAGGGCAAGGCCGAAGATCGTTTTTATTGGTGATTCTGGCCAGCCAGGTCTGTTCTTTGGGATACGTACATTCTCTGGCTTTTTACCTTCACCACAGAGTTCCCTTAGTTCTGCTGGGTTTCTGTTGTCATGTCTTATTAGTAAGATACATCCCCAGCGTGATCGACGTCCTGGTGGCAGTTACTTAAACAGGACAGTTTCTGTGTCCTTGTTAGCTGTAGATGCCTTGACTGAAACTTGCAAGAGTCGCCTTGTGTTCTTGCACAATTTTGTGCATGCACGGCTGATTATGCAAGGCATTTTTGATATCCAGATCCGTATCCAGGAATTCTGGTAATGTGAGGGTCATGTGTGCTTCCACAATTCCTTCCTCGTTCCCAAATGTTTTGTTCTCTGTGATTATTGCATTTTGTAGGGAAAATGACAGCTTCTCATGTTTATCGCATATTTATGGGGCTTTTGAGTGTTTTGTGGTTGACTACGAGCAGAGCAGTCTGCTGTCTCCTTCCAGACTGCTCCCTTCTCTCTCCCTCCTCCCTGTGTGGCCCTTTTGCCTCAGAGCAGCAGTAGGTGTCTGCTGGACCTTGCAGGAAGTTTTACAGTTCTCCAGAGCAGTGATGTTTTCTTGGTAAATCCAGGCACACGTGGACACCTATGAAGGTACTGGCATAGGCTACAAGGGTCTTAGGCAGTGATTTGATGACATTTCTAGCAACTGCTCTAAAGTTCTGCATTCATAAAATAACCATGGATACATTTTATATCAATATACTACCCAGACTGTTAGCGTTACAGATGCTTTTTCTGAAAAGGTTTTCTTGATTTGCTGAAATGTGTCTCGCTTCACTGAAGAGTGTGGCAGTCACCTGGCTTTTGAGGCATTATCATTGATAGGAAGCGATGACTTTGTGTCCTTGGTGACAGTGGAATGCAGGGAGTGAACATGTTCCCGGAGCAAGGGCCAGTGTTGGTGGTGAAGTCTGTTCACACGACGTCAGTGGACAGAGGGTCAGACAGCCTTTAATAAGCAACCTTTGATTCCTTCTCATTTTGTGAACAAAGCCGTACATTCCTATCGTTCCTTTTCTGGTTACACCTTCTTCGAGCGAGTAATCCTCATTTGCTGCAGGTCTGGCTTTGCCTGTGACTCCAGAGTTTGCTTGGTTGAGACAGCTACACTTCAGAATGTTAGAGGGGAAACAACTCTTGTTTGCTTACTGTGGACCTAGGCCCAAAGCCAAGGTCGTTGTGCCGTTTTTAACCCAGGGAGACCTATGAGGTGGGGCATCATAAATCCAGGGTAAAGAAATGCTTTCAAAATACACTTTCCTAGTATGTAGAGTAGTGGTTATTCTTGAGAAAAACTGATTCCTTATTCAGAAAGACAGGTCTTTTTGTCTCATTCAGAAAAAAAACCCGCTTTGCAGCTCAGCATCTTTTGACTGAAATAATTCAGGTTGTTCTCTTTGCATTTTGGGAAAGAAGCAAAGCTGAATAGTCTGAGAGTCTGATCTAATCCAGCATTTCTGATGTGTCTTGACCTAGACGTCATCCTCTAACACCGTGCGGGTCAAGTCAGATAACACTATCACTGCTCCTGACCACTTTTGGGTTCTTTCCTATTAGTGCTTTGGTCCAGACCTCAGAAGATAGCTTTCTCCTCCGAGTGCAATTTTCCTTACACAGCTGGCAGTGAATTTGTATTTGGGCGTGGGACAGCAGCCACTTACAGCCTGGATTCTGGGTAGTCCTTGGATTCTGGTTCATGGATGGTCCTTGGAACCCACTACTCATTGTAAGATAAGGAGGCACACATTTTAGCATCAGTTACGTGCTTTTTGCTTAGGGAAGTTAAGTCTCTTCAGCACTGTAGGTAACTAGTTGAAAATGGTGGAAACAAGTGACTTTTAGGTGTCTAAAGTGTTGAATGTATTTTAAAATATCTCTATCAGAGCACCCACAGCTCCTGACTGTGTAGGCCTGAGCACCAGTCTGGATCATATGATGTGCTGTCGGATCTGCATTCCACCCCTCATTTCACTGCTAGGATGGCAGGGTGAGTTACTGGTGATGGAACAGGAGCTGAACCTTGTAGCTGTCCCAGGTTTTAGCCACAGGCTTCTCTTCCTGTTGCATTCTTTCCCTTCGCATTTCTATGCAGTGTGATTTATGTTCAGAAGTAATTAAAGGCGCACACAGAAAATGTAGGCAGAAAGAGTTGCAAATGACACTTTAAAGTATAATTTCCATAGGCACAGAGTTAGCGTGGCTCCTATGGGTATCTGTCTGCGTGGCTTTCATGCCCTATCTGTCTCCTTCCAGTCAGAAGAGGTGTTCCTTCTTGTGCTCAGAGATGATTTTTGTCAGGGCCAAAAGGCAGGCACCTCTTGGGTGCAGCAGAATGGAGCAAAACCAAACTAAGGTTCAGGGCAACAAATGTCCTATCAGGTCCGAGTCTGTGTTATGGTGAAAGCTTTTCAAGAACATGAACAGTTTGTGTGTCTTGATCTAGATGTTCTAGGCGTTAGGTGCTGGTGTATTGCCTGTGAAAGCAGCAGTTGGGATTGCAGCTGGGAGGGCAGTGAAGTGGGACGATAGAGTGACAGAGAGAGTACAGTGGGCCAGAATACATGCAGGGTTTGGCAATGACTCTCCAGCAAATTCCCTACCACGGAAAAAGAATAACTTCCCTTCCAGTTATAAAAACTTCCCTAGGCCAATTCCTGTAAGCTCTGTTAGCGCCTGTGAAGGAACCCTTAGCATGCTAAATTCAACCAATACCGCTCTTCCCACATTAAGGAAGGACATGGCAAAGAATATTAAGGAATATGAAGGAATAGTAAGGAATAGCTCCCAAGCTTGGTGAGTGCACACCGTAGTGCCAGCATTTCAGTACCCTTTGCAGGCTCAGCAGTGGGTACCTCCTCCCTGTATTCATTGGGATAGAGTCTGGATGGGTAATGCACACAGTGATCTGGGTAGAAATAGAAACCATTGCCAGGCCCGTGAGCAGCTTCTGGTAGCAGCAAGAAGAAAAGGATCCCCTGAGCACGGCTGCACACTTTTTCTCAGTCAAATTTATGGTCTTTATAAGACACCACATAGAGAAGATATGTTGTCAATAGTGACTTAGCTGTGCCTTTAGAAGGTAAAGCTGAGATTTGAAAGAAGACCTAAGGTCCATATGCAAAGTGCTCATCAGTTTCACATCTCTAAGGTGCACGAAAACCGCTTGGTGCTGCCACTTTCAGACAGATAGCCAGGGAAATTTTGTGTTTGGAGAAGTCTGCAGAGGTGAGGGTAACTTCCCTTGCAGTGGGAGACAGGCAAGGATTGCTTTTGTGCCTGGTCCTTGGATTTCTACTTTTAAAAAGAGAGGGAAAAAAGATCCTTAGCACCTCTTCTCTGTTCTGTGTCTATCCCAGCAGTGCAGACTGGAATCAAACTGGTTTTTCTGTGGGCTAGCATGATTTACCTAAGAAATCAAGTAGTGCGGTGCTAACGAGCAGGCAGTGCGAGGCTCAGCAGCCCGTATCTGTTAGCAGTAGTATCACCAAGACAGGTGGTAAGTGGAGGTGAGCGGTGGCAGCAGGGAGCTTGGTTAGCCAGCAGTGCTGCCTGACTGTGGTCCTAGGAGGATCGCAGGGGGAGCATTGGCGATTGCTTTAGCAGGAGCTCAAGGGAAGCAGGAGTGTTACAATCCCACCCGTGTGCTTTAAGACATGATCGAAGCATTTCGTAATTCTCTTTGTCGAGATTATCTTGGCTTGTGCTAATAGCTGCTTTCGTTCTAAAGATGTATGTAGGTAACCAATGCCTTCCCAGTGCTCTGGAATACAGCTTAAATATATGCTTTGGATTTGCATCTTCCCCTCTGTTCAAACCTTGTTCCTGGTTTTGCCACATTCTGGAGCATTCGTAAGCCATGCTCGGAACTCAGCATTTTGTCTCAGAGATGTGTTTCGGTCCCCTCTTTGCTGTAGAGTATGTCACATAGAGCTGTCACACGCGGAATCCTGAATGGGAAGGGGATGAATGTTGCCACTGGAATAACTGCTCTGCTGTTGCACAGCAGTCTCTATGCACCCCACTCATATATCCCAAGGGACTGTGCTGCGGTTCAGCACTGGGATACAACATCCGTGCTCTCAGTGGTGCTGAGGGGATGCTCCACAGAGTGGTAAACTTGCAGTGAAACAAGGCAGCTCATGATTTCTTGGGGCGAGCCCATTAATGAAATAATGAAGTAGTGTTCTCTTCGTCAAGTGTTCCCAAGTCGAGCCTTTCGTCCTCTTGCTCCTATTCTGCTGCAGCCATACCCTGTCTGAGCTCAGCCTGCAAGCCAGTCTGGAGGGAGCTCTTTGGAAAGCAGCCAGCTTGGTCTGCCAGGAGATTGGATCCAGTTGCATCAGCATGGGAGCAGGAATGCTCCCAAGGCTGGTGCGACCTGTCCTGACTGGTTTTCCCAAAGCTCCTCCCACAGGAGCTCCAGCTAGGACATCCACTTACCTCACCAAAACCTAGGTGATCCAGGGATCCTGAAAGTAGAACAGCTGTTACCTGGCAAAAGTAGGCAAGGGATTAACCCTTCCCTGGGCTCCAAGCCCAGTGACAGTGAAGTGATAAGTGAAACAACTACCAAGCTGTACTGTCTTTCACCGTCATGGCTGCAGATCTATCGCAAATGAACATCTAGCCAAACAAGGATGAGCCAGGCCCTTGTTTAGTGGGAGATGAAATCAATCATTCTGTGCTGATTAACAGCTGAGAGTACAGATAACTTTATGGAAAGCACTCTAGCCTTTCAGAAAGGACGTCTTGGACCGACTGCTTTGTGCAGGGTTATCAGAGCTTGTGACTTCACTGTGACCCCTTCCCTCACAGAGGGTGTTTCAGGGAGGAAACTGTTGTAGTTTTGGTGTTTTATCTTAGTGGTGTTTCACTATGAAGCTTTGCAGGAGTTTAAAATACCTTGTATGCATATTTGTACAGGTGCACATCACATCTAAGTGTCTACAAATGCTTGCACTGGTGAGGACTGGATGAGGCAGTCCCTCAGGGGCCAGTCCCGTGAGATGTGTACTGGTGTGTGGTGCAAAGGGCTGGCTTCTGATGTGGAGGTGTAGCTTGGGAACCTGCAATTTTAAACCTTCCAAGGACATTTATGGCCTCTAGGACTAGAAGAGATGAAGTTCAGCGTATGACCTAAATGTTGACCTAAATGTTAACTTAGAGGCTTCTGAGAATAACATCTTACTTTATTTCTTCTCCTAATTTTTTAGAATCAGCGTTGTGACTTGGGAGGCCTGTCTGCCCACTGTCACGTGGCTTAAACTGGGAGCCCGAGACCATCGGTGAGAAGTCATCTTCCACGTCCGCAGGTAAGTTTCCATCTCTCATTCCAGGCAGCACACTAGCGTGATGTGGGCAGATAGTCCAGCCCAGCTGATCTCAGGTGCTCTGAAGGAAGTAGGACAGGCAGCAGACAAACCCTCAGGACTGTTTATGAAATATTCCTATGCAGTAGCTCCCAATCTGGGTGTAGGGAGGCTCACAGTTACTAGGGGGGGAGGAAGCAGAGTTGAGGGGAGGCAGTTTGCTACTGATGCCACGACCTATGCAAAAAGATGCCTGACAGTTGCCCCTTCACCCCTCTACCTTGCTAATGACTACTGGAAAAGCTGTCTCTGATGCAAAGCATCTGGCATGACTCTGTAGCACAGACAGCACTGATTAAACAGATGGTATCACGCACAAGCACGGCTCAACCAGCAACCTCGTGCATGTCTTGGGGAGAAGCAGGATATGCCACACCAGAGAGTGCTCTGCATTGGGTTGTGTGCCCACACGCCTCCTGTGTGGCCTGGCGTGGCGTTTCTGCCTGGCCTTCTGGTGCATGCTCGCTTGCAGCCCACAGAGCAGAGGCACAATGCTGTGCCTCACTGCAACCCAGAGGCCTGGCTGATGTGACTGCGGCCACTGAACACCCTGACCGGACACTGGGCAGGAGAGAGCCACTGGAGGTGCTTTTTTACTTCCCTGCTCTACCAGGATGGGTTTATCCGCCTGGAGTGTAGCCTCCTGGGTTCCTCTTGTTCCTCCTTCCTGTAGTACCTGTCCTGTTGGCTGTGTGGTACCACTAGGTGTGTGAATAGTGGTTCCCCTTATATGTGTGCCCTTCTGAGCTGTGAGTTGGGCGTGTTTCCCCCAAGAGACCCAGCTCTCTGCTTTCCCTCCCTTAGGAAGCTGGGATTGGTGATGCTTCACACCTTTAGCCATCCTTTTTTACCACTCTTTGTCAGAGCTGTGAGACATACTGTGCTTCTCAGAGAAGCTGCAAAGCTAAGTGTGGAGCTCATCCCTGGCATGGACAAAGACCTGACAGTTGCTGGATCTCCTTCTGTGTGTGCATTTATAACTTTTGTAGTTCACTTTTGACCATTAAGGGTCCCATTCGTGCAGCAGCACTGCTCTGATGTCCTGGCTCAGCTGTGGTGTAATGGCAATGACTCTCCTGGACCTCTTGGCTGTCTCCTTTAGGCTTATGCTTCCTTTTTGTTCAAAGCCGTGTGTTCTTGGCTGTTGCTGTGAGGGAATGATTGGCTGGAGATGCTGGGAAGATGCAGGCAGGTTCTGCAGTGTCTGGGCTGTTACCTCACCCTGGAGCCTTCCTTGAAGAGATTAAGCAACCAAGACCTCATAGCACTGGCAGCAATAGCACTGTGTGACCTCCTTTGAGAGCTGCAGGAAACCAGCGACAGGGCATTGACCATTACCTCATGCTTCTGTCAGCCCACGTGGCTCCTGGGATACTGTAACTTCCAGTGCATAAACCAGGCTCCATCTATCCTCTGTCAGAAGTTTTAGAGGGATCAGCACTTATTCGCTGAGCCTAAAGGTTCTTCCAACAAAATTGGAAAATACTAGGATTGCAAGAGTTAGCCTGGGGATTTCAGCCCACTCCGCACAGCCTCCCAGAGAGGTTTCTTTTCTCCTCTAGCCAGGTGAGAGGGAGACAAATCCTCTGTTGGTGCAGTGCCCTGAATACAAACCTGTTTCTTCTCCACCTCCCAGCTGATGAGGTGATGAGCTACCGCTTACAAATGGGGCACCAAGCCAGGCTTGGAGGGCCAGGCTCCCTGTTCACATTGGCTTCCGAACGCACTCCCACAGCTGCTACCAGTGCTGGTGCAGCCAGCACGTGGCTGCCTGTGTGTGCTACTGGGTCCAGGCCGTTTCTGGTATCCCCGTGTGAGTCCCACCTGTCAGAGCGTAGCCCCCAGAAGGGGGCCTGTTGAAGGTCTCCGTCTCAGGCCCAGAGGTGTGTCCTGCAGCGTCTTTGGTGAGCCTAAAACAGGAGGCAAGGAGAAATTGCCATGAGAAATGCTGTGCAGTCATTCATTCCCAGCCTGCCACTGTGGGTTTGTTTCTTTCAGCATTACCAAGGCAGTGTGTGAAGTCTCTAACTGGTTCTCACCCATCCACTATTTCAGGATCTAGGTGTATCTACTTAGTAGCAAAAACTTATATAGGTTAATTCCCACACTCCCAATGAATGAATCATTAAGGGAACAAAGAAAGCTGCCTCCTTTAAAGTATCACTGCCACCTGCATTGAGAATATACGCCCAGGTTTACCTGTGCATATTTAACCCCTTATCAGAGCAAGGAAACGACAGTCAGCTCTAGCACTGGCTGTACCTCTGACATGGACGGCAGGAGGAAATGTGCTTGAAAGCGGTGCAATAAAAAACTCAAAGACAAATGAAAAAGAAAACAAACTTCCATGGATTCATTAACTGCACAAGTAGACCTGGCCAGTGGTGTGTTCCACCTCTTGCACCCTTGGGTTTCCAGGCACCTGGAGGAGGAGCGCTACCCTGCAGAGATGCTTAACATCTGGCAGAACTGGGCTGGAAAAGTGCACTTCCCACCAGGAGAGCCTGAAAGCCTCGTTGCTGGTAATTGCTGACCAGTTTTGAGTGGAGCAGCTGATAGTCAAAGCCAAAGAGTGCAGTAGCTTCCAGGGAGACCGAATTGTTTCTTCCTGAATGCAAGTAAGAACGGCATCCCTCTCAGCTGAGAACTGCAGACTGGCTGGATCGTGAGGGGGGAGCGGGTCGTCTCCCTCTCCAGTGTGTTTTTTCCCACTTGATTAGTTTGTCAGTGTACAGTCTGCAAAGAGGTGTGCCCCAGGGATGTAAAGGGAGATAAGCACAGACCCGCATTAGCACATGAAAGAAAAAGCAGTGGGAGCTTCCAAAGGATGGCAGAGGTTCAAAACCTGCTCGCAGAGGCACATAGTTGTGGGTGATTGCTGCAGCACACTGCTCCAGCCGGAGGTGTGGCATAGCTTGAGATGAGAGCCTAGTAGAAAGTGAGTAATGCCAGTGCCATTCTTAGTAAGGAATCCTATTTTTAGTACGGATTGGCTTGGAATATGAATGGCTTTAAAGGAGAACTCTAGAGAGAGGTGCTGACTGCAAAGATGAAAGTGCAGCCTCTCTCTGAAAATGATCCCAAGATGCATGTCGGCAGAGACCCAGCGGCGTAGGCTCTTTGGCCCTGTGCTCTGCACTTGGGCTGTCCCACTCCCCTTAGATTCAGGCACCAGTGAAGGAAGGGCTGTGCAGCCAGGGCCTCCCCTTCATCTGCTGGGGAGGTACAGGCAGAACAAGACACGGAACAGCGAAAGATGGATTGATGTTCTTGTGATTGATCTAGCTTACCTGCAAGGGAGGAAGGACAGAAATCCCATCTTTTGTTTCCACCAGTGCGCTAAATATGGAGGGGAAGCACCACAGTAAAAATTTTCCAAGGCACCCGGTGCTGGGTAGTCCAAAGGCTTCAGTCACCCGATACCTGTGGAGTTGCTGGCACTGAAGGGACTATAGGGTCCAACTCCATTTGCATCCTAAGCTACACAGAAAATTAAGTCATGCTGGAGCAGTGGCTAGCGCTGCTATCAAAGGGTTTGCGATGCTTGGGTCGTTTTAAGCAACTTGTTGTCTTTTGGGTGTCAAGTATGTTTGACAGGTTGGCTCATTCTAGAGGGGGTGATGGGGCGTGTGCCACACGTGCTGTGCTATAGCACTGCTGAGTTTGTACAGCCCGGCTTACTCGCGGCAGGAAAGAGACTGAGGGGAGTGCTGCAAAGGTTTCTTCCTTTCTCTGGGAGAAGAGATTTGCCTTGGAAAGGCTGTGGTCTGTCCTGTTACCTGTGGTGGTTGGCAGGGGTCAGCCACCTTTACTGATCCACAACAGTCACAGCTGAGGCCCTTGAGTTGTTGTAGCAGTACCAGTACTGTCCATAAGGAAGGAATGTCACCGCATGCATTGCTGAGGTACAGTGCCGTCAGTCAGGGCTGTCAGAGGTACCAGGGTCAAACAGCCATTCCCATCCCAAGCTGTTCTCAACACAGTTGTTAAAAGCCAACTCTGGCATGCTCTGCTTCCCCCTGCCGCCCCTATATGCCGTACACTCCAAAGCTCTGCTCCCTCCATCACCTCCCCAGTGCTGGAGCAGACAGTCCAAAGCCTTGGAGCCCAAATCTGCTTCACAGTGCATCAAAAGCAAAACCATCTCCGGGTGCTCTGTGTAGGTGTAAGAGACTTTCTGCAGCTGTGGCAGGATCCCAGGTTAACCAGAGCTTTGAAGTGGCTCTGCCTAGGCCTTCTCTCCATCACCAGCTCTCCAAAGAAGACAACAAAGCTTTAAAACTGGTTATATTGGAACAAAAACTGGGATAGTTTACTTCATACTTCCAGGATAATTTCCTCTCTGCCAGTTCAGTGGCTCTGGGTTGCAGTAAACTGCACAGTCTTTTGTGCCCCACAGGAGACTCAGAACCTCTCTTTCTTGTCTTTGGAGTCTAGCCCATCCTAAGAGCAGTCTGCTTTTCCCAAAGAGCACAGCACCCAAATAAGAGACAAAAAAAATAAAGCCGATACTGTCTTTCCCCATGACTCAGGAATGGGCAGTCTGGCTGGTGGTTTGTCCATGTGCTGCAGACATGGCTGTGATTTCTGAGGATCTGATTCCTGACTCATCTGTAGAACATCTAGAAATTTTGGGCAAATATCCAGGGGCCTCACAGTCTACCTGTACACAGCAGAAAAGGAGAAATAACAAAACAAAACTCTCTCATCACTGTCGTATTGCCATACCTCTGAGACCCAAGGTGCCTTCCAGAACGCATCGTGCTGTAAGAGCAGCTGTTCAGATGCTGAAGGTAGAGAGATGTGAGAGGCAGCTGAGAACAACTCTTTAAATCACAGGTTGGAGTGGGAATAGCTTGGGGGCTTGTTTGGTTTTTCCCTTTCCTGTGTAGCACTAGAGGTACCATATGGGATTTCTCTCCTTCTCTGGTTGGCAACACATGGAGCAAAATTAGGGAGCTTAGTCTATGTGGCACTTACCGACCTCTGGCTGGGCAGTGAGGAGCCGTAGCCTGACTGAGACTGTGTCATCGAGAACATGTTCTTGTGTGCATAAGATGTGTGACTGTTCCCATTCAGATTTTGTTGACCCCTGCCCTTAGACAGCCAACTGCTAGGAGCAAGGACTCTCTTCAGGAGTCTGCAAAATGCCAGCTGTCGCTCAACAAAGGGGCAATCTGCTGCCATCTCTCCTGGTCTGCCCTGCCTGCCGTCAGCACAATGCAGTGTGCAGCACGTGGGACCCTGAGTGACCTCCCCACTGTTAACACGTGCAGCCGCAAGAGATAACCAGAGTTCACGTGAGCAGCTTCAGGAATGTCAAACAGTGGGTGTGAGCTGAAGGCGTGCGTGTTAGTTGCAGAGGTAAAGAAACACAGTTTGATGCTTCAACTACTCTCCTTAGGTTAACGTGTAATCTCCCATGGGGAGACTCTGCTGGGGAAATGGTGCCCTTGGATCCGGTACGGAACCTCTCCTCTCCTCTCTGACCAGGATTACAGGTGGAGGTGCCTCAGGGACCATACTGCTTCTCTCCTGATCAGAAGCAGATCTGGGAGAGCAGTCCAGGAAGAAAGACATGTTGCAGAACTTGGAGAAATGGGAGGAGAATGGTGCTTTGTGCACCAGTGAGTTTGACTTGGAGATGCCAGAGCATTTATGGCTAATCTGAATGTCGCAGTGTGGCAGTGGTGCTGCTTGACCTTCCTCTGCTCTGAGGAGTGAGCTGTGTGGCCAGACCATGTTTATTACAACACTGCAGCCAGACAGCTACAAGTAGTATGAACATCGGGCAAAAATGAGATCAGGAGGCCCCGTGAGAGTGCAGCTGCAGGTTGAGATAATGCTCAAGCAAAACCATTTGATCTGGCTCAAACAAATATTCTGGAAATATTAACATTCTGTGAGGCAGTGGAGGCATCGCTTAGCTTCCTTTTTCCCTCCCTCCCTCCCTCCCTTCCTCCTACTTACAGGAGAAGGTATTGCTCAGGAGAAAGGAATGAGGAGAGCCCAAGACCCAATCTCCTGATATGAGCGAGAGGGCCCATCCTACAGAAAGACACATGCTCTTCCATCAAGGTGGCTCTGTGGTTCTTGGGAGAACAAGGCAAGTCAGGGATTGTGGCTTGAGCCAGTCAAGGAATGAGCTCTTTTCTGCATGAGTGGGAAGGACCCGAAGCTTCTCAGAGGTGGTTGAAAAGTGTTGTGAAGTGAGGGGATGTTCAGAACATCGGTGGTGGAGTGAGCAGGCCGCGTGTGCTGGTTTTAATGCAGGATGCAGGCACATGTGCAGGAGGTGGGCTTGGCCTCGCTAGAGCTTGTCCGAGGCCTGTAGAGCACCCACTGCTTCCGAAGGCTGGCTCAGAGTTGCGCACAAGTCTCCAGACATTTTTGGTTGCTATTTCACTTCCTCAAGCCCAGTAGATTCTGCACTGGCCGAGGACTCTGCATTTGGTTTGGGGGTGTTTTTTTATCTTGTGAAACAGAAATCAGTCTGCTAGAGAATGAAGCAGTAGTACCCGTGTATCTTGGTGTGCTTGCATGTGCTCTCCCACATGTACACAGACGTGAGTCATCCATGTAGCAAGCTGGACCCAGGTAAGGAAGGGTCCTGTGTGCACTTTAAAGACCCAGGCACTGTCCTGCCCTGCAGTGGTTCAGTTCTGCAGAGATGCTCGTGCCTGCTGACAGAGAGGGGCAACAAGGGGAAACTGTCCCTTGCAGGCCAGTCTCCTGCGTGCCTCAGGCCTCAGAAACCATACAAAGCTGTTGCTGCCTTGAGTGAGCAAAGCCAGAAACAGATCTCTTGGTTCCTTTACCCTGGCTGCACCGAGATATTTCAGGCATGCATGATCTAATGACTGTGCTGCAGCCGAGAGGTGTGGTGGAAAATCTGGTTAAGCATGCTGGCTGGGCTGCTCTGTGGATCTTCAGCTGGGACATGCTGTATGACACAGCTCAGCACTGTCAGCACAAGGGAGGCAAGAGAGTTTTCTCTCTTGCTTCGGCCTGAAGAAACTGTGGTTTTCTATTTTTCCATTTAATTGGTCCAGAACTGGGAAACTGTGGCAAAAATCTTAGCAATTTTCTTGTGTAACAGTGACAGGAGCAGACAGACTGATGGCTGACTGTTCATATGGGTTCCCTTCTTGAGGTCGCAATTCTCCGTTCCTGACAACTATTTCCATTGCAGTGCATAAGTGAGGGTTAATAGATTCACATTGAAAGGGAAGAGTGTGAACACACAGATGTTTTAAAAACAAATGCTGTGAAACAAGGCCTCTGAGCAACCACCATTAGAGAAGAAAGGCGAAGGAGTGTTTTCCCATTCAGGAGATGGAGTCACATCTTAGGAGCCAGTTTTTTCAGATACATCAGGCTTCCACGGGTCTGCCAAGCCAGATTATTACAGGTGCTCCCTACCCACATGTTTATATTGTAGTGCTCGCAATCTTGATGGTTCCTGCACATGAGCTGTGTAAATTCTCTAGGCAATGTTCCATTTTGAGTGGTTTTTTTCAGAGTGTTGCTGAGGGAACATTTCCTGGATGAGACTACCGTGGGCTGCCTCATCGCTTGGCTGGTCACGCAACACGTGGGGATGAGGCTAGGGAAGACCCATTTGCTGCTCATGACAAGGGTTTTGCTGCCCTGCTTACTGATAGCCAACACAGGAGCTCTGCTGCTATTAAAGGCTAAAATTTATGTCTCTTTCCTCTTTATCCATAATCTCTTTTATTTGGCTTAACAACACAGGTGTTAATAGTGAAGAGGAATCATTAAAATCAATCGTGGAATTATTATAGCCCCAACAACATGAACTGTCCTTGTGCATAGAGCACCAGCGTTACCTTTTCATACAAATGAATGTGCACTGTTTATATTGTGTTGCTATTTACTGTGAGCAATGATAATAACTGGGCTGGGCAGGAGCTGGATGGGTCATTTTCAGCTTGGATTCTGGAGGAGGTGAGCCTGCACGAGAGTTACCTGCCTCATCCTTTGTCAGTCTTCTCTTAATAATTCTTGAAGGCTTTGACTAATTTCTTCTCCTTCTGACACAGGGGCAGGAGCTTTTGTGGTGGGTAGATTAAGGGACAAAGGGCAGACATACCTGGTGAACACAGACACATTAATTCCACTGCTCGGAGAACAGCTTGTTTGGATTTAACCTCGGGAGATACTCTTGTCCTGGGTCCAAACCTTCCTGCAATTGCACCATGATTGTGACAACATTTTATTTAAATCCAGGGAATCGTTCTGTTTCAGCTGTCTGGACAGAGAAATTTGCATTTACCTTCCCAAACAGATATTCACTTACATATTTCACGTGCTTTGAGAAGCCAAATCAGGTCATGATTCCTGAGCCGATTCAGAGAGGAGGCACTTTGTTATAAGTGCTGTGCTCAGAGGTACTAGAGAGGGAAAGTCAGGAAGAGCTGCTTGTCTGTTCTGTACAATAGTGCAGCCATGCATATACACAATTCTGTCTAGAGAAAATGTGGATCCTAAGTGCTGTTAGCAGTTAAACTGAACTTATACAGGCCCTGTCCCTCAAGAATAAATCAGGCATTCCTCTTTTTCAGTTTGGAAGATGCAGGAGTTCACACAGCCATGCTGCAGACCTGTTTCCTGAGATGGCTGTCACACCTGAGAAGGAGAGGATGGAGCTGTTGAGTTACGGGATGGTGGTGTCTGCGATCTGTTTGCTCAGCTACCTTTAATAAAGTCCATGCCTGTGTAGGATGGCTGTGACCCTGCAGGGATGGACCGGTGGAAGTGAGACTCTTTTGAACGTGAGTAGAATCGCTTGAATACAGCAGTTTGTGTAGAATAAGTGTCTATATTTATCTGTTAAGGCTCTCCCACAGCTCCTCCAAGGAGGTCCAGATCGCATTGCAGACTGGTTTCTTGTCTCAAGACCATAAAGTTGTTCATGACTGTTACCACAACAGCAGGCAATCAGAACTCTAGGCTTTTTCCCTTTATGCAACACTACAGATGCCCAAATAAACATGCAACTTGCTTACAGTCATACAGTGGAAGCCAAAGAGAAGTGGTGTAGAGCGGTTGCTTCTGAATGTCAGTGCCATGTTTGGAGTAGCTTCATGAAGTCTTTATGGGAAAGCCCATTGTCATTGTCCCTGCACAAATGTCAGGTTTGTATCTGTAGGCGGTGATGCAAGGAATTAACTTCAACTGGTGGGAACAGTCCACTCTGGGAAGAGAAAAAATGTTACTGCATCCAACCCTAAAAACCACCAACTAAGTTGTACTGGAGTGCTGCTTGTGCACAACAGCACCTGCAAGGTCAGAGTGAGGTAAAACTTCACTTGTGATCCCAGTGCCGGTGAGGAGAGCTCTAGGTCACTGCTTTCCAGTTTATAGCCTTTAATTTCTCCAGTAAGTCAGTGTAGTCTCTTTTCCTCCCATTAGATGTGGAAACTGTTGGTCTGCTGTAGGCTTCTTTCTTTATCTCTCCGTGTCTGTGGATAAGTCAGATAAATGAGATGAAGTCTCGTCCACAATAACATCAGTAAAAGAGACAACATCCGCGACAAAAAAAATGATATTTACTGGAAAACTTTGAAGCACACACCTGCCATAGCACCAAATGGATTTGCTAGGAGACTCATCATAGTCCCACTGAGTATTTCAAAGTTGCTTTTGTTCTTTACAGTTCAAAACATAAACTCACTTGATGCTTCTTCTGGGTTGCTCAATGTCTTTGAGCTCCCAGTATAACCAGAAGTCTTCCTAGATGGAAGTAGTATGAGACCAGGAAAGATTAAAAACAAGGCCAAATTACATAAAGGGAGGAAAGCAAAAGAGGGGAAGTAATAATAATAAAAAGTTTATTTTCTTTCCATAATAATATGTCAATTAGGGGCTTCCCCACCACCACTTAGAGGATGTGAGACAGAAAGAGGGAAGATGTACTTTAAAGGTAAAAGTTGTCTAAAATAGCTTTTATTTATTATCTTCCTGCTGCTGTGATTTTTGTGGGTTACTCAAAGATGAGATTTGAATGAGGAAATGTGTCAAAATCAAACACTCCTAGAAGTGCGCCTTTGCCTTGTACTTCTCATTGAATATCATCAGCCTAATTCCAAGCAAGGTGAAGTCTGTTATTTGACGTTCCCTGGAAGGCAAATTTTTATGCCAAATGTGAAATAAGAGGCTGTGATTTTTATTACCTGCTTTTCATCGGGAACAGGGAATGTGCAAATTAAACAGAACTTCCTGTTTCCAGCCTTTCAGCAAGTGCCTTTGTCGGTTTGTGTTCCTCTCTCATTGCAGAAGGGGAATAAAAAAGATGCACATGGAAAAGAATGGATGCTTGCCTTCCTATTATGTCTGCAGGAACAAGTGTCAGGCACGTCTGGACATGACATGATCTTTGTAAAGGCTTTGATTCACTACCAGGAGCACTTTATACCGGGACAGCGGTTGTTATTCTGGCCTGAACTCCCTGCTCCAGCCCTCAGAGTATGTGCCTCTGCTGCAGGGGTATCTGTCTTGGTTAGCCCCAGAGCAGCTGAGCTGCCTCAGTTTATAACCAAACAAGTTAAAGCAAAGCTGCATGGGTTTCACCTACCATACAGTGTGACCAGAGACGTGAGAACTTCATTAGTATCAGGTCTCTGGCTCACAAATATTCCCCTCAGACATTGGGTAGGCAGAGCTATTCTAGTTATCCCAGAGGCCCACCTACAAAAGGCTCCGCAGAAATGAACTGGGGTAACTCACAGCAGAGGGTGAGACCATGAGAATCAGCATTTTCCACTCCCTGCTCCTTTGCCCCTGCTGAAGGGACATCTTTGCCCTAGGCCTTCAATTTAGAGGTCTGCTTCAGTTTAGTGGAAGTTCTCCTGGGACACAGCACAGTGCTTGGACACTCAAGGTTTAGGCCCAGCTGCCTGGGTTTTGGAATGCACAGAGACAGAAATAGGAAGCAGAATGGAGGGGACAAGTCTTGCAACAGAAAAGCAACACCATATGTGACCAGGCCTTGGGTCTCCAGGGAGTATCCTGCTGCAACTGGGGTCAGCCCTGGCTCATGGTGCTTGTCTTGAGGAACCACAGGGGATGTGCTGCTGTGAATTTTGGTGTGGCACAGGCTTGAACTGCAGAGTTCCTGGGGTGGCATGACCAGGCTCTCTGTACCTGCCTGACACTGGCCTTTGTGGCACATGGTGGGTCAGTGGCACAACACGTCTCATGGCGCTGCCATCCTCTGCAGGCCCAGCAGGCCTGCTGCCGCCTCATGCCCTTTCCCAACTCCTGTGTCATGTCTGAGCTGCCCAGCCTCCCTCCCCATCAAGCTGTGCGTTTTGCTGCAGCCATTGGCAGGAGCATGGCAAATAAGCTGGTGTTTAAATGGCTGTTATTAGCCTTCAGAGTGACCCTGATGATGAAAGAGGGGAATCTCACATTCCTATCCACACTTTTGTTCCAGGGTGTCTGTCTGCATCCCAGAAAGACAAAGCTGCATCACTCGATACTGCCAGTGCTACCTGTTTGCAAGGAATGTCCCACCTTTGGTTTATAAAGAGATATTTTTACTAGGAAAAAAAAGAAGTCCACGCACTTTTGAATTGCATATTCTGTTCTCGCCGTTCCTGTGGGTTGTTATGTACCTGGTGCGTAAGCATTTGGCAAATGTTTGACGGGAAATGATAAGAGATAAGGAGGGTGATAACCTGCTGGTGCTGCAGCAGGCATGCCCCTGCCAGGCTGCACGGTAACTGCAAGGGTGTCTTTCAGCTTATCGGTTCGTAGGATGAGTGTGGTCTTTACTGCCAGGCTGCTTCTTGCATTTACTGCAAATCTGAGTATGGGAAATGCTGACGTTTATTCATTGCACTGGGCCTCATGGTTCAGACAAATCGGGTTCCACAGCTGGAGGAGCGGGAAGGGTGATGCTGCTGCTGTTAAATGCCGGCACACGCTTAGCACTGGCCGTTCTGGAATAGTAGCTCTTCCTTTCTGAGCCCATCCACTCTGGGAGAGAGCAGGCTGGGGAGTCTTCTCTCAGCGCAGTCCTCTGTGCTGTGCTGTTTGTTCCACTGCCATTTTGGAGGATATTAGCAGTTTCCAACCTACTCCCAATTCCACTGCCATAAAACATCCTTCTTACTCATGAAGTGGAATACCTGGAACCACCTTCTTGCCTCCTGGCTAATTACAGTCATTATCTGGCTAGACAAGCTTGTCATGAGATTAGAATCTTCTCACAAAACAGGGTCATCTCAGGAAGTTCTTGCTATCCGGTTTTGTGTAAATCAGTCACCTCTGCAGCTACAAGGCAGCGCAGGTTCTTGATTCACACGCTCCCAGGAGAGGAGCTGAAGAGCATTTCCACATCGGAGCTGCTTCCAAAGGCCCAAGACATTCCCACTGACCCCAATGGGGCAAGGACTGCGTCCACTCTCTTGCACCTGCTCAAGATGCTGGAAAAGCATCATCAGTGTCATGGCCTGGGTGTATCATTAATGCAATGAGGTCCTTTTTTTGTGTCTTTGAAGGAAATTCCAGCTTAAGATGCTAAACTAAAGAAAATTCAAAACACCGTTGAAGACCAAAGCTTCACTTTGCACTAACGTGCTAAGTGAAGCTTTGGTCTTCAACGGTGTTTTGCACGTGTTTTGCCCCTAACTCCATGGGACTTTATCTCAGTCTCTCTCAAGCCTGGATGTTTCAGTGCGCAGAGAATGTAGGTCTGTTTGTGCTTAGGCAACGGAAGAGTCAAGCACCTCTTACCTAATTCCCTTTCCAAATGGGCAAGCCCAAGCAATCCTTCCTCCCATAAACCTCTGGTGACACTGCTTTGCCCACTGGCCCCGAAGCCGCCTGCCATGCCAGGGAGCGGTATGTCACTAGTGCACTAAATAACTGTATTGCCTTTTAACAGGCCTCTGGCATCAAGGAAATTTATATGACCCCATGAGTGCTCCACAGCGGAAGTGCGTGCAGTTATAGGCTCCTGTATCCATAGCTACAGCTAAACAGAACACTCCCTTCATCGCTGTTGTAGCGACCTCAGTGACAGATGGTTCTGGCTTCCCATGTGTCTACAGTGACTCTGCTTGCGCCTGGAGATCCGCCTGGAGAAGGTGGTTCTCTTCCCAGCTACCAGCTCAATGTTGTCTCTGTGCAGGGATGGACTGACCAGCATACAAACTCTGGAGGCAAGAAGTTTCCTCATGAGTTTCTCTAGAAAGAGAATTGGGCTCTCCTGAAGAAGCGTGGTGAAAAGACAGGTTGGATGGGGCTTGGAGCCCCTGATCCAGAGGGAAGTGTCCCTGCCCATGGCAGGAGGTGGAAGTGGATTGGCTTTGAGGTCCCTTGCAATCCACAGCATTCCATGATTCTGTGAAACTGAACAGAGACAAAAGTGGCTGGGAACAGTGGAGCTGAAACAGCATGGTAATCACAGAATCATAGAATCACCAGGTTGGAAAAGACTTCCAGGATCACAGAGTCCAACCATTCCTATACACCACTAAACCGTGTCCCTCAGCACCTTGTCTACCCATCTTTCAAACACCTCCAGGGATGGTGATTCCACCGCCTCCCTGGGCAGCCTCTGCCAGTGCCCAATGACCCTTTCTGTGAAATTTTTTTTCTGACATCCAATCTGAACCTCCCCTGGCAGAGCTTGAGGCCATTACCCTCTCATCCTGTCCCCTGTCACATGGGAGAAGAGCCCAGCTCACTCCTCCCTATAACCTCCTTTCAGGGAGTTGTAGAGAGCAATGAGGTCTCCTCTCAGCCTCCTCTTCTCCAGGATAAACAACCCCAGTTCCCTCAGCCGCTCCTTGTAAGACATGTTCTTCAGCCCCTTCACCAGCTTTGTAGCTCTTCTCTGCACTCACTCCAGAGCCTTCTCCCCCAGGTCCTTCTCCTCCAGGCAGTTTCCAGCCAGGCTTCTCCTAGTCTGTAGCTGCTCAGGGTTGTTGTGCCCCAAGTGCAGGACCTGCCATTTGTCCTTGTTAAACCTCATCCCATTGGACACAGCCCAGCAGTCCAGCCTGTTCAGATCCCTTTGGAGCCTTCTGACCCTCCAGCAGATCAATGCTTCCTCTCAGTGTCATCTGCAAACTTGCTAAGGGAGCACTCGATGCCTTCATCCAGGTCATTGATAAAGATGTAATAGTGACTGTAGGGTGAAACGGCAAAGCAAAGATGTACTGTGAGAGCTGGAAGTGCTGCAGCCACCCAGGGGCTGGACTGTAATGAGAGCAACTGTGTGCAGTGAATGCTAGTTTTGCATTTTAATTGACTTTTACCATGCTGTCCCTTAATTTCCCAATCAGTAAATCGAGGGTAGTAGGCATCTCCTATACAGAGTGCTTTGGGATCTGCTGATGGGCAAATGCTAGATTAAAATATGGGTGGGTTTTACATGCCCCTGTGCCGGATCCTGGAAGCAGCTTCTCGTTCTCCAGCACAAGACACAGCAGCAGTAGAAGTCTGCTATGAACCAACATAGGGGGCTGGTTCTCTCGTTTTGCATATGAGAGTATCTCTAGGCCTCGCTGCAATACAGTGTTCAAATTGTACCTTGCAGACCAAATCAATTGTGTTCATGTGCTTTTCTGGGCCTTCAACCCTGTAAAATACCTGTGTATTTTGCAAGTCTGTGGTTGAAAATCCCAGAGATGTCAGTCTCTGTTGTACAGACCAGACTGAGGCTGGTGACCGCTAAGCTTTGAAAAAGAAAGTTCTTTCCTTTCAGTGACTGAGTTTCCTGCATTTCTGCAGTGTGAGGCTGTGAAGGTGAGTGTTCAGCAAAGGGGTTTGTGCACATGTACTGTGTGAGGAACCCTGAAATATTCCAGTCCATTACTCTGCACAGCAGGGGCAGGATAATTGCCAAGTCCTCAGGGCAGCAATTGGCTGCCCTAATCCTTTCTCTTCCTACTGCTTCCCTTACACATAACCATTCCAATTCAGCAGATGTTGAAGCTGGGATGCTATAGACGATAGTCTTCTCCTCTGAATCATCCTTAGAGCAGGCCCTATCCTGTGGAGGAAAGGAGGCAAACAGAAAATAGTGTCTGTGTGTGTAATGAGGCTGTTTCATAATCTTCCTCTGGGTTCTGTGCTGCAGCTGCACACACTGTGCTGTACAGCACAGGCTGCTCCTGGAGGTCAGTCTTGGGCCCAGGCATCTCAAGCAATTGCCACTGGCCTGCTTCAGTGCTACCAAGCCATTTGTGCTTTGCCTTTAGAGTGCAAAGAGTCAGGCCAAAAGAAGAGAGTTAAAACAAGAGAACATGAATAAAATGCAATTATATGACAAGTTCTTGTGAAAATTCTGTGGCACTTAGATGAAACTGCAGCAGTTTCTGGGGTTTGCAAATACGAGCAGACACATTCTGTGGAGAAAGGAATAATTCCTGCACTTGGGACAAAACAACCCTCTGCAGTGTTACAGACGAGGGGAAGAGTGGCTAGAAATTTGCCTGGAGGAGAAGGACCTGGGGGTGTTAGTTGACAGCCGACTGACCATGAGCCAGCAGTGGCCCAGGTGGCCAAGAAGGCCAAGGGCATCCTGGCTTGGATCAGAAACAGTGTGAGCAGCAGGTCCAGGGAAGTTCTTCTCCCTCTGTACTCGGCACTGGTCAGGCTGCTGCTTGAATCCTGTGTTCAGTTCTGGGCCCCACAGCACAAGAAGGATGTTGAGGCTCTGGAGCGAGTCCAGAGAAGAGCAACAAAGCTGGTGAAGGGGCTGGAGAACAGGCCTGATGAGGAACGGCTGAAAGAGCTGGGGTTGTTTATCCTGGAGAAGAGGAGGCTGAGGGGAGATCTAATTGCTCTATACCTGAAAGGAGGTTGCAGAGAGGAGGGGGCTGGGCTCTTCTCCCAAGTGACAGTGGACAGGACAGGGGGAATGGCTTCAAGCTCTGCCAGGGGAGGTTCAGACTTGATGTCAGAAAAAAATTTTCACAGAAAGGGTCATTGGGCACTGGCAGAGGCTGCCCGGGGAGGTGATGGAGTTCCTGTCCCCGGAGGTTTTTAAAAGACGAGTGGATGAGGTGCTGAGGGACATGGTTTAGTGGTGTATAGGAATTGGTTGGACTCTGTGATCCTGGACGTCTTTTCCATCCTTATGATTCTGTGGTTCCAGGGTTTGTTGGCTTTTTGGTTCTTCATTAAATGGAAAGCAGAAGCACTCTCTCTAACCCCCTTCCATCACTCTGGCTGCAGAGGCTCAGGACTTGACAGGGAGGCTGCACTGCTTGACTGGCACTCCTCCTCCTCCCTTGGAATTTATGCCGGGCAGCAGCGCCCCAACACAGACAGCCTGGTACTGCATCCCCCATTCTCATCCTTCTGGCCTGCATTAAGGACCTGCTTCTCAGGACAACACACCGTAGCCTTTCCTCTTCAGAGGGCAGGACCTCCTTGCCACAGCAGAGGGCTGTGCTCAGGGCTGCAGGCGCCCTTGTGGCCACAGCAGAAACCTCTTGCAGGCACCCTGAATGCAGCCTTCTCCTTCAGCGTTCAAATTAAACTGCATGCGTGGGCTCTCATCCTTGGGAGGAGGCTGGTCCGCTACATCAAGCTCTGCAGGCAGAACAGGCAGGTATGTTATTAATGCACTGCAGCTGGTCCTTTGTAAGTCATATGTGTATGATTTGTGGAGGAGAGCTCTTCCCCGCACCCCAGTTTCTCTCTCTGCTGTGGAAAAGAACAGCATTAGTTTCCAGCACTGCCTCAGTCAAAACGCTTGGGAGTCTTCAAAGGTTTTCTTGTTTTCTGGCATGCTACTGCCTTCTGTCTGGAGAATTTCAGGTTTTGCCTTGGGGCAACTGATCTCCCTGGGCCCTCCTCACTCTCTCATCACACGCTAAAGCCGGTCCCAAAGCCATGTGACAGAGGTGGGTAGCAGAGGATTGAGAAGAGTTAATGTCACTGCTGTAAAACCACAGTGTATTTGAGTGTTTGTTAGAACTTCATAAACTCTAAACCACTCTGGGGGTGTTGGAAATAGAGATAAATAAATTTGGGCAGCTTCGTAAGCCAACATTGCAGCTTTTAGTGGGTCTGAGAGTCCTCTTCCCTACTGGACCCTGTGTCACCACACTGAGATAGCAGCTTCCCCTGGGCTGGACATTGGGGTTTTGTGTCCTGGAGTATTTTGGGGAATGACCAATGACATCAGTGCAGCAGCAGTGGTCAAATATTTATTTATTTATGAGTCCAGGACCAAAGATGTTGCAGTGACGTGGTTGCATCCCTTCCCGGTGACCAGCAGTACTAGAAATCCAACTTGACGCACTAAGTAGAAAAATAAAGAAAGCAAAAACTTGCAACACCCAGGAAATGCTTCTGGGGCTGAGTCTGTCTTTTCGGGACAAGATATTCCCTCTGCTTGCTGACAATGCATGGTGCTGCCAAACTTTCTGTTACTCTGAAATCTTTTTGGAGAGAAACATCTCATCACATCCTGGCACCTCATTGTTGGCTCTTAGCTATTGCGAAATGTAATTGTGCCCTTGTCTGAGGGGCAGACAAAAGGAACGGTCTCCTTGGGCCAGGAAGTCACACCAAAAGCTTGCGTGTCACAGCAAACAGGATATACACTGGGGAAAGAGGAGGGGGAGGTTGGAAAAGAATGAGGAAAAGAGAAGAAAATCAAGACAGTGATGTAACATTCTCACTGTTCTATTCACTAGACTTTCATGATCCCTCTGTGGATTCTTTTAGGGAATTTTTGAACCCGTTCATACTTCTGATTTTCACTGCTGGCTGTCGCAGTGGGTTCCACCGGTGAATGGTGCACAGAAAAGTGAATGATGATGGCCCCAATGAGCCCAGTCAGGCAAATCGCAGTGTGAAAAAGCTCATCTGTTTCACAGCTGCAGTCTAGTAATTAGAGTTATTTTTGCCTACTTCTTGTGTTGCAGGAAGAAGTGAAAAAATCATTCCCTGATCACATTCCCTGATTCACTCCAGAGCTCCAGCATGTTCCCCTTCAGTCACTGTCTTTTCAGTGAGAGAGACCTGATCTATTCCTTGTGTCCTCCTGCTGCAGGCACGTTAAGCCTCTCATCAACAGCGTCAACTTAGACTTGCTTAGTTGTGAAGAGAAAGGGTTTCGTAGCAATAAGATGGCCAAGACTGCAAGTGGGTTCACAATGTTACCACAATATTAAAGTACATCGGAGCACAACTGTATTTTCTCAACACCTTCTCCTGTCCCCTGGGTTTCCTTGGCCTCTGCCAGGCACTGTGTAGGAGGAGGAAGAGTTGTGCTGCATTCACGAAAGGAAGGGGAAAGACCTCAACAAAGCCTCTTTGGTCAGGGCTGAGGTGGCACTGAATGCAAGAGCTAGAATGTGAATCAAAAGCTGTAGTCTCCCTCAGGCTCTACTGGAGGGCTTGGGTACAGCTGCCATCCCAAACTGTCCTGTCTGTGGTCTGCTGCTGCAAAGCACAGCATGGGCCAGAGAGCTCTGGGACTGCCAGCACATCTGCGCTGTGGCACATCTTTCCTGCAGCTTTAGGAGCATGGGGAAAGCCGTCCCTTTCATGCCACTTGATGCAGCTCCCTGCAGGGACATTTTGCCCAAGCGCTTAAAATACATAAAGGCTGATATTTCCATCGCTAGGGGATTAGATAGGTATAAGTAAGTTGTATGTCACCTTTTTCCCCCAGGCCTGGAGTGTCCTTGAGATGCCGTGTTCAGAGCAGCGATGTCCTCTGAAACAGGCAGCCCGAGCAGTCGCTGCTGCTGTGCTGCTTTCACCTAAAGCTCCCAATACTTCAAATGTGCTGAATGCCTTTTGGCCTATGTCCTGGAGAGCTAAGAGGAGTGGCTCCTGTGCTTCTAAAATCTTCTTTTCCTTCCCCCAACAAGTTTCTATTACACTGCCCTCCTGCAAATGCCTCCTGTCAGTCAGTAATTAAAATCTGTGGGGATAACTGAGGGAAGTTTGACATCAGTTTGCATTACAGAGTACACAGAGGGGGCAGACACAGTCAGGAGTGACAAATAGCAAGCTACATTTGCATACCTGTGCTTGTAAGTGAAATGTACTTGATAATGGAGTGGCTAGGACAAGCCTGGCACTGCTGCATGCTGTTGTGCTGCACAGTGTAACAGAACCCTCATACTCACAAATGACATGTGGAACCCTCAGAAAACTCTTAAGGTTGATGTAAACTTGACGAATACAGTGTTTTAGCCCACGTATTTTTGCTAATCGTCTTTCATAGTTCAGGGATGAAGCGTGTTAACATATTTCAGTAAACCCGTGGCTGGAAAAGTAGCTCTTTTTCCTTTCTTTCTTGGAAGTCAGAGGTGGGAATCTCATGCAATTGCAGGAGCTGCAGCTGCAGAGGGTAAGATTGCTCTGCGATGAGGAGCGCTGTCACCATTGCTGCTGGTGCTATGGATTATTTTCTAGGAAACCCTGGACTGGGCCCTCCTCAGCCTTCTGGGAAGTGCGAGTGGTTGATTCCTCTTTCCAGTATTGTTTCAGCAGACTTCTCTTTTGTGGTTGAAGCCTGCGTCTGCCACCCCGTGAAACTGGTGACAATGGCAGCCTGAGCTGAGGGGAGCAGCGGCAGGCTCCAGGCTGGTGTGCAGCCATCCTATGATGCGGTGCCTTGGTCTGCATTCATAAAACTGGCTGTCTTCTCTGTGTGTTTTCCTGAGGACCTGGCACCCCTTTAAGCTGTGATGCTTGGCGTGCTTTAAACAAGTGTCATTGCTGTCATTAGGATGTGACCCTTCAGCCAAATACCCAGGGCTGCCATCAGTCTGTCTAGGGCTCCTTCCTTGGAATAAATGAACCCGTGACGCCATCACCATCCCAAGACTTCACCCTCTGGGAAGGGCAGCCGAAACATTCCTAGCGCTTTCCTACTACTCTTTGCCCCTCCCAGCCCAACAGAATGAAGAGCCAGTTTTCGGTTCCTCCTGCAGCAGCCAGGTTTATCAGAAGTGTGGGGTGGAATGAATTCTGTGGCTATCACACCCACTCAGCATTCTGCAAACAGGCAGAGAAACTCAGACCCAAAAAGAGAGCCTGTGAGCTGGGTTCTGTTCAGACAGGCAGGCAAACCTGCAGCCTTGCAGAACAAAACCTTTTTCTCTGCCCTCCCAGTAGAACCCAGGTTTCCTGGCTCAGCTGAAACCTTCCCTTTTGTGCAGTCAGAGTGACCTCTCACCTGGGCCTCCCTGCCCAATTTGTAAGCCCTTTTAATAACGACAATCCATTATCCTACTTTAAACATCAAAAAGCACAAAGGCTCCTCCCAGACGAGAGAACTTGGCAGGTGAGCTGTGGGTGAAAAACACAATCGTTTATACAAATGATGCTGTTCAAGAGTATTCTTTCTCTTTCTCCTCAGCAGTAGGAAAAGAGTTCTTCCCCTCCAGATCTTACACAAGTACTGTTCATAATTAATCACTGCAGTATTGAAGCTGGGGAGGGGCTCTTGATCAGGGAGTGCAGGGAGAGGAGAGGGGGAACAGTTTTCAGCTGAAAGAGAGGAGATTGAGATAGGATCTTAGGGAGGAATATTTTGCTATGAGGGTGGGGAGGCCCTGGCCCAGGTTTCCCACAGCAGCTGTGGCTGCCCCAGCTGTGGAGGGGTTCAGGGCCAGGCTGGATGGGGCTTGGAGCCCCTGATCCAGTGGGAGGTGTCCCTGCCCTTGGCAGGGGGTGGAACTGGGTGGGTTTAAGGTCCCTTCCCATCCAACCCGTTCCAGGTATCCATGATGCTGTGATTCTGTTAGGTTCATCCAGACACAAGCTCACTCTGCTGTGGGTGCACCATGTATTAGGGGTGCAGCTAAACCTTGCTGTGCCCCAGTGTCTCCAAGGCCACTTCAGGGACAGCCCAGTGAGGGGATCTGGATGAGGCTTTCCCTTGCTGCCACATCATGCCTGGTTATATGCACTGTGCCCTTTGTGGCTGTCCTACTTTTGTCCAACTCTAAAGGTAACTCATGGTTTCTGTGATTATGGAGCATCTGATACAAGAAATCTCTAATTTTTTTTGGAGTGAGTGGTGGGAAACAGTGTGTCTGTACACATCACAGTCCCTCAGATACCACAGGTGATGTGTATTGGATCCCCGTTGCCTCCTGGGGCTGAAGGAAGTGGACCCAACCTGATGTGGACAGCGCAGGCAGTGGACATGCCTCTGCCAAGGGGTGGAAAGGATTGGTCCTGCAAATACGAGAGCTGTTCTGCACAGTTCTTCATTATGTTGTGCTGCTTCACTTGGCACGGCTCATCGTACTTGCCATAGCAAACCTAGAAGCATTTTCTAGATCTATGAAAATGCCAGTGCTGATTAATTCAGCAGCTTCCTCTTGAAAACCTTTATTGAGTGACTTCTTTGCTGCCCCCACAGAGCCCTGTTCCTTGAAGTCAACGGGAGAGCTGGGTGTGGTGAAAAGTCAAGATCAGACCTGTGAACCGGATGATAAAGAGAAGTGAATCAGTAGGAAATGCTTTTGGGGAACAATGTATTCCTTTCCCATCAATTAAAAACACAGGGAAAGGCTCAGGAACAGCTTCCCTCTGACACTCAAACGCCTACATTTTAACAGCATAAAGGTCTAATAGAACTTTCTAATAGTTTGAGGATATAAAAGTACATTTGTCCTGAATAAATTGTTGAGGCCATCTAATAAAATCCATTTCTGAAGGATATGCAGATTTGGTGGTTGCTCTGAGGATGTTTTCAGAGCTCTCCTACAGCATTAGTGTATCCTGTGGCAGAGCCCAGTCCCCAGCAAATTGCCGTGCTCTGCGCTGTGCCCCAGAGTGTTTGATGTGGCTGTTCAGGGTTCAGCTGCACAGCCCTAGGCAATGTATCCTACTCTGTCCAAATCTCCTAGGTACTCTGAAAAGCCTCCCTTATTCTCTGGCTCCTCCTGGAATATGCACGGCAGGTCAACGTGGGAATTAGGTGCCACTTCTGTCCTTTTGGTGGCAAGTTTATTAATGTTATTCCAACTTTATTCCTGCCTTTCTTCTCCCTTCATTGTTTCATAAGCCAGCGGTACTTAGCCTCTTGTGGGTCATAAGTCAGCAAAAAGTTGTCTGTGACATCATTGCAAATAGAATAAAAATGCATAAAACCGTGCCCATGCCTGCAGGGGACTCAGGTGGAGAAGCGGAAATAGTGAACTTGTGTGCAGGGTTTCAGTGGCAGCAGTCAGAGCGTTCCCTGTGAGCTTTGTCCTCTGCAGATGAGGTGGGCTCCCAGTAACACACAGACAGAGCACTGGATGTCACTGCTCACAGCACTGCCCCTGCTCCTCCTTTGCCCCTATTACTGTGGCTCCGCTCCTGCCACCACCCAGGCTCGGGGATCGCTGTATTGCTTGTGGGGCAGTGCTTGTGGAGCCCAGTGCCTTTTCACAAGCTGTTTCATCACACTGCTTGAATCATGAACGACAGCGGAGCTAATAAAAGAACCTCTGAGTGCTCTGTGAATAGGAGAATCTGTCCGCAGATCTGCTCTTTGATGGAATCCGACTGCAGGCAGATGCTTTCATGTACAGCAGCATCTTCCCAGACAGATTATTTGCTCGCTTGTATTGCACAGAGTCATGCAAGTTCTGGAAAGAGCAGCTTCGCACTGTAGCTCTCTTACAAACATGACTGGAGTTCCGTTCTCATCCAGGCTGATTCCCTTTCGGGGGCATTCTGGGATGGGTGAGAGGGACAATGGACTGGCAGTGACCGTCCGCCTTGGTAGATCTGGCCCCAGGGTTAACACATAGTGACAGACCAGGGGAGCGCGGGAGCAACCAGTTCAGTGCATGTGAGCTGCAGCCACCTCTCCACCCAGCGTAACAGATGCTCAGGGAAATGGGATGGTGGAGCAGGCATCGGGTGTGTCCAGGTGAACAGGAGAAAAGGCAGAAAGCTGTTTTGTCAGCATTTCCATCTAGTTTCCTCAACATTTTTAAAGTAAAAAAAACAGTAGAATCCAGCCCCCTCCATTGTGAGGACAGCAATAGGGATTAGAGGGAAGCTCTTTTCAGACAGCACTGCAGAATGGTCTGGAGTTTTCACCAGGAGACCAGATGCATTAAAACATGTGGTGATACTCTCTTCTGTTATCTTCATGATTGTGTTTGTAACTACAACAGCATAAAACTCCTGACAGGCCAAGTGTTACATGCGTCAGCCTCCACAGAACCTCCTCAACAGAGAGGAGGCATCCTTTGTACACGCCGATCTCATATCACTCACTGAGGCAGTAATAAACCAAACCTGTGAGCATGTTATGTTTTTATGAGCCTCAATTTTGGGCAGGAGTTTCTTTCTAGTGAGGTTTTGTTTGGTGTTTTGTTTCCAACAGGTAAAGCTAAAAATAGTGGATTGCCACTTACTTAATCTAATCCACCCTGATACAGCAACTTTCTTCCAAGTTGATTTGGTTTTTATCTCAGTGTCAATTACTGGATATGAAAAGCCTTTCACAAGATGACTTCTAGACTGTGCCAGTCCGGGGCGGACACAGGAAAATACAGTGTAGAGTGCGTAAGGATGAAGCCTGGCAATGGAGATTGCCTCCTAGAGCACCTTCCCATCCCATTTGCCTTTGTAACAGCCTCCCTTCCACCCAGAGCCATCCTAAGCACAACCCACAACAACAAGAAAAGGCACTTAACTCCATGGAAAAGTAACACTGGGATAGCAATGGCACACTCTGTCTTTCCTATGAAAAGCGAGCAAGTTTAGTCCTTTTTGAAAAAAACCAAACTGTTTCTTTTTTTCTAACTTTTCTTTCTTATTTGACTTCTCATCTCTTTTCCTCCCTGTTTTGCTGTCTGCAGCCCCAGAAGCTGGTTTCCACCAGGAGGTGCCACTGCGCATTGCTCTTGGATTCAGTGGTTGGCTCTGCTCCACTTTGGGCATGAGAGGGACTGCTGAAGAAGGAACAGGCCAAGTGAAATTCCAGCCAAGGCGTTTTCATTCAGCCGTCCTCAAATTCCCGGTAAGCATTGCTAAGCTCTACCCCAGGTATTCCTATTTGGCAGGGACAGCGCTGTACGCATGGGATAGTCTGTCCATCTCTCCTACGCAGCACTTGAGGGACTTCCTCATTGCAGTTTGTTCTCTTTATTGTTTTGCTGTTTGTTCTTCCAAAGTGCAGAAAGGTTATTTCACCTCAGATCTCAGAGTTAATGGCAGACAAAAGGAAGTGGGTGTGAAGTAGCTTATACACACAGTGTGAAAGGCTGGTGCCCTTTCTATTTATAGCTCTGCTTGAACTTTCATTCATTTGGTTGCTATTTTGGTATGGCAAACATTCCATCTCCGGGGAAAGTATACGAGCAGCACAGGTGAGCGGGAGGGAGAACACAGACAAACATTTAATGGCCCTAGAAACCATTGCCTTTCCCAGAAAGCAGATAAAACCCAAGAATCGAGTCCAACCATTATTAAGAGATGCTGAAGTGAAGCTTCCCTTGTACAGCAATTCAGCTGATGCACAGGGCAATGCTCTGAGGTGAATCCAAACCTTTATACTGAGTTAGAATCTTTTATTAGCTTTTTGGTGAAAGGTATTTGCACTATTTCTGTTCTCAGCAGAATGGATTTGTCTGATGAAACAAACACCCTCAGCTGCTTGTCCCACGCTGTGCTTTCAGGGCTGACAGGCATTAAAAGGCTGCAGGTGGGTTTGTTAGTCGCAGCCAAAGGGTTCCTTAGCTCTTCAGTGCCTCACATCTTTCTGCTTTAGTGCAGCCAGTGTCAGCCCAGAGTCTGGATCCCTGGGCAAGTCCACAGGCATCAGGCAGGTCTGAGGTGAGGTGAGAAGGCAGCCTTGACTTCTACCAGAGTGAAACTGAGGGTGGACAAGTTGACTTCCCATGGGTAGCACAAAGCAGGACAGCAGGGGTTTCCAGTGGCCCGTAGCCTCTTCCCAAGAGAAATCTGAACAGCCTCATACCTGGATAGTCTTACTGCATTGGACCAGGAGCACGCAGGAGCCTGAGCTGGTGTGTCCAGCTGCCCCTGAGTGCACAGCCCCAGTGACCAGGCACCTGTCTGCATCTGTGTGAATTCAGAGTAATGTTTGTCTTGAGATGAACCTCTGAGTCGTTGTGACCCAGACCTGTGCTCTAGAAGCCTCTGTGACATTTGTAGAAGCGAGAGGCTGTGCCAGTGGAGGGACTGGGAAAAAGGGGAGTGTTGGAAGTGGTTCTCCAGAGATAAGCTGTCAACTGCGTTGCCACCATGAGTGGTGCAGAGCATATGAGAAACTCTGTGAAGCTGCTTTGCTGGCAGGTGTGCAGTGATCGTACAAGTGCTGATGGAAGGGGTTTGTGAGACAGGCAAGTCAGGAGTCGCTCTGCACAGCCTGTGGCCACAGCCAAACTGCACGACAGGTACAGCTGCAGTGTAAATGGGAAGGTTGGAGCTTCACAGCAGATGGGCTGGGATGAATCTGTTCCCAGCCCAGTATCCCGTGGGCTATGGCACTGACTGATGGAAATCCATCTACATGCATCGATCATTTTCTCTGGCCAGAGCTCTACCATCTTTCAGAGGCTGAAACGTGTTCTAGTCCTGCTCATTTCTCCAGAGAAGACCAATGATATTGGGAAAAGGCCAGATCCTGCCTTTGCATGATTACTGCACACAGTGGTTAGAGATGATGCTGTTCCCATAGTAGGGGGAGAATTTACTGGCTGGATCTGTTACACTTAAGGGTTTCTCTAATCAAGTGTGTTGGGATCCATGATCATGGTACAGACATGCTTACAGCCCTATCTCCACATTGTTATTTTTTGCCATTGCAGTCATAATGTCTTAGATCATTTCTTTACTCACTCGCTAGTGTGGCTAATTGATAGCTGATATTTTAAAGGAACCCAGAACTATTTGTTCCCACCTCCTTTTCCCTTTTTTATCCAATAGTAGCTGTACCCAGCAAGGCAGACCTTCTCACTGACTGCTGCTGAAGAGCTCTCTTTGGCTCAGGGGAAAATGTTTCCTTGAGATGTACACACCTGCCCACTGCCATTTACCTGTGGGCTCCTTTTCAACTCTGGGTTCCTGGGAATGTGTTGTTAGCACCAGGCTGGTTCTGTGTTTCTTTGAGACCTTCCCCGGGTGCCATTGGCATGAGTGTTTAGGTGACCCCTTCCCCCAGCACTATCCCCACCTTCTACCTGCCATCTATTGCCTTTCATCTCGCTCCTGCAAACTGATCCCTGCCCCTCAGCTGGGACAAGGAGGAATTCGCATCAAGCACCTCCCCTCACCCCTCTTACCTCACCCGTGAGTTTGGGCTACAGCTGCCAAAATCTGCTAGTCAGGGGATTAATTGGCACCTCTTGGTACACACCTTTTCTCCTGGTTATGGATGCAAAATAAAATTTTTGGGCCTGTTCCTGATTGATACTGAGGACACAGTTGCAGAATGGCATTTGCTTCAAGCTGTTTGTTGCTCTATAAAAAGAAGTTGGATACGTTGTGGTTTTACGACTGAGAGGAGCCTCTTTCTATTTCATTCAGGGGAGGTCTCCCAGTCATTATATGGGAGATAATAGAGCAAAGCCACGAGTCTCAAACTGAAGAAAACAGAGAACCCGTTACTTTGACCTCCCTTTACTTGTGTGTGAGTTTATCTGGAGAGGTGGAAAGTCTCCACTAGATGGAATAGAGGACAGAATTTTGTTGATCCTGTTCTGCAGTCGGTTTGCAGGAGCTAACAACTTTGCAAGCGCATCATTCAAAAAGCATCATGCTTTGTCTCCTTTCTGGGGCTGAGGTCTGAGGGCAGAGGCAAACACTGAGACCAGAGCTGTCCTGTGACTGTAAATGAAGATGTGTGTATTGATAGTGACATCTCCAATGGCTTGAGCAATCCTGGACAAGGGGCGAGGTCATCTGCTCTTTCATGTGCCAGCCAGCATGTTGCATTCTCACACCCTTATCTGCTGTACTGGCTAAGGCGTCACTCTGTTTTCTCTTCCATCTGCAGAACCAGGTGTTGAGCAACTGGAATGCCATTCCAGAAATTCTGACTGGCTTGGGCATGTTCTCCTTGCAGGATTTACTTCTGGGAATGGCTGAGGAGGACCAGACAGTATGGTTTCCACAAATGGTGTTCCCATACAGCATGCGTTTCAGTGGGGTGCATAGTTTAGCCAAGCACAATCCCTTTGCCTGCTCTTCCAGAAGGTGATCAGGCTCCCAGGAGCTGTGTGCTGTTTACATGGTTATAAAGTTTATTTACAGTGCGGACAAGTGCCAGCAGGGAATTAGGGTTTATTTCATATTTTCTGCTATTTCAGAGTTGCAGCAGCAACAGACTCGTATCTTCAGAATTCAACCCCACTGTTCATTTTGGGTAGCTGCAAGCAGGACACAATCCCAAACAGAAGTGCTCCTGCAGCAAGCCCAAGCGTGGGGAGGGAGCAACCTTCAACACCACTAACGGCTGCTTTCTGTAGCTCTGGGCAGAACCCTGGCTTCAAGAGTGCCTCATGGCAAGTGGGTGGGCACAGCTCGCAGAGGAGGTTGAGGAGCCAGGGAGTTGCCTTCCTGCAGAGCCCTGGTCTCCTTATGTACGTATGGAGAGGATCCTCCACCAAGGGCTGCAGCAGGGTCAGAGACAGAGGGCAGGGTGAACCACACACCCGTCCTGGCTATCACAGTGACATCAGGACCCCTAGACAGGCCCAAGCAGGTGGAAGCTCAGGAGCAGTCTTGAACAGGCAAGTTCCTTGTCTGTGTCAGTGCGGCATCCTATGGGGTTGCTCTGGCTTTGCCCACACCACATCATGCTCTACATCTCCTTCGCTCATCATTTGTACTGTTGACGAGCTGGCTGGCACTTTGGGTTTCACTCAAAGCACATCTGCTCCGTGTCCAGGGAGGAGAACTCCCCTCACAGAGCCAGAGCAGACCACACAGGAGCACTGCCTGTTCTGACAGTGTAGCTGCCCTTGGCTGCTGGAGCAGTGAACCCCGGGGTGAGAACAGCTGCTCCAAGGCACATGGGGATTGCTCAGTGAAGAACTCTGCCCTTTTTCTGCACTCTGCGTCTTCCCTCTTTAAGCTTTTTTTGTGGTGCTTAGGAGAAGCCAGAGATCTGACAAAGCAGCCAAGATAAGCGGGACTCAAAGGAAAGCCAGCCTGGAAACTCTTGGGGTGTCTGTTGCCAAATTGCAAGGGTGGATTTGAGCGCTGGCACCTGAGGGTCAGGGCACAGAGGAGTGTCTCCCGAGGAAATGACCCGCATGCTTTTGGTGTCAGGGCGCAGGCCAGAGAGAGGTGGTTGCTGCTTGATGCAAGGTAGAAATATGGCCCACAGCTCATTTATCTATAGACAGTAGAGATCATTTAAATGAGGCTATGGCTAAAGAAGAGAAACAGGCCTTAAAGGGGGCATAGTTAGTGCTCCTGTAGCAAGCCAGTGGGATGAGAGAGCAGCACTGAGTCCTGAGAACTGACCAATCTGCAGGATATGAAAGCACTTCACTCTGCACTTGTGTGCAACTCACTAGACTGCAGCAATTTCTGAAGAGGTAGAGATTTCCATTTTCTTAGCATAGTTCTCCTGACGCTCATTGCCAGGGCTAGTGTGAGCGCCCAGCCTCAGTGCCTGTTTCACTGCTTGCCTGGCTTCAGGGACTCCTGCTGAATAGCTGCTCACAACCTTGGACCAAGATCTTCCTGTACTCTGCTGCTTTGAGTCTTGGTGTGTGGGGCTCCTGGAGGGTTCAAGGCCAATGTGCCATCTTTGGTTCTGGAACTCCCTTTCAGCTGGGAAAAGCCTTCCGAAGGGCTCCTGAGATTTTGTTCCCTAGCTTTTGCGCAGGGAGAGCGGCAGTGAGGTGGGCTCAGACCACCTTACAGACTGTGGCCCAGTGCGCAGCACTGAAATGGAGAA
Source organism: Coccyzus lansbergi (assembly GCA_033558105.1). Taxonomy (NCBI): domain Eukaryota; kingdom Metazoa; phylum Chordata; class Aves; order Cuculiformes; family Coccyzidae; genus Coccyzus; species Coccyzus lansbergi. Next base: position 395,830 of record JAUMJK010001084.1, read on the forward strand.
TCACGCTGGGGTTAGTGACGTGGTTTTGTGATACCTCGAAACAGAGACACCTCAGAACACTTGCAACCAAAGGTTAAACTCAGCTGTGGTGGTCAGCAAAGCTACTGGTTTAAACACTCTTAACTGGTAGTCCCTCGTGGCACTGGGATGAGTTGCTAGCAACTGTACAGCCACATTTCAGCTGTGCATTGTGCAACTGCTATTAACATTAATGAGTTACAAGGTGAATATACTGATCTGTTCCTAGAAACAGTCCTCTTGGGAACACGCTCCTTTGGACTGAGTAGGGGATTTGGATGGAGCAGAGGGGACCTGCCTATGCTGATGCTGTATGGGATACCTGGATCCAAACCCAGCTGTGGGTCTGGTCTTCAGGTGGGAATTCCAAGATTAAAAAAAAAAAGCTGCCTCTGTCAGGGTCAAATTTGGATCCTGGTTAGGAATAGTGTGTTTCAAATGCTGGTGAGCTTGATATCCAGCCTGATGTGGATCTAGGGGACCAAGTGAAAAGCAGCTATTTGAAACCTACCAATGAGAGAGCAAAGCAGAATTCACTCCTAGACCATAAGTTAACCTACCTTGGAAATCTCACCTGGGCCTTGTTTTGAGTAAGGCAAGGATACCGGTCACATGTTAATATTTCTAGTCCTGGTGCACAGAAATTACATGCAGAAGAAGCTTCCTGCCTGAAAAGGAAGATCTACCAGGGCTGTGAGTGTAGCTATTCCCATCTCTAATGGATCACTGGTGTCACGATGCTGGCATTGGTTTCTAGTGACGGTACTTCTTACTTGTGTTTGGGGTGGCAAAGCCAACCCCAGCTCTGTGGGGCTGGCAGACGTGAAATCAGATTTGTATCAATTCTCCAAAGGCTGCACTTGCTCTCACCGAAGACTATTTGCATGTCCAGACTAGGCAGCGGTGCAGCCGTGAACTCAGCTGCACAAACCGGTACGGGTTTTGCTTGTGCAAAATGCAAACAGCCTCAATTACCTGCAGAAAGTCCTCGCCAGGGCCTGCGATTTCTGATCTGCTTGGATGTGGCACTTCCTGTCCTGGGCCCCGGCAGCTGCACAGGTTTGTTTGGAGCAGAGCCCAGAGGGAGCCAAGGGAGAGGGTGGTAGTCGGAGTTGAAAGGCGAAGGGATCAAAGGCAGGTGATTAGCATCAGAGCGTCTCATCAGGACAGGGTGTCTGAGCACAGCCTTCCCCGTTCCGCACCCGGGAGACGGGTCACTCCTTTGTTTGTGTCTCGGGAAGGGGGCAGCCTGTGCATGGGTCACACAGCAAACAAGCGCCAGTGGGAGCCCAGACCAGCCGTGTGGCTGGAACCAGCAAGATGCGACTGGAGATTCCCAGCATGCCCTCAGCCAAACACGAGACCTGAAAGACTGGTGGGAGGTGGGCAGATAACCAGGAATAAAAGCTGGGGTTCCTGAGCACATAAACAATAGAAACCACACAACAACCAGGCTTGCTCTCGAAAATGGCATCACGCTTTTGGGGTCAAACAGCTGGCTAGATGCTCAGGCTCAAAAATCAGAGACTCAGACCCTGCACCAGCCTCCGACTCACTGCCTCGTGCCCAAAAACCACAATGTTCTCAAAGCTGTCACTGAGTAGAGAAAATTGCCCCGTGGTCGGTCTGTTCCCTGCTTTCATGTTGGAGTTATCTCCTGAGAGCCTGCAGTGCTGAGCCTGATGCTGATCTCTGGATCAGGAAGAGCTTAGCTGCTGTCAACAACTGTTCTGGAATAAACTGGGAACAAGGAAGAAGTATGCAGACTTCATTCACATGTTCTCATGCTGTTTTGCAAGCCTGAGCAATCCTGTTTCCCACAGCCAGGCTGCAGGAGTGCATTCAGCCGTCTGCAAGTAACCTGGTCTGCGGCACCCAGGGCCCTCTGCTACTTTGGGGTGATCACAGGGATGCAGGGGCCAAGGGGCTGCGAGGGGATTTTCTGAAGTGTCACAGCTGGTTAGCACTCAGGCCTTAGCAAAGGGCTGTCCATGCTGTACTGGATGGGGCTTCGGGGAGGCTCCCTGAGTGTATCCACCTCTTTTTGCCTGTTCCTATTGGGTTAGGGGAAACATCTTCAAAGAGCTGTACATTAGGCACTACCCCCAAGGGCTGCCTTTCTCTGATTACCTCCTTTAGGCCCACAGGGGTTCTAGCCTCCTCCAGATACAAATTGAGCTGTTATAAACATGTAGGCAGTGTGCTCTGGTGTTTGCCAAATTCTGCCAAGCTCTGCATTACAGAGCTCAGAGCCGGACTGCTGCGAGCATGGAGGGAACACTGCCCCTCATCGGCATCTTCTCACCCCTGGGCTTTCTTAGGGCACAGTGCCGGGGATCGGGGCAGCCGGTAGCTCTGTGCACATCAGTACAGTCCTGTGGCTTCATAGCACATGCTTGGTACCACAGCGCTGGCCATCAGAAGAGGGAACACCAGGTCTCTGGAAAAAGGGGTATGGGGTTTCTGTGCCTGGTCACAGTCGGGTGGGAGGCACTAGGTTCACCCAGGAGGCAGTTTGTTGCCTTGTGTCACATGGCTGCTCAGGGGAGGCCAGCGACTGACCAGGAGGCAGCAGTGGCCCAGGTGGCCAAGAAGGCCAATGGCATCTTGGCTTGTATCGGAAACAGTGTGAGCAGCAGGTCCAGGGAGGTCATTCTCCCTCGGTACTCAGCACTGGTGAGACCGCTCCTTGAATCCTGTGTTCAGTTCTGGGCCCCTCACCACAAGAAGGATGTTGAGGCTCTGGAGCGAGTCCAGAGCAATGAAGCTGGTGAAGGGGCTGGAGAACAGGCCTTATGAGAAGCGGCTGAGAGAGGTGGGAGTGTTTATCCTGGAGAAGAGAAGGCTGAGGGGAGACCTCATTGCTCTCTACAATGATTCGGTTGGTCTTTTCCAACCTGGTGGGTCTATGATTCTATGATTCATCTCAACTCAGGGGAGATAAGTGTCCCCAGACCAGAGACCACTGGGTGCACAGAGGAGGCTGTAGAATTTCCACGAGTACTGTTTGCCTGAGGTGTGTTGCATGCACAGATTTACAAGGTACTCATGGTTCACAAGTGTTTGTAGTTTGGAAATGCCTTGTATTTGAATACTGCAAGGGGAAAAAATGAGGGAGGGCACTGAAAATGGAGAAAAATCTCCTGCACATATACCTTTGCCTCCCATTTTGAATCTCCACAGCCCTGTGTACTGGCGGTGGCTGTGGGAAGCGTTCCCAGGTCTGTACACGTAGGCATGGTCAGCACATACAGCATCACATATGTATGCCCAGTGCCCACTGTCAGCAGAAAGAACACGTGCTCAGGGCTGGCTCGGACAGACGTGCTCTGAGGCACACGGCTTTGGGCTGGAGACACCTCTCCCAAAATCCTCTCAAACCAGAGTTTGACTGGAGGAGACCACAGGGAAACTTCCATGTTCAGATGGATTCATACACCTGTACGGTTGCTGTTTTACTTCTTAAAGCTATACGGCTTGTAATGCCAGGATGATTGTGTGAAGTGTTGGGTGCAAATGGGTTATCCTGCAGTCCAGATCCTTGTTGTGAACATGGTGGTTTTCTTCATGCCCAGTTAGAGCCTCATGCCATGTACTCCTTTCTGTGCCAGTTTTACAGACATGGATACAACTTGGAAAGACATTATTAGGTTTGGTTTTTTTCTCAGAGGGACAGATGAAGCTTAAAAAATGCTCCCTATGACTGGTTGCCAAAGAAAACCAGCCCTAGACTTCCAGGGGAAAGAGACAGCTTTACCCGAACACAAACATCTCCTGGGTTTTCCCAGCTTTTACCCACTGGCACACGTTTCATTCCCTCTGCAGGTTGGCCACTGATGTTCTGCTCTCTAATTAGCCCCACTCCAGCCTCGTGGAGGAGGCGAGAGTCTGCGCATGCAAAACGTGAGCACCACAAACGTGCGTCTGCTGTGCTGCCGTGTTCCAGCGTCTGCCTGCACACCTCTGTGTTCTGCGTGGAGTTCCTGGGGTATTAAAGCAACTCTCTGTGCCAAGTAAGTTGCTGCAAACAGAATGTGGTTGGCAGTGGGAGCTGCTTACAGGGAAATTGAGCTACAGGTCCAAGGGATTTAGCGCTGGGGCTGCACCGTGCTGCAGGCTGCTTCACCTGGCTGATAATCCCTCTGCTCTGCTACATCGTCACTGCCCCAGTGACAGTCAGGGGCCTCTTGTCAGGCAGTGCCTGACCTTGGCACACCAAACAAGAGACCCACACGGCGTGACCGGGTCAGCTGCCCTGACCGGCATGGGGCATGCCCAGCATTTCCATGGTTATCAGTACGGATAACACAACCCCCCTGTGCCGGCACGGGATTATCTTATCTGCGGAAGGCCATGGCCCAGCTTGGTCATCCAAGCGCTGTGTTTGCATTCCATCCCAAACCCTTGCACAGCTCAACACACCAACAGCCTTACCAGTAATTAACAATGGAAATTTCATTCCCACATGCCCTTGGATTACCGGGCAACTTAAAGGAGGGGTTTTTCTTAGCCTGTCACATACCTGACCAGGTGTTGTAAAGCCGGTTGATTTGTGTGGAAGCTGCGCTTGGGATGAGCCCTCTTACCTATGACAGAGGGAGCATCCTCTGTTCCTCTGTCACAGGACTTGGCATCCTCCTGGCTTGGGTGCAGGTATTAAAAACTGCTGCCTGATTATGGATTATGGGAGATCAAGGAAATACCCAGGCTGTGAGGAAGTGTGCATGAGCGAGTGTGTGGGTTCTCCAGAACCAGTGGTCACTGCAGAAGCAAACAAGCTGGAGAGATTAGCTCTGACGTTCGCGTGGTAACTGTACCTTCTCCTCCCAGGGCAAACAGCTGACAGAGATGAGGACAGTATCATTGTGGATGGAGCAGGCCAAGGAAGATGAAAGGTGATGGTAAAGGCAAGTCTTTTATCAAATGTCCCCTAGTAATCCTCACACCACCACTGGCAGAATTCCTTTGGAATAACTGCACTCACGAGACCCTCCCTTCTCCTACAGTGGCAGCAGGACTCAGAGCAGCAGTTCCCAGACTCAGGGTGGGAGTGGGTGCCAGCTCAAAGCTGGCTGCCTTCATGTTTGTTTCAGAAGGGAACCTGATAACGCGGGAGCAGGAGAGTCTGCCAGAAAGTGCAGGGACCAGCAAACGTTGCTGGTAGGAGCTTGTTGGGAAAGCCTGGGAACTACTAGATTGGACACCGTCCCTCTCATTATTCCTGTGAACAGGGCAGGCCACTCCACCATGCTGCAGATAAAGTGGGTAGAGTGAAAGTCTCAACTCCCGGTCTTTCCTGGGTAGCATGATATTCCTTACGGTCAATGGACCACTAAACGCAGCCAGTCACCAAAGCGTTCAGTGAACACCCAACGATTGCTGTACCTAATCCTCACCCCACAGAGCCTGTTCCAAGCTACAGCTTTCAGTTCTTGAATCTATCGTGACAACAGGGTGGTCCCAGGAAAGTCCTGTCATCCCCCTTCCTTCAGGCAGCTTTTCATAGATGTCTCCTCCCCAGACGTTATCCCTACCTGAGTTTATAGACTAGCATTATCACAGCTTGGGGCCTCGGCAAAGGCCCTTGCACCAACAGCCAATCCTTGCGACTGAACAGTCAGCTGCAGTTTTACAGTGCCGGTGCTTTAAAGATCAGGGCATGTTTGAGTACACGGAACAAAAATATGGACACGGCATTTACAGACCTGCATGCAGCACATTCTTTTGCTTTGTGTCTCTTGTTTTCTCTTTCATGGTAATGGCCAGGCATGAGCTTGTGGGTTTCCTTGTTTGTTTTTAAAGGCAATGGATGGAGTTGGAAAGCTTTTCTTTGCAAGAGGTGCAAGCCTATCGGTTCAGCTCTGAATAAGGGGATTAACGAGTCAGAAACATGGGGAAACCCTGTTCTGGTAGGTCCTGTACGCATTCCTTTGAACTCTCCTGGCGTCTCTCCAAAAACAACGATGGTTTACGTAAGGCATTGTCAGAGAGTGACAGGAGCATGAGTATAAATCTGCCTCTCACTAAGAGGAGAAAATATTCTTGCTATTTCGTTCGAGCTTGTTCAGGGGTAGAGAGAAGGGTAGGCAGGCAGAATGCTGAGTCGTAAGGTAGGCGTTGCCAGTATCCGCTGAGGAAACCAGGATGGTTTCTCACATTAGTAATGGTTCCTCCTCTCATTTTCAGGTGAACAGTTCAACAAAATCCAGCTCAGCAGGGCCTGAAACTTTAGGAGCTTTGGGAAAAGGGTCTGGTATCACAGTTCAAATCAAAACTGCAGTGCTTACCTTGGGTTTCAAAGGACGTGGAGGCTGAAGCTGGGGTTAGAGAGACCGTTCTGAATCATGTAGAGAAGCTCTGTCCCTGTTCTCAGCACTATCCCATTCCAGTGGAGGACGCTGCCCTCGCCAGACATGCCAGACTGATCCCCAGGGCTGGTCTCTGACCTTGGCTCCAGGAGGAGGCAGGTGGGGAGCAGCCATTCCATCCACCAGCAGCCTCTCTTGCCTCATCTGTAGGCAGACCCACCCCTCGCTTTCTCATTCTACCTTCCGTGAGCAGGGAATGTTGACTTGCATTCCCCTCCTTATGGCATGTGAGTTACATCCCACATAAAGCTTTCCCAAAACACAGCTCTCACAGGCTCCATTTTCTTCCCTGTAGCAAATTCCACGACTTTCCCCCACAAAAAAATTCCGCCAAAAAACTAGGGAGAAGCTATTCTGCTCCCTTCTCCTGCTTATCATCTGAATGAACAGTGATTCTGCAGGTCCAAACATCTTCCAAAGCACCAGACCCATCCACTTGGTCTTTTTAATTGCAGTGCTTGTACATAAAGATCTGTCAAAACATACTTGGAGTCAGAGGTGCTGGCAGCACTTCTTGTGCTGTGAATCTCAATCCACCTGCAAGGCCAGTTGTTGTCCTGGAAGTCAATCTGTCACAGGTCTCTTCCCAGCCCAGGGTGAAGTCCCACGCCTGGGTTTGTCCAGGCTCTGCACCTTGTGCCAGGACAGGGGGGGCTTTGTCCCCAGTGCTCAGCTGTCCCCTACACATTCCAGAGGGTGACAGCTCCTTGCAAAGTCAGGGCGAAGGCTGCCACCTGCTGAGTCACCAGTGCTGCCTCCAGCAACACCTGAGCCTGCACAGAGGCCTCTGAGCAAGCAGGCACACCATGGCACTGTGGGTAAGGCAGGATCTCAGCCAGCACAAGATTCAGCAGGACCCCTGGAACAGAGTTTATCATAAGCAGCATCACTTTCTTGCCCCGTGTTTATATTTAGATGCATTTTGTTTGGATAGAAGGGCCTGGGTATGAGTTTGCCCCATGCAGTCTTGCTTTCTAAGGAAGAGTCATCTTCCAAACCGCTCCTAGGCTGTTAACTGTCTGTTACCTGTTCGTAACATGGGGCTCTCCCAAGAGGTATCACAAACTGCTGCCAGGAGTTACAACCCAGATGAAATGCTGGGGAAACGGGCCACTGAGGGAATCAGGTACACACTCCTGGGCCTTCAGTGCTGGCGTTCTGAGCAGAGTGATGCTTGGCGAGCTGAAAGGATTAGAAAAGAAGAGCTTTTTCCCCCAGAACTTGAGATTAAAAGCCCTTGCTTCCTAGGAAATCTCATTGGCCACTGTGAGTAGATGAACAGACACAGACACAGATCAATTCCTGTGTCTCCAGCTTTCCCAAATAAACATTTAACTCTGTGAGGAATTTGTTCTACTTGGAAGGTGCCTCCTCAGAGCTGTGTGCTGCCTCGTATGATTATGCAGATCATTAATTACATAGCTGCTGAAGTTTGCAGGAGTCTATTTCTGTCCCGTGCATACTCAGAGAACTTTACAACAGGCAAGTGAATGATACCCATCTCCCCAGCTGAGACTTTCCCAGTGTGAGGCATCAGTCCCCTGGCACTTCTCACACCTAATCTTACACCAAGCGCCTCTGTTTGTTCTCAGACGTGGGTCTCTGCACTCGTAAAGCAGACGTTATTGTAGTCACCTTCAGTGGTCTGTCAGGGAGGTGATTGCCCAGGGAGGTGGTAGAGTCACCATCCCTGCAGGTATTTAAAAGATGAGGTGCTCAGGGATCTGATTTAAGTAGTGGACAGGGATGGTTGGACTCTGTTCTCAATCGTCTTTTCCAGCCTAGAGATTCTATGAAAATATGAAACAATTCCAGGCTTTCAGTGAGTTAAGCACCTTGTGCCTGTCCTCTTTTGAAGTCAGGGGAGGGAAACACCTCCAGTGGATGAGTCGCCTGGAATATTTTAGGTACCTCTTACATTAATTAGGTTCATCCTAAATTAATTTCCCTACAGAAATGACTTCTCCTCAAAATGGCTCAGTACCTGTGCACTCAGAGGGTACATACGGGGTGGGTGAACCCAGCATTAGTTCCTACAGAGGGTTCAATGCTTTAGAGCTCATTGGAGTGAAAGAGACGGCAAGGGATGGACTGTGTGTAGCAGCAGAGATTTAGCAGCTGAAGTCTTTATGTGACTTTATGTGTGGTACTGGAGGCCAGGTTTACTAGGATCATATTCTTCAAGCAATTAAGATCCGATTGTATAATGAATGAACTGGAGATCACCACAAAGCTATGAGTTTCCCACCCTTGTTTCAAGTTGCAAAGACCTGGGATCATCTCATTTAAGCATCTGTTGCAAGTACAATTTACTGTACTGTTGCTGGGAGGATCGTGATAAGGGAACAAAGCTGCAGAGTTAATTAATTAATGGAAGTCAGCGATGGGTGGGGAGCACTGTGAGGCTGCCGCTTTCTGTGTGCCTTTCACGGGGCTGCCCTTAGCCTGGAATGTGCTCACGGCTGCGGCCCTGAGGTGGGACTGGCTTTGATCTGCAGACAGCCATAGGCCTGCCTGCAGCCACTGGGTGTGTTAGCACCCTGCTCTGGGCTCAGGGGAAGGAGCAATTAACCCCCTTGATGCAGGAGATAGAGAACCTCGAAACAGGAGGAGCCGACACCCCAAAAATCACATGACGTGACCTGTACAAAGCTAGGCCGTATGGGTGTCTGGAGGGCCTCGCTCTTGGCTTACATCCTCTGGGATGTAATACATCAACTGTATTGAGCGATCTTGTTCAGGGAAAGATTGTTTTCCTTGTTTTATTCCAATGCCTGCCTTTAATCAATAATCAAGGAAGCCCAGATGGGTTTTAAATGTAGTTGAACGAGACTGTAGTCTGCCTGCCTGCTGACAGAGGCTGAAGAGCTCTGAGTGATGGCAGTGCAGAGGGAATGATAGCGAGGTGCTGCCTTCGGAATCTTCAAACACATCGCTTCATCAAAGCTTGATTGAAGACATTGCTCAGCAAGTTGCTGCAGACGTCAGTTATCTGAACACAAGGCACATTCCAATAACTGCCTCTGAAATGAGGAGAGCGCATTTCTTACTCAATATTGGTCGCGGTTACATCCTTCCCCTTTTGAACAGATAGCAGAAGAACTTTTATTCTTAGCAGAGAGGATAGGTCTGAGGTCCTCAGAAGTTCTAGGAACGAGCAAAAGCTTCCACCAAGAAGAGCTCAGGGTTTTTAGAATGGTCTTGGTTAAAATGGTTTTTAGAATGGGTTTAGAAAAAGGGGATCTACCATGATGCTGCATAACAGCTCAAGATCAATGGGGTTTTTTCCTTAAGGAAGTGAATCTTAGCTGTTGTGCAACCTGTGTCTCTGAGTCCCCCTCTTTCAACAGGCCAAATCACACACACGTCAGGGGTCCCGCTGATATGATGTTCATATCTGGGTCCTAAATACTGTCGCTGGAGAAAGAACAGAATCCCCCATTACCTACAATATGCAGAAACTGGCCATGCAAGCTCACCCCAAAGAGCCTGCAGTCTCCAGCTCTGGCCACCAGTCTGGAGGTGGATGCGCTGAAGTCATGTGTTCATTTATTTTATCCACTGCCCCGAGGGAACGAAGCCTGGTTTAAGGAAAAACCCAGAGATTCATGGCTCATTCAGAAATCCTCATCTTCTGAGTTCTGGAGGGGCACTCAAAGCATTGTCAGACTGGCAAGACCTGGCAATTCAGAGATTGTGCGCAGATGTAGTTACTGTGCCAAGCGCGGTAGTAAAGTGTGGAATAAAGCGGTTTGCTCCCCTCAGAGAAACAGCTGCAGACGTGGCTGATGAGTGCAGGGCATCCAAGGGCCCTGACTGGACTCCTCCGGCTCTAGGTATAGACCTCACTTTCCCAAGCAGAGCTGGCTCTTCGGTGCTTGTCTGCAGTAGTCACTGCAGCCTTGTCCCCTGTAACACACACAGAAAACCCAATTCCTTGAATGTGGAGAATGGAGCTCACCACTAGAAATATCAGATGACCCATTTGGAGCTCAGCTTTGAACTCCTGATTCATGCAGATCGGCAGCTGTGCCTTTTGGGCTTTGATCCTTGTGATGGTCACAGAGGTTTAGGAGAGGAACCTGTGCTGGGAGACTGAGGCCCTGGCAGCACTAGAGCTGGGTGAGCGCTACCTTTCTCTTGGTTGTTGGATCCTGTAGAGATTTACAAAGTGCATGGGGTTCGAGGTAGTGCAGGCGATGCATAGCGCCAGCGTAACCTGAAGTGGGGTGGGCTCCGGAGAGCGGCCCGTGGGGCTGGGGGCCACATCTGACCCACAAGGGTCCTGGGTGATGGTGTAGCAAATCCGTTTTAGTCAGGCCTGGCAGCCTCCCATGTCTCACCAGCAGCCTCTCCCTCCTCCAGCCAGGGTCCAGTTGCCTTCAAACAGCAAAATCAGATGTGAAGGAAAAGCACACCCTTCATGTCACGAGATGGGCTAAACAAGACACTGGTCACAAATCCAACTGCATCCTATGGAGAGCTTCTCCAGAGGAAGTACATTTTCTGAATCAAGACCTCGACTGTTCTTCTCCTAATTTACAAATAGCAGAATGCGACAGCATCCCAGCTATGTGTTTGGTGGGCGTAAAAGAATGACTCATTAGCTTAATGGAGAGTTATCTGGGCAATAAATGGATGAATAAGAATATGTGGCAGTGAGTCACCATTGGATTGTGTGCTGGGTGGGACAGATACAGGTACCATTTTGCTAGGGATTGGTGTAGGGCAGAGTTCAAGGTGGGTTCGGGGAAGGCAGGATGCTTTCTTACAGCATCACTAAAGACCTGCAGCTCTAAGATGCGCTTGCATCACCCAGACAGGGTCAGTCTTGCTGGAGGGAAGCGTCTTAAGCTACTTTGCTAGGTTTCCCCGCCAGGAACTATCTACAGGGTCTCACAGAGACGGTGCAGCCTTGTCCAGTGTGTGTCCAAACCAGAAACTGGCTCTGAACATCAACAAGCAGATTTGGTGCAAGTTATGCAAACGAGCTGAACCACCAAACAGGGCTGGCAGGCAAGCTTGGGTATCTCATCAAAACATTCAGTGGTCATGAGATCCCAAGTCACTGGTTGCTTTATAAAACTCTGGCCTGGAATTTCTGGTGAGTGACAGATGCCAGAAAGTGAAATGACTCTTGTGATCAGGTGAATCCTTCCAGTGTGAGAGGGAGTTACAAAACTTCATTGGCACCATTACACAACACAACTGGGGCTGGTTTGGGGAGAAGAGCCTCCGCCCTGAACTGTAGCCTGTACCACTGCGCCACACACGTTTTTCCGGGGACTGAACTGGATTTGCAGGTGCTGCCAAAGCTTGCTTTATGTCAGGCCGTGCATTAGGCAGGGGCTGCAGCTGACCTGATGAGTTTGTGGGCCTTCTGATAACCGTGCAGAGAGGGCAACCCGACCTGGTGATGCAAACAGGGATGGAGGACTTGGCTTCTGTGTGGTTATGTGCTGTTTCTTGCCTCAGACTTAAAGCTGACTTCTGTGAACTCGTGTAGCCGGTACCTGTGGGGCTGGGCTGTCATCAGTCCCGGTGGTGTTAGTCCAGGATCACTGTGCTCCTCACGTTAACCCAACATCTTTCATGGAGATTCTTCCCATCGCTCTCAGCAGTGCAGTGACATCTTAGAGGAATCTCTTCCCCCAGCAAGCTTCCCCAAGGCCCTGACCTGCCTCAGTCCCAGCAGAGATTAACCAGGCGGCACAGTCCCCATGCGACTCTGAGCACCAGTGTTTGATGTGGCTTGATTCCCCAGGGCCTGGCACATTCCCACCCGCCACAGCACTCGGGGTAACAGGACAAACAAGCAGTACAGACATGACAGTGCTGCCAGGTGCTTTGACACTAAGGACTTGGGGGAGTTCACAATGGGGTAACAAACGGCTCCAGTGGAAGAAGTACTTTCCCCTTCCCTGTAACAGCTCTGCCAAAGCCAACAGTCCATCAGACTGAGGTGCCACATGCATATTAGGACTTGGGAACTGAGTGAAATCATATGACCCCGTGGTGGCCAGGCACAGAGTTCCTTAGGGCACATTGCTCAGGCCTCTTGGACTCTTTCTGATCTGGACCGGTTGCTCTTCCAGGGGAAGACTGCCAAAGGTGTCTTGCAAGGAAATGACCAAACTAACAGGGCTTGTTGGAGCAAATACCTCTAATCAAACCTCAAAGTTTAGGTCAACATTTACGTACATCAATGCTGCATATGTAAATTGTGATGTTAGGGTAAATATAGCATGAGTAAACTTTACATACAGTCACTCTCATTTCCCCTCCCCATGCTGTGCCTGTGCCACATCCAATGAGGTCAAGGAGCACTTGGATTTAGATGGCTTGGTCAGTATTCTAGGGTTTGCGTAGGAATACAGGACTGGAAAGTAATTCCTAATGCATCAAGTCCAGCCACGGGCATGGCAAACACACAGGTTATATAGTCCTGTTAATTCTCTTGTCACGCTCCAGTTTAAACCCACTTGGCTTTCCTGCCTCAGCTTCTCTTGCGGAGGGGCTGTGGCAGCATGTCCGCAGACATCCCTGTCAGTGTCTGTGCACGGCTCACTCTCCGTCTGACTGGTTTGGTCTTAAACACACATCCCACAGCCACCTTGATGGTTTATTCTTGACTCAGCTCACAGGGTTCAATGCATCTGAGCTTAACAGTTTGGAGATACCTTCTGAAAACAAACCAGGCCACAACAGCCTATAAAATCTGACACTCCTGCTCATCAGAGGCTCAGACCTAGCTATTCATGCAGGATTTCTGTTAACCTCGTACCTAAAAGAAAAGTTTCATAGCAAAAATGAAAATAATTTATTACTACAATGCCAGCAGGTAAAACAACTGCTGTTCCAGTGTTTTCTATATGGCAGTGCTCTAAACAGCATTTAGTGTCTGAGTGAAAGCAGCTGCCAACAAGAAACTCAGAAATAACAATATCCATTTAAAATAAGCTTTTCATTGTTCTCTGGAATTGTGTGCCTCTGAGCTTAGTGTGATACTGATTTAGAGTTTTATGTCTCAGGTAATGATTTATTTTAATGGTGCCGTTCTCCTCTTTAGGCTTGATTTTGGAGCAATTTTCTATCTGTGTTCCATGACAGACCCTCGTCCACTTCTATCGGCAGATCATGGGCAGGTTGTCTGTCCATGCTTAGTCCATGAGAAAGAGGCTTAGTCCACGGTGCTTAGTCCATGTAAAACAACAGGGACATGAAATGCAGGACGTGTTTGTCTTATTTTGGGAGGTTTCTCTTTTTTCCCACGTGTTTTTATGTACCACCAGAAATGCTGTGATTTGTCACTGTAGGGTCTTGTTCTTCCTCAGTCCTCAGAGGAGGGTGATCCAGTCAGCGGGCTTCTAGGAAACAGCCCTGGCTGGCACCACCTGGGTGCAAGGGCCCAGCCTCGCTCTGCCGCAGTCAGTGCGGAAGCTCCTGCTTATCTCCGTGAGAATCAGACCGATTTTGCTGAGGATGGGTTTGGTTTTTGTTTAAAAGACCAAGGAGCATTTGATGTGAAGCACAATCAGTGCCTAGGCTGGACATTCGTGCACACAATTGTGAATCAGACGGGTGAGGGCCGTGTTGATTATGAGTTCAAACCTATTTGCCATCAAAGTGGACGTTTTGCCCTCAGATGAAGGCTTCCCATGTGATCCAAGGTGAGGCCAGCAGACGGAGTCCTGTCCACAGGCACATTTGATTCACCCCTCTGCCTTTTCTTATGTGCGAAGGAGAAGCCGGGAGAGCAAATTCCTGGGACAGTGCTTGTCTGCCAGACAGCTGGATGACTCCTCTGGCACCCATGAACAGTGGCACTTATGGCCAGAAGCTGTTCACGCTGCCCCTGGGGGAAAAGGATGCACCTGGAAAACCGAGCCATCCAAGTGCTAGGACAGTGAGGAGCAAGGCACAGCCCCACGTGCCGCTGCTGCCTGCTCAAGGAGAAGGGAGACTGCTGAGGAGTGTTCTGTCACCCCAGCTGTGAGCTGGCACATCTCTCAGGGAGCAAACCATAGCTGCCCCTCCATCGCCTGTGCCCTGAGACAAGAGAGGAAGAGAGAAGAGGACAGGAAAGGGATAGGAGAGGGCGCTGCTTGTGGTGGGAGCACATCCCCAAACCTGCAGCCAACCCCAGTAACTTGTGGCTTCTCAGGGCATCAGTCAGTGAGGCCAGTGGGATCACATAAACCCTGCAGTAACAGATGTAAATTAAAAATCAGGGCCCAGGCCTGAAGATCAGGGCCATTTCCAGAAAAAAAAAAAGGAGCAAGCTCCTCTCGCAGTGCTACGCCCTTCCTTTCCAACCTCTCCCCTAAATCCAGGTTACCCAATTCCAACATGATTTAGCTCACAGCTGCCACTTAGAAAAGCTTTCCTCATGTCACCCTTGTCTGCCCTCCACTCTTTCTTAACCGTGTTGTCACATGCCTCCTATCGCATGACTTAATCGTTGGAGACTTTGGACTGGATTTACATATATAAACAAATGAAGCGACACACACCTGCAGGTGCTGCCTGCGCAGCTGCTGCATTCCTGGATCATGACACTGAGCAGGGCACCAGATGTGAGTGACACAAAATGACGGCCACTGGCAGCAGCCCCTGCCTCTGCTCCCACTGCACTTCCGCTGTACTGATGAGGGAGGTAGAGCACCAAATCCAGCCATTTCTGCTCCTTATGTGCCAGCACCTTGCCTTTCCTCCCGCATGGCCTGGTGAATTCCACAGGTACTGGGAGTGGCTGGAGACTCCATGCAGGAGCTGAGGTGCAGCTCTGTCCTGGTCGTGCGCACAGGCAGCAAAGACCTGGTATGTTCCTGGAATCTCACTGTCTCCATCCAGCTGCTTGCAAGGGGAAAGGAGAAGTGGAAGGGTGGGATGAGAGAACAGATACATTGATGTCAAACCCCAGCATCCTTTCAATAATTAGCAAAAGTCCCTTTGCTTGCTGTGCTCCACCCCCCTGATTTTCCTCTCTTTGGGTCGTAACTTTCTGTTTATGGGCAGAAACCTCGGCTATGTTGTCTTTGTCACGTGACCCAGGTGGCAGTAGTGGCTTTATCCCTACTGCATTAGCTGTCTGAGCATTTCATCTCCCCTGCAAGGTTGTATGCAGGTTGAGAAATGCACATTCCCACCAAGGACCAGCATCAGAGTGTCCTGATGTGTAACTTTTGCGTGTCGATGCCAAAGCTTGGCTCCTTTCTTGAAATTTTTGAGCAAAATGGCTCCAGTTATGACAGACCTGCACTGAATGGGACTCAGAGGCAAACAAAACTCCATGGAGTGCTGTTTGCACCGACAGCGTCAGACATTTCTTCTGCAAGAGCTAAGGGAAAAGAAGGTGTAGTTAAAGCCTTTCTTAGATTCATGGGCACATAAAGTGCTCAGCCCTGTATTTTGAGTAGGATTTGTGAGGAACTGAGGTCAATAAATGATCAAACTTGTTTTTAATATTTACCATTACTTGGCATTGAGTGAAAAGCATTGGTAACTGCTGGTGCAGGAATGAGAGTGCTCACTTCTTATAAGTCAGGCATATGTTTAAATGCTTGAGTCAATTAAAACTCCAGGACAGCACATAATTCATCAGTAACCGTCCAGGGTTTCACCACAGGATACTCTAATTACTCCTCATTGGGAAGATGTGATCCCAGGGACTGAAAGATTAAGCTTTTAAGAAGCTCAGATGATAGTATTCAAAGTGCTACCCTAAGTGATAATGAACTGCCTGATCATCCTGTAGACTTTGTTGGTAGCAACCAAAACACACGCATGTTGGGCAGGTGGCTCTGAGGATGGACTCCCCTGGATTACAGCAAGTTGATGGATAGCAACCTATCACAGTTTAAGGAGTCCCAGTACGTCAGGATACTTCACTCTTCCAGTTCAGTTGTCATAAGACCCTTGGGAGCTTGGCAACCCAATAATTAAGCCTCCCTACCCTGTTGAGAAATGAGCTGGTAGGAGCAGCACAGCGTCAGAGCATGAGCAACGAGAAGCCTCGATGATGGATGTGATTTGGGAAATCCCTTCTATAGTTGGCATCGGTCCCGCATCCCAGGTGGCCACACGAAACTTTACCCAGCACTGGTGTGACCAGCAGGTCCAGGGAGGTTATTCTCCCTCTCTACTCAGCACTGGTGAGACGGCTCCTTGAATCCTGTGTGCAGTTCTGGGCCCCTCACCACAACAAGGATGTTGAGGCTCTGGAGCGAGTCCAGAGAAGAGCAACGAAGTTGGTGATGGGGCTGGAGAACAGACCCTATGAGGAGAGTCTGAGAGAGCTGGGGGTGTTTATCCTGGAGAAGAGGAGGCTGAGAGGAGACCACATTGCTCTCTCTAACTACCTGAAAGGAGGTTGTAGAGAAGAGGGAGCTGGGCTCTTCTGCCAAGGGACAGGGAACAGGACAAGAGGGAATGGTCTCAAGCTCCACCAGGGGAGATTCAGGCTGGAGATTAGGAGGAAGTTTTTCACACAGAGGGTCATTGGGCATTGGAATAGGCTGCCCAGGGAGGTGGTTGATTCCCCTTCCCTGGAGGTGTTTAAGGGATGGGTGGATGAGGTGCTGAGGGCCATGGTTTAGTGTTTGATAGGAATGGTTGGACTCGATGATCCGATGGGTCCCTTCCAACCTGGTTGTTCTGTGATTCTATGATCCTCGCCATGTGGTAACTGTGCAGAAGGCACTGTCTACAGAGACACCTTTGGAATTAAAACAGCAAATGAAAGCCACAAAGATCACCAAGAGAGATCCAGAGTGTCTCGCAGAAAACAAGGGAATGCTTTCCGAGTCAGGATTTGCGGTGCATTCAGGGGCTTGGAAAGCTCTTTGGAGATGTGTGGTGCAGAGAGGAGACATCCCAATGGAGAATGCACAGATCAGTGGCACAAAGAGTACCTGGTGTGGGTAGCGACTGGGGCTGAGCATCATGAGCAAAGTGATTAGCTAATTAGAAAATACAGGCTCAACATATGATAGAAGCTGATAGGCAAATACATGACAGAAGGAAGATTAAACAGATTCAAGCTAGATCAAAGGTGGTCATGGGAGATATTCAGAGAGCTGGGCAAACGGCTCCCTCTCCATGTGCTGATCAGCCACTAGCTATCACCTCTGTCACTCTGAGTAAAGAGGTCTTCATGCCAAACCCTCTCTGGAGTCCTAGGCTGGGAGCAAATGGATCAGGAACCATCCCCGGAGCGCTTGGCATCTGGGGTGCTGATACTGGGAGAGGCAGAGCCTGGAAGGAGCAGCAACCGGTGGCACCTTGGCTTGTCAGCACAAACCATGCAGGCACCTGGCTCTGTTGGCTCACTGTGACAGCAAACATGCCCTTCCGCAATGAGGAGAACTCTGGGGATAGGGCCACAAAGACGAGCGGCTGCTGTCCCCACGGCTGCCATGCCAGGCAGCAGCAGCCATGCTGCACACAAAGCAGGGAGGTGAGGGCAGAGGGAGCTAGGCTGCTCTCGGGGTCAGTCCAGACAGCGCCACAGCAGTGGAAGCCGAGCTGTTTTCCCAGGGTGGGTCAAAGCTGGACAGAAGTCAGCATTAAAGACAGATCCAGAGATAAAAAAGCTCAGATTTACATCGATTTACTTTGCCACATCATTCACAAGCACACTTTGATCTTGAGTCATCTGTTGCTATAATTACTGAGAGGTGGCTGATGCAAACACGCTTCCCACTGTGGCAGGGTCACTGCAGCGGGGACTCACGCTGGCACTGACCCAAGCCTGTATTTCCATCCCTTTCTCTGTTCACTTCACGCTGGGGGTTATCTGACAGGTAACTATTCTTTGGAGAGCAAACCTTCCTGATGTGCAGCCAGTTAGCCCTTCCCCAAGTGCGTGAGGCAATTGCCACGGAAAGAGGCTCTGGTAGAAAAGAGAGCAACAGGGAGAGCTCATCCCAGGCAGACAAACTACCGAGCGGTGCCTGCGGGTAGCTCAGATCAGACAGTTCAGGTGCTTATCTGCGGATGATCACTGTGCCTTTTGATGTTCCCCTGCTGCTGTTTGGACAAGCCCGTTCAGGAACTGGTCCAGAAAAGCCACTCCATGGTTTTAGCAGAGGAAGCCAGGATCTGATCCTGGATGGAAACAGGCCTTCAGTAAAGCATATGCATTTTATCTTCTCCCTGCCTCTCAGCCAGCGAGGTCAGTCCCGCTGCTGCTGCTGCTCCCTCTGCCAGCCGATGGCAGGCCTACAGGATAGGCCACAGCTTGCTAGCACTGGCTTTGATGCTGCCTGCAGGCTGCAGAGCATATGCCAGTGTGGGGAAGAAATTACTGCTTCTTTAGAGGGAGAAGGGAAATCATTAGGAGTAAGGATTGAGTGGTTGGACTCAATGATCCGATGGGTCTCTTCCAACCCGGTTGTTCTATGATTCTGTGATTCTAAGGATTCTAAGGGTGACAACAGAAGCAGCCTCTGGCCTGTTGGGCGCAAGAGAGAAAGGAGATACTTCAGACATGCTTTCTCCCTTCAACCTGCCTGCCACTATTGTTCCAGATGCTGGGGTTGAGTCTTAGTTAAAAACAGTCGCAAACTCCAAAGTATATTCACAGAGGAGCCAGCGCTGTCTTTGGGTTTGTCTTGAGATATGTCTGGTACACGCTAGGTACCCACACAGCCCCTGGAAGCAGCTGGCATCAGAAGTCCTGCACAGCACAGGCTGCTGAGGGATGCATTCGCATCTGTGCAATCTGCAGGGGTGGCACTGAGATCCGTGTGCCCCTGAAAGCCACCTGAAATAAAGAGATCATTGCTCATTCCAGAGACTGGCCCATAACCCAGTAAGAAACCCAGCTCTTCAAGCAAGACGTGAGGAAAGTAATCTTTCCACCCCTCACCTGTTCAAGTTTCTGTGCATAATTTCTTTTGTTTTCTTTTTTTAAACAGAACTGTTTTCCCCCTTCCTTGGAACAAACATGATTATAAATAGGGACCTGGGCTGTTAACAGCTGTTGCTGAGGCCAAGGTTAGTTTAGAGTATGCCTATCAGTTCACATAACTTGAGTTGACATTGCTTCTCAGTATTTAGTGATATCACACCTGCAACCACAAGTTTCTATTGCTTAAAGCTCTTACATGTGTGTGTGTGTGTGTGTAGTCTGGGGAGAGCCCCTCCCCAGCTTTCCTGTAGCCCCCCTTTAAGTACTGGAAAGCTTCTTCACATAAATGAATGGATCATTTTATAGGAATGGTTGGACTCAATGATCCGGTGGGTCTCTTCCAACCTGGTGATTCTATGATTCTATGATAACAAGATACATATGAGTCCGAGTGCAGCAGGGAAGAGACAAAGGCCTGTGGACACACTGCTCACACAGGGCCTTCCTTCAGGTACCATTGGAATGTTGAAATACCTCCAGCACAACATCCCTCTCCATTTCAGGATGGATATCTCCCTGTCTCAGTGCAAAGGTCTTAAACCACATCGTAAGCAGATGAAACCTCACAGAGACACTGCACAGAGCATGGCAGCCGCTTGCACCCAGGGTGGCAGAGAGGCTTTGGCCCTCGTGGGAAGGGAGAAGGAGTTGTATTGAGGAGGTGGTCAGGGAGACCAGAGGCCTCTGCTTTCCTAGAGCTTGATGTGTAAGGTCCCACCTGTTTGAAGTTAGAAAGTGCCTTAGTTCTATCTGAACTCTCTGCTCTTTTTCTTTTCGTGCCTGTAGGAGTGACATCAGAGGCTCTGAGTCATGAGCAGCTGTGCTTTGCCTCTGCCACGTTCACCCAAATGCTGTGCCCTCTGGTCTTTGGAAAAGCCTTCCCAATGCAGGTTGCTGCCACCCATGTTGAAGGCCCGTTCACCAGTGCATCCCTGGCTGGGGAGGAAAGGAGAGGGCTCTTTATTGGCTTTATCAGTCTGCACTTTGCCTTATCAGCAGTTTGCATTTCCGCTTACTTGTCCTTCTCGCCCATGCAGGTTGGGCTCGCTCCGAGGGCCCTTGCAGTCGGATTGTGTGTGTTAGCAGCTGCCATGCGGGGATTTGACAAATAACGCAATGAGTAGCACACAGGAAATGAGAGGATAAAATATTTATGGGAAGTGTAATTTGGGAGAAACAAGCCACTTAGTAAAGTTTGTTTCAGATGCTTGCTCTGTTTGGAGGCTGGTTTGCTTACATGTCACATAATTCCTTAGTTTGGAGCAGGGGAAATTCCCCTGGATGTGTAACTCTAAGGTTTTTATAATAAAGCTGCAGAAGAGGCTGGAATGGGAATACAGACTTTGAAAGGCCAGGATTTCACAAGCAGAGATCCATGTTTGAAGTCCCAGGTTAACCCTCTCCATTGCCATGGTGATACGATCGCCAAGAAGAGCCCTTCCAAGCCTTCACTCCCAGCCAGCTCCAGCTTGTCCTCTGGATAAGGGAAGGGAGGAATGACATTTTCTATCTCAGCCTTTGCCCACACTTCCTCAAGACCAAATGTTTTCTCTTGGCTCCCCAGCGCCTCTCTTGTGGAGGGTGTTCTTCCTCTGTCTTCTCTTCAGGATCCCTTTCACTGCTCCTCTTCTCTCCTCCTGCCTCCAGAGACGTTATGGTGATTAATTTCTTTGTGTTACTATTTCCTTTTCGCAGTTCCATGTTGTTTCATCTCCACTCAGTGCAGTGCATCGTGACTGCCTTTTGACAGACGAGCATTTCCACCACTGTCAACATGAAACGCGCTGGTGTTAGGGAAACAAAGCTATTGCAGAGTCAAAACAGTTTGTGTTCCATGAGATCCCCATTCGGTGGGAGACTGCCAGCTCTGGAGTTTTGCTTCTGCCAGAGCATTGGAAATGGAAGGAAGCCACTGCCGAATGAAAAAGATGTTTATCAGACATCTCCAGTGGCTGTTAACACAAATATGGATTATTAAGGTCCACTGCAATTCATCTGGTGGTGCTTTTGGGAAGGGAGGAACATCTGAGACTGCTCACCCTTGAAAATAAAATAAGTCACTTTGCATTAGCATCACCGAACTGCCGAGGTGTTCCTAGCCAAATCCGACCTCTGGCTCTGCAGGGATCAGCCTCACTAAAGCTCAGAGATGTCGTAACTACCTGGCTACCAGCTCCCTGGTAGGAAAGCAAGTGGAAAAGTACTGCCGGGATGGCTTTCCCTCACCCCCTCATCAAGGGCCAATTACGCAAGGTAGCGTGCCTGACATCCTCCGTTTCTCAAGCATCCTCTGCGCTAGGGAGGAACCTCTTCGAAGGCTGCAATAGATGGAGCTGATAAAGTCAGCTGTGAGGAGCTGATAGGTCACACGAGGTGCAGCTCAGGACAGCAGCACTAGAATTATGTCCCATGTGATTGATCCCTTTGTCCCCACTTCAATTGCAGAATGGATCAAAGTGCCTATAAATAGTTGAGGTAACCTGTGCCCTGTGTGGGACTGTAAGGAATACAAGTTTTTAGGTCACAGAACGAGCAATTATGTACCAAGAGGAAATTGCCCAAATATTTGCTGCGCATTGTTGCTTTTTTTTAATGCCACCCTTATGGTGAGTCAGTCCCAAAGGGTCAATTACAGTTCCAGAAGGTGCATGCAGTTACACAGGGTCTGCAGTTAACCCTCACATGGGCCCTGCAGTCTGACACAGCTGTAGGAGATACATCAGGCAGGCCAGGGAACCAACCTCTGAGCATTCTCACATCGTGACTGCCTGTCTCGTCTGTTTCCTGGGCTGCCTGGAGAAGCACCACGGCTTTCTCAGGCCACCAGAGAGGCTCTGCTCCACGCGTGGGTTTCCTAAAACCAATCCAGAACCAGATTCCAGGATGCAGCAGAGAAACAGAACAGTGTCCTGAGATGGGAGTGAATTACACTGGGAGAAGGAAATACCTGCAGTTCTAGAAAGAAGGCAAATCAGATCTTATAACTGACAAAAGGCAACTCACCTAAAGAGCTGCAATTCCTTTGCATCTGGTCTTCCATTTTTATTTCACTGGGGTTTAAATAGCTTGGGATAATGAAAGCATGTGGTGCAAAAGAAAGTTTGGCTTAAGATTCACTCTGAAGGTTCTCCTCCCTTGCCCTACTGACATGCACAGTGGTCACATAGGAAGGTCACATTGTCCAACTGTGTGGAAAGGGGGGTGGGAAGTGTGGCGTCTCCCTCCGGTGTCAGCACCTGAGCAGTGAGGAGCTGCTGAGCTGCTGAGCCAGTGTCTGGGCCGTGGTGGGGCCTGGCTCTCCCAGGGCCAGAGAGCCTGTGGAGGGGCAGAGCGAGAGGCCTTTCCCACTTGTTGCTGCTTGAACTATTTTCCCTGCATCCAGCCAGCCACACACCTGGGGCACTGGCCTCCTCAGACATGAGCAGTCCTGCTGAAAACGTCTGAAACCAGCAGTGCCACCTGGGAGAGAGGGGATAAAGAGCAGCCCACCCTGTGGAACTGTTCAGTCACAGCACCGCGCTAAGGCTGTGTGTACCTCTGCCGGCCTCTACCCTGAGGCCTGCTGTCCAACTGCTTTTTTCAATATTTGTTTTTGTTTTCTTTCTTGAGCTTTATCATGATTTATGGAATCATAGTATCATTGAACAGTTAGGATTGGAAGGGACCGTAAAGATCATCTAGTTCCAACCCCACTTCTCCAGCCTGGCCAGGTCCCTCTGGATGACATCCTGTCCTTCCAATGCGGCAACGACACCACTCAGCTTGGTGTCATCTGCAAACTTGCTGAGGGTGCCCTCGATCTCGCTGCCAATGTCATTGATAAAGATAATAAGCAGCACTGGTCCTAGTACACTCCCCTTGAGGGACACCACTTGTCTCAGATCTCCATCTGGACTTTGAGCCATTGGCCACTACTCTCTGAATACGACCCTACAACCAGTTTCTTATCACTGTACTATCCACCCACCAAATCCATGTCTCTCCAATTTAGAGAGGAGGTGGGGGCCGTGTCTGCAGAACTACAGACTGGGAGAAGCCTGGCTGGAAAACTGCCAGGAGGAGAGGGACCTGGGGGTGTTGGTCAACAGCTGACTGAACATGAGCCAGCAGTGTGCCCAGGTGGCCAAGAAGGCCAATGGCATCCTGGCTTGGATCAGAAATGGTGTGATCAGCAGGTCCAGGGAGGTGATTCTCCCTCTGTACTCTGCACTGGTGAGACCGCTCCTTGAATCCTGTGTCCAGTTGTGGGCCCCTCAGCACAAGAAGGATGTTGAGGCTCTGGAGCGAGTCCAGAGAAGAGCAACGAGGCTGGTGAAGGGGCTGGAGAACAGGCCCTATGAGGAGCGGCTGAGAGAGCTGGGGTTGTTTAGCCTAGAGAAGAGGAGGCTGAGAGGAGACCTCATTACTCTCTACAAGTACCTGAAAGGAGGTTGTAGAGAGGAGGGAGCTGGGCTCTTCTCCCAAGGGACAGGGGACAGGACGAGAGGGAATGGCCTCAAGCTCCGCCAGGGGAGATTTAGGCTAGAGATTAGGAGGAGGTTTTTCACACAGAGGGTCATTGGGCATTGGAATAGGCTGCCCAGGGAGGTGGTTGATTCCCCTTCCCTGGAGGTGTTTAAGGGACGGGTGGATGAGGTCCTGAGGGACTTGGTTTAGTGTTTGATAGGAATGGTTGGACTAGAAGATCCGATGGGTCCCTTCCAACCTGGTTGTTCTGTGATTCTGTGATTCTATGTCAAAGGCTTTACAGAAGTCTAGATGGATCACATCCGTAGGTTTCCCTGTGTCCACTGCTGGGTTTACCCCATCATAGAAAGCCACTAAAGTGGTCACACAGGATTTGCCCCTGGTGAAGCCGTGCTGGCTACCATTATTCACCCCCATATGTGCTTTAGCAGAGCTTTTAGGAGGATCTGTCCCATGGTCTTCCCAGGCACAGAGGTGAGGCTGATGGGTCAGTTGCGCACAGAACCCACATGGGTCCCTGCGCACAGAACTTGTCCTGCCTTGCAGTTTGTTTGGAAAACTTTAAAAATGCTTTGCTAGTTGTCTTGCATTGATGCACTGGTAGAGGAGAACACTCTGCAGTGTAAATATACTCCCTTGGTACACTGAGGATGAGATAACAAGGCCAAGCTCATGCCTCTTGTAGAACACGGCTCCTCACCACTGCAGCCTCTATCTCCAAAGGCCTTGAGTTTTCTTTCCCCATTACTCACAGTGAGCGATGTCTGTGCTGCAAAAACGACATGTGAAATGTGTTTGCTCAGCTTCTCTCTGATCAGTTTTCTGTCTCGGCTGTAGCACCTGCCAGAGAGGTGGAAACCGCCCAGCCCAACCCATCTCTGTCAGTTAACACGAGTTCTCCTTTCCTAGAAAAAGTGCCCTTGGAAGGCAAAAGGAGTGAGTGGCCATTGCTGAGACACAGTTATTCTATTGCAGGGGCTAACCTGCGGCTGTCGATACTGGGGCAAGAAGCTGGGAGCTGTAGCAAAGTCTCCAGGAGGACAAGGAGGTCACGTACTGTAACAAACAGGAATGGAGCCAGCTACAGGATGGGAGAGCACCCCAGAAAATGTGAGTGATTGTTTCTACATGATAAATGCACACCAAGTTAGCTGAAGCCAGCCTGAGCGGACAGGGGCACGCTGGGAACAGGGAGGTGTTGAGTAGGGAAACAGAAGCACGACTGCAAGGGAGAATGGGAGGATTCCAAAGAGATGTGTTCCTCGCCAAAGGTTCAGGCCAGGGGAAAAGGGATGCCAGAGAGAGAAGTAAGGGAGTCTTGTCCCAGCCAGCTTCCTCCTTGTGAGTACTGGTTTGCCTTATCTGGAAAACATGCCCCTCTGTCTGCTGTCCCATAAGCTTGGTCAGTTTTTGGATCTCGGTGAAGGAGCAGCAAAGATAGGAGCAAAGACATTTTATCTCAGTAGCACTTTCTGAAGTGTCACAGCCTGGTTTTGCCAAGAGATGTAGCAGATCCTGGACACAATTCCCTTTCCTCACCTCTCTGCCAGCCCTGGCACCCTGAGACTGTGACCCGTCTATGTGGAGAGAGTTCCTGGCAGACATGCTCCTTTACCACCTGCAGCGCGGAGGAGTGACTCAAGGAGATCAGGGTCAGCAGTTAGAGGAAATGGCCAAGGGAGCAGCAGGGACTGATTTGTCACTGGAGCGATAACACTGCTGTAGAACTAGGGGAATGAACGTCACTCACTCTGTCATTTGCAAATACCTGACCTAAAGCAAGCCATCCCCAGCTACTGCTCCTTCAGGTGTAGGCAACGCGCAGGCCCTGGCTGGGTGGGGGATTTCCTGTCTGCATTTGGTTTGTACTCCTTCCAAGGCTTGCGGTTTGCCGGGTGGTTCCTGCCTTCCACTAACACCTGATGGATGTTTAACTCATTCTTAATTTTACAACCGGGGGAGGGAGTCCTGACTTCTGCAGCTGGCAGGGTTCACCCTGGCAGCCCGGTCTGTGCCGCCTTCTCCTGGCTGCTGAGAGCCGGCAGCTTTGCTCAGTTGTGTGTTGCTGAGAATTACCTTGATAGCATGGAAACAGAAACTGGACAGAAAGCAAGACGAGAGCACAGAGTCCAACTTATCTTTGGTTGTTTGCCAGCAGGCTGCGCAAAGCCTGGCATTCTTTCTGTGGACTGGAATGAGCTGCTGGAATGTGCTGGCTTCCAGATGTGAGCTGAACGGGCATTTGGGCTCCGTTCGCTTGCGGTTGAGCAGCATTTGCAGCATCTGGTGGAGCTGCATCACCTTGGAAACACTGCTCTTTCGGTCTCTGCTTCACAACCTCCCAGGCTGTGAGGAGATGTATTTCAAATCCACCTGCTGCGAGCAGATAGATTCAAAAAGCTGGGTTGAACAGGGCATTTCTGTAGAGGAAGGATCAGAAACATCAAAGAAAATACTGTCTTTGCATCAACCTGAATGCATGTTTTCAAGAGGCAAAAGGAAGACTTAAAGACTTTATAAAAACTCGGTGTTGACCAAAGCATTTCCTTTTCTCGGCATCTAATCTTACCTGTTTTCACCATGAACACATTTAAAAAGGTAAAAATCAAGAAGGATTCCCTAAAAAGAAATGAAATTATTTGGAAACAAAACAAAATGAAAAGTGTCTCTCCCTCCTCGTCCCTGACTCAGCCAATGCATTTGCCGAATCCAACCGTGATCCTTGTTTCCTGAAAATGCATAAACAATCCACCAAAGCAAAATAATAATAATAATAATGCACCTGGTGGTATTTAAATACATTCTTGCCAGTTTGTTTTCAAGTTACACCCCACAATAAAGATCTTTTGGTTTTGACAAATATGAGGCGAGTGGCTTCTCAGGACAACAGGCACTTGTCCTCTGAAGCTGTGGTTTACTGGGATGTGCTGGTCCTCTAGGGCACCCAGAGGGATTTCATTTGACCTGCAGCCATGCAGTAAGGTTTAAGTAGAGTCCAAGGCAGTGTAAAGGTCCAGTTGTGGGGGTACGTGTCTGTACACGTGCAGAATGGCAGAGTGTGCAGCTCTGGAATCCCCAACATAAGAAGCATATGGGTCTGTTGGAACCAATCCAGAGGAGGCCTTGGAGGTGCTCTGAGGGCTAGAGCAGCTCTGCTAGGAGGACAAAGTGAGGGAGTTGGGGTTATTCAGCCTGGAGAAGAGAAGAGAGACCTTAGAACAGCCTCCAGTATGGAAAGAGGCTGCAGGAAAGCTGAGGAGGGGCTGTTGATCAGAGAGAGCAGGGATGGGATGAGGGGAATGGTTTTCAGCTGAAAGAGGGGAGGCTGAGATAAGATCTTAGGCAGAAATGTTTTCCTCTGAGGGTGGAGAGGCCCTGGCCCAGGTTGCCCAGAGCAGAGGTGGCTGCCCCATCCAGGAGGGGTTCCAGCCCAGGGTTGGAGCCCCTAATCCAGTGGGAGGTGTCCCTGCCCGTGGCAGGGGT
This sequence comes from Coccyzus lansbergi, assembly GCA_033558105.1. Taxonomy (NCBI): domain Eukaryota; kingdom Metazoa; phylum Chordata; class Aves; order Cuculiformes; family Coccyzidae; genus Coccyzus; species Coccyzus lansbergi. The sequence goes on from JAUMJK010001084.1 coordinate 423,079, forward strand.
GGCACTGGATGGGCTTTGAGGTCCATTCCAACACAAACCATTCCAGGATTCTATGAAAATCCTGCTCTGCAGCACAGCATTCCCATCATGTGCCATAAATCCATCTCTAGGACACGCTTCAGTCCTGTATCATAAGTAGGCAGTTGGCATGAATTCAAACAAGGTGATTTTTAAACACTGCCTTTTCTTGCACCTCATTCCAAATTTCATGTGATAATAATGATAGCAAAGTGCTGCTCTGAGGCCTCTGTAATGGATTCTCCAATAGCACTAGGAGGAACTGGAAGGCAGTGGAGCCAAGCCCCAGCTCCTGGAGCTGAGGTGTGCTGCTGGGTGATTGATGCTGCCTGGCTCCTTGGCTCCCGGAAGGGCAGCGGGAGGGCTGGGATCTGTCCGAGCAGCCTGGGGTTGGCCGCTGCCTTTGTTCACACAGAGCAAGCAGCTCCTGTCCCCTACTGATGGCAGTGGGACAGAACCCAGCTCCGCACAAAACAAACACCATGGCGGAAGCCGTGGTTTTACAGAATACCTCCCGCTGCCAAGATCTCGCTGGAGATTGCTCGCCGTTTACTCCGTAGACAGAGCTTGTCTGCGCCCGCTTGGCCTTCCGCCAGGCACATGCTGCTTCCCATTGCTCTGGCATATCAGCTGTCGTCTGAGGTGTTACAGGAACCCAGCTTGCATCAGGCCAGCTCCATCCTCCCTAATTTGCCTTCTGCTTTGATCCAGAAAAGTCCAGGCAGGCAGGACCTCTCCTGTTCTCTTGTCTGGCTGAGGTATTGGAGGGGCCGGCCAGCGAAGGGCTGTGCATAGGGCTTGTGAGGGATGCTGTGTCTTTAGGCCTCAGCTGCAAGGTGGCCCCTTTTCTCTACCCTTTATGCTGATTTCCCATTACACCAGAAACATCCTCTCTCTTGCTCTGTCTTATCCTTTGGGTAAGGAATGGATGGATGAAGGATCGAAGGGCTGGATGGAAGGAGAGGCTTTGGCAGGGTGCAGGAATCTCCTGTGCAGGTCCTGGTCTCGCAGTGACATAGCTGCTGCCAATCCTGTCATCTCAGAGATGGAAGCATGTGCTGTATCATCAGTCCTGCTGCCATGACACTTCACTGGGGAGATCCTTCAGGGAAACAGCAGCAAATCTGCGAGCAATAGGTGTTTGTAGGTAGGTCATTTCTGAAGCGGCAGGTAACTGGGAACAGCTGCTTTGACTGGTGTCCTGTTGTGTAGCATGAAGCAGCAGAGAAGGAAGAATAACAGCCACATTATCTGCTCAATTAGAAGTTGACACAAACTTCTGATGAGGAGCTGGGAGCATCATCAAGAACATTCAAATAAAATCTGAAGACTGAAGAGAATTACTGTGCAACCAGCCCTGTCATACAACCCAGAATTCACGTGTAAAATGGGGGCAAATTTCTCACTTGGTGTTTTCTGCTGAGGTCAAGCAAGAAGTTTCCAGAGCAAGGGGCAGACGTGACTCAAGCGTATGTGAAACCATCAGGAAATGCTCTCAAATCCCACAGCAATCACATCAGCGCACTTCACCGCAGCACTTGAACACTCTTCATACGCATATGAGGAGCACTTCCCTCCTGATGGCCAAGTCAGTGACCTGTACTGATGATGCAACCGGGCTCAGAGGGCTCACTTAGAGCACGGCTTCAGGTAAAGGGCATTGTTTTGCAGTCCAGCTGCTCCTGTGGGTTTGCTGACAATAAGCAAATACCAGTGGTGACACTTAGAATCATAGAACAACCAGGTTGGAAGAGACCCATTGAATCATCGAGTCCAACCATTCCTATCAAACACTAAACCACGTCCCTCAGGACCTCATCTACCCGTCCCTTAAACACCTCCAGGGAAGGGGAATCAACCACCTCCCTGGGCAGCCTAGTCCAATGCCCAATGACCCTTTATGTAAAAACCTTCCTCCTAATCTCCAGCCTAAATCTCCCCTGGTGGAGTTTGAGGCCATTCCCTCTTGTCCTGTCCCCTGTCCCTTGGGAGAAGAGCCCAGCTCCCTCCTCTCCACAACCTCCTTTCAGGTAGTTGTAGAGAGCAATGAGGTCTCCCCTCAGCCTCCTCTTCTCTAGGCCAGACACCCCCAGCTCTCTTAGCTGTTCCTCATAGGGTCTGTTCTCCAGACCCCTCATCAACTTTGTTGCTCTTCTCTGGACTTGCTCCAGAGCCTCAACATCCTTGTTGTGCTGAGGGGCCCAGAACTGCTCACAGTATTCAAGGAGCGGCCTCACCAGTGCTGAGTACAGCGGGAGAATCACGTCCCTGGACCTGCTGGTCACACCATTTCTGATCCAAGCCAGGATGCCATTGGCCTTCTTGGCCACTTGGGCCACTGCTGGCTCATGTTCAGTCGGCTTATCACGGGGACGGTGCTCTGAGGCCACCAACTCAACCACAGCCAGAAGGACTTAGTGCTGCTGGCAGGACTCTGTCCTCAGGGCTGCGCAGAGACGTGATGTGAGGTACAGCCACGTCTTTGAGCCCAGTTGGCCAGCACCGGCAGAATGACCTGCAGAATTGGGACCTCCCCACCACAACAGCGCACGGTGACACGAGGCGGTGGCTGGCGTACGCTGGCTCCAGCAGCGCACACGGGTTAGACGGAGGGTGGGACATGGCAGCATCGGTGGGATGTCACCTTTCAGCATCCCACCTGTATTTTAAAAGCAAGCCAAGCAAAAAGATATCTGTGCTGTATCCAGCAGCAATGACTGATGTGGAAACACCACCAACACAATACCCAGGCAACCAGGGCAAAGTGTGATCTGCTGAGAACTGGGAACGACAGTCCTGAGCAGGCTCGGTTACCTCCTTCCCTTTTGGCCATTCACTCACGTGTGTCGGGAATCAGCAGCCACAGGTGCTGGAAATCCCAGAGAAAAGATGCCTCTAGGGCTGCTCTTGGATAAAGAATCACATATGGAAGATACTATTGGATAATCCCCCTGCTGAAAGCTTCTAGCCTGTAGATGAAAGGTACTTGTTAGCCTTCTCGTACAACAGAACATAACATGGGGGCCAGGAGCGGCAGTCGCTCTTGGTCCATAGCAGTTGCAGGTGGAAGGCAGACCTGCTCGGGTAAAACTCCCAGCAATCCAAGTCCCTCAGTTCCCACTCCAAGCCCCATTAGCTCTGGCTCAGCAGCCGGTCCTGAGGCTGGCAGCTACCCACGTGTTCCAAAATGCTCGGAAAAGCAGGTGGCCTAGGCCCTGCTGGGAACAGGAGTGAGCAATCGTCTCCCTGCAGCAGAGGAAGCCATCTGTCAGTTGCCCAACCATCTCCCCCTTCCTTGCCACGGAGGTGCATAGCGTGCAAGAGAAAATCAGTCCTAGACGGCTGATGACAGAAGCCAGGTGTAGGTGTCTGGGAGACTTAAACTAAATAATAGAGAAAGTTTGCTCTTATCCCAGCGGATTTCCTGGAGTGATGAGTGAACCTGGCGTGTTTCTGCCCTACCTTTGGCAAATGCTGTACATCTGGCCAGGCTGACACAGACTCATCCGCTTGTAGTGAGGAAGGAGTAAGTCCCCCTTATGAGTATTTGTCTGGAGCTGGCTCCATCCTCACCTCTGCTGCACCAGATATGGCACCAGAGCTTTGCGTGTGCACTGGGCACCCTGTGGGGAGGCCACACTGGAGGGAGCTGGGGAGAATGAACCCACCTGGAGGGCATCCTGCCTGCACTTTGGGATGCCAGACCTGGGGGCTTTGCCCAAACTGCCTCCAGCCACAGGCAGCTCTGGTAAATGAGACCCTTAACAGCCTCCCAGGTGCTCACTCCGGTCCCTGACAGGCCAGAGAAGCCCTTTGCTCATCCACCAGACATCCTCTAGCCACCTGGGACAATGGTTTCCCCACCAATAGATGTTTAGGAAAATAGCTCTCCTAAGAAACCAAACCCCTCCAGACAATTAGAATCATAGAATCATAGAACAACCAGGTTAGGAGAGACCCATTGGATCTTCTAGTCCAACCGTTCCTATCAAACACTAAACCAAGTCCCTCAAGAATTGCACAACATTCTGCATGTAAATCTTTCCAGCAGTTCATCCCACGTCCCAGTGTTTGTGTGAGTGGAGAGACCCACTGGCACATTTGCATTGAAAAATGTAGAGAACATTTGGTTCATTTCCAGATTTTATCTTTTTTTTTCACATTTAGTGCTTTCAAACAGCTTAGAAATCTTTATCAAGATGTCTCAAACTCTTCTGTCTGCCACTCACAGCCAGAGTGAGCTCGAGCACGCTGATGTTTCCGGTCGGATGAAGCTTTTCATTCAACCTGGGTGATCTTGTGCTAACTCACTCCTTGATTTACTGAGACAAAAGTAAACAAGTGGCGTTGGAGTCACCTTGCAGTGAACTCAGAAGCAGCAGCTTAACCAGAAGAGCTGGCACTTGGGCTCTGTCTCAGGAGCCCGAGCCCAAGTGCCTTTATGAGCACTTGTTGCCGATAAACTTATCTCCTCAAATGTGCCAGCAGCTACAACTGTTCTAGGTTGGGAATTTCTAGACTTAAGTAGCAGGAGAGCGAGGTCCTTTAGAGCTGTTTGCCCTGCAGCTTTGTTTGAAGCCAGAAGCAACCATCTAGTTAGCTTGGAAACCTTCCACTCAGGTGGCCTCCGTGAGATGCAAGGCTGGGATGTCCAGCCTGTAGCTCAGGGTTGCTCCAGCTGGTTTCTGTGCCGTGTGTGGGAACACCAGGACCTCTGGTGGCCACGCTGGGTCCAGCTCAGAAAGCCACAGGGCACCTGGCAGCAAAGTGTGGATGTGCCCAAGGTCTAACTACTTCGGCAGCTTTTCCCCTCCCAGCCACCAGCCCACCTACGCCCAGAAGAGCAAACCCGCAGTCCCTTGCTTTGGCATTTTTGGGGCTGGAAGAATGTGGGAGAGAGTCAGCGTCCCAGGGAGGGCAGGAGGAGATGCAGCATGTGGCTTCAGGGCCCCCCACCTTGCCTGTGTCGTGGGGGATGACACAAAGACTGCACATTTGGCTGTACTTTGGACTCAGTTTAGACTGAATCTCACTGTGGATGTTGAGCGTGAGAACCTGCCACCAGGGCAGGTGCAGGAAGGCTCATATTGATGGCTTAAACCAGCACACATCACAGAACTCCCCTAATCCGTGGGCAGCTCCATTTCTGCTTTGCCTTTGGATCATTGCTGTGTCTGGGAGCTGAGCTGTTTACCCAGTGAAGTATCCAAGTCTGTGATGGCATTAGAATCATAGAATCATAGAACAACCAGGTTGGAAGGGACCCATCGGATCATCTAGCCCCTGGAGTCAGAGATGTGAACATGCTCCAACCTGGCCCTTTCTCCACTGAGGCAGCAGGAATCCTTCTGTTTTGCACCTATTCCATGTCTCAAGCTGCAAACAGCAACTCTGCAGACCCTTTGTTTCAGTCCATTCTGAGAGGTACGAGCGGACAGGACAGGCTAAAATCTGGGGTGAGTCAGGTACAGAATGAGTAAGAAAGGTCTTTCAGAGCTACAGCAGACAACCCAGCAGCCATCAGGAGGTCATTCTCCCTCTGTACTCAGCACCGCTGAGGCCACTCCTTGAATACTGTGTCCAGTTCTGGGCCCCTCACCACAACAAGGATATTGAGGCTCTGGAGCAAGTCCAGAGAAGAGAAACAAAGCTGGTGAAGGGACTGGAGAACAGGCCCTATGAGGAGCGGTTGAGAGAGCTGGGGGTGTTTAGCCTGGAGAAGAGGAGGCTGAGAGGAGACCTCATTACTCTCTACAACTACCTGAAAGGAGGTTGTGGAGAGGAGGGAGCTGGGCTCTTCTCCCAGGTGACAGGGGACAGGACGAGAGGGAATGGCCTCAAGCTCCACCAGGGGAGATTTAGGCTGGAGATTAGGAGGAAGTTTTTCACACAGAGGGTCATTGGGCATTGGAATAGGCTGCCCAGGGAGGGGGTTGATTCACCTTCCTTGGAGGTGTTTAAGGCACAGGTAGATAAGGTCCTGAGGAACTTGCTTTAGTGTTTGATAGGAATGGTTGGACTAGAAGATCCGATGGGTCCCTTCCAACCTAGTTGTTCTGTGATTCTATGATTAGGGAAGCTCTGGGAATCTCTTGTTGTCAGTGAAACTCTGAAGAGAGCCTTCCTGCTCTTGCACTGTGAGGTGTCCTCCCCTGCTGACTGTCCTAGCCAAGGGCAGGGACTGTAGAGCCAGAGGCATCTCGCTGTTGCCCAGCACAGCCAGGGACGTGCATGGGAGTCACACTGCTCTGCCCTTGCCTAAACGGAGGATGCAGCAAGGTCAGAGTCAGGAACGGCTCGTTCCTGCAGCCTGGGCCTGGTTTTGCGACCTCTGTGCTCAGTGTCAGCTCTGCGAGCTGGTGAGCACCTCTCTCACCCAGACCATCACGTAGTCTCAGCCCCGCAGGTCAGCCCAGAGATACCCCTCAGGCTGCAACGGCTGCGCCTGCCGACACGGCTGGGGAGTCCCAGCCTCGGGTCTCACCGGTGATGCAGGCAGGTTCGTTTTCTTGGTGCTTGCTCTCACGGGGCCCCTCTGTAACACTACCCTAGGGCACATGCTTTCTCAGGGGTCTTCCCATCTCAACACGCACCAGCTGGTAAGAGCAACGGCTCTTCCTGACCAGCACAACTATCTCCCTCCAGTTGAGCAGGTTGTCTGCCCTGTGATTTATTGTCCTGCCTCACGTGCTGCCCGGGAGCAACCATCAGTGACCGCTGACTGCCCTCTCTCTGCCCAGCAGTGACATCTTCAGCTTCACGGCGCACAACTATGCGCTGACAGTACTTCAGCCTTGGCCTGACCTTCACATGAGCCTCAGGATCTGGGCCCATTGCATCACAGTTGCTCCCAGAAGGATTGTCTTCATCAAGAACAGTGTCATAAGGTTATTGTTTAGTTATAGAAGTGGTAGGGAGCGATCTCAGGCTCATCCAGCCCCGATTCCTGTTTCTGAGTCGTCCATGCAAATAGAAGCCATTCACTGCATCTGCTTCATGGAGCAGAGTCAGATATATGCAGAAAAACCAACAGTGTCCACAGCAGGGTTATCCAATCAGTGAAGAGGAGTTTGTACGTGCCACAGCTCATGGCAGAGATTCACCATCTAGTGACATATCTTCCCTCCCAGAAAGAGCCAGTGGTTTTTCAAAAATCAGCTCAGTCGCATCAGGATATCAGGAGAGCCGCAACATCTCCAGCAGGGACTAGAGGTGTTGGTGTCCCTTCCAAACACCTATTTCTACAGAGGGTTGCTGACCACACACAGGGTACACAACAACCAGCAGCAGGGGGGACATGGAAACCTGCCAAAGGCTGTGACAGGGAGAAATATGGCAAGGGTCCCACCACATAGGTGAGAGGGGCAGTGAGCAAATAAAACACACGCTTCGCTTCTCTTTTCACAATGGACCTGTGCCACACAAGACAAGTGCAGGCCTCCACCACCCACAGGGACATCACTCATTTGATGGCAGTTTTGTAAACCTGTCCTTTTACTCCTGAATGCATGGGGTAACTTTAAATAATATGGGGATGCTGCTTGGCGAACACTAGGGTACTCAGGAGGAACAGGAGAAGAGGTCCTAATTTTCCTTCCACATCTCCTAGGGAGTGAAAGAACTACCCTCTGGGACAAGGGCAAACCTCACTCGTGGGATGGATTGGTTCAGCAAGCAGAGGGGCCAGGGGAGTGCAGAGCGGTTAAACAGCCCCTTGACCAAAGGGAGAAGAACGCTGCAGGTGGTATAGGAGCACCAGACACATCCTGGTTTTCCAGTCCCACTCACACAGGAACAGGGATGGTGCTGACAGTTGGCAAAGGGCTGAAGGGCACAGCCCTGCCTCACAAACGCCCCCATCCTCCTTACCTGAGCACCACACAGCTCAGGAGTTGATTGCTCAGTAAGCAATCCCATACTGAGGCTGTGCTTGTGTTTCTTTTTCAGATGATTCCATCTCATCCATGGAAGGAAAAGGTTTGTTTATCTACATCTTCCTTTATTCCCTTTCCCTCTACTCTAGAGGCATGCCTGTCTCCCAAGGCATGATCACATACTTTTTCAAACAACATATATAAATGTCTTGATTTCTGCCCACAGCATTTTGAGAGACATCGGAGAAAGGCACAGAGAAGACAGTAAAGCAAAAACATCTGGGGCCACGTACAAGGTATGTAGAACAGAAAAAGTACCTGCAAGGCCACACATCACCTAACGGGACATGGGGAGGGAAGAGCAGATTTCCCTGCTGGCCCAGCTCCCCAGGGTCTCCACACACAGCAGAACCACAAAGCTTCCCGACACCACTCCTCCTCCACTAAAGGACCCAACACTTCCCAGGAAAAGCAGCAGTCACAGGACAGCAGACAGGCAGGTATGAACAAATCCATCTATCTTGTCCAAGGAGGGCAGGACAAACCATCACCAGCTGCCCAGAGTGGCAGCAAATGACAACACCATCGTCACAGGAGACCTGGGTAGGGAAGCTGTCACCTCTACAAGGGCTCACTAAGAGAGACATTCTTAAAACTGACATCCCGAGACACACAAAAAGAAGCTCCCATTCCTTCAGGCGATAACGCTGGTGACTGAAGCACTCAGTATAATTTCCAGCTTCTGAGAGAGGAACCACATCCATCCTGCCCCTTCTGTAATCCTACACCAATTTAACAGCACAGGGGTAGCTGCTACCTGGCACTATGTCCCTGCTCACACTCAAGCATCCCCTGTGCCCAAGTGATGACAGCCCCAGCCCAGGGGGCATTGTCACCTTCGCCTGCCACCCCAGACCAGCTTTAGGCCATTTTACACATCTACTGAAATGCATTTTGTTAAAGCAGGAGAAGAGAAGTAAACGAGTAAGTACTATGTGGTTACACCTATTTTTATTACCAAAACTGAAATAAATGCCTTAACCGTATTCAGCTTTTTCTTTTAAAATTTCCTTTTATTCACTCATCAAGAGCCAATAAGTTATATAAATCATAGCAGTTTTCATTTCCTTACTGAAGTAGTCAACAAGGTTTTTACTTATTTTTATGCTGACAGGTAGCACATCAGATCTTTAGAAAGAGTGCATTGGTCTTGGTTTTCCATAGCGATTCTTCCGAAAAAGGCGCTCTCTCTCGCACAGCTTCTCCGTGAAAGCTCTCCCGTGTTGTTAGTGTAGCGCTGCAGCTCCCTGGGAAGTTCTAGCTGCTGCCTCCGCAGGTGTCAAGGCACTCGGCGCTGTGCAGGTCCCTTTGCTCCCAGAGAAGCGTCCCACGAGGCTGGCAGAGCGGCTGCTGCACACGGCAGCCACCCCAGGCCTCCGCCTCACCCCCGCTCTGGGGAGGAGGCCACAATGACACTGAGGGTCCATGCTGGAGGCAGGGGCAATGATTCCACCTGACAGATGTTAAACCAGATTCTTCTGTATTTAATTAAGAGTTCCAGCAGGTTAAAACCAGGAACAAAAGCACAGAACTTGTCAATGACAATGAACTGAGGCAGCAGCATTGTCATCCCCATGCTTTAAACAATGTCTAAAGCAACTTCTAAACAAGAATAATTTGGGATACTGATGCAGAACTTAAACAGTGATTTTTGTTTGCTTTACCTAATGTGTAGGGGTTTCAAACACTTCAGTAACTTAGCACTAGTCCCACGGTTGCCGTTTTTCCCCTCTGCTTCTCCTAAGCAGATGCTTTGCTTTGTATACCAATAATAGATTCTTTTTTCCCCAAGAGCAATGTGATCTCATTTTCGTGGTAACACAACAGCATTCTAGTCTTGCTCCTCTTCATCCCCTTCCTCATCTTCATCTCCTTGATCTCCAGATTCAATGTCATCTTCATCTTCGACCTGAAATTAGAAAGGTCCCTGTGAGCAGTGACATCCCTTAAACCCCCATCCAACCTTCTGAAAGCAAACGAGCCAAGGGAGTGGGCTCCAAGGGAACCAGCAGCACTGCTTAGGTAGCAGACTAGAGCTTTCTAGCCTCAAACTTAGTGGATCAGGATACCCAGACTGCTCACACCTGCCTCAGGTCCGAGAGCTCACTGACCCACCATTTTGCTTACCGGTACACCAAGATCCTTCAATTTTATCTTCAGTGCTGACAGTTTCTGATCCTGGTCAGCCAAAAGCACCAGGAGATCATCCTGCTCTTTCTTGGATTCTGCCACTTCTTGCTGAAGTTTACTTTTCTCTTCTTGCAAGATGGCAACCGTGCTGCTGGCTGAATCCAGGTGCTGCCTCAGTGATTCTTTTTCCTCGGACAAGGCTTTGACTTCACTCTGGCAACAGGAAAGATCCCGCATCAAGTTACACCACAAGCACAGGAACGGCTGAGGCCTTGTTTCCTCCAAACGCATACCGTGCGTACTCCTGACAGCTTCAACCCCACCAAGTGCCCTGTGGCCTTGCTCCCACACACTTCCTTACCCCAGCTCCCCTTATTACCAACCAGGATTAAGGGAGGTGGAAGTCTTAGCAGCAGCTACCTTCCACCCAGCCAAACGGGACTGTCCATGCCAGAGTAAAGCCGCTTGCTAAACTGGCCTTACCAACTCTTTGAAGGCAGAGAAAGCTACATTTCCCAAGCCAAAAATGAAGGATGAGGTGCATCTAGCTTCCCCTGTGTAGCCTGAAACACTGAAGATGTGGAGGAAACAACCAACTTCCACCCAAAGATTGTCCTGTTGCAGAAGTCCTGCTAACTGCCAGATGAGTACTAAGTGACTTGGTTTGGTGTTCACTCGCTACCAACCTTCAATTCCCTTATCTCTTGCTCGAGTCTTCCCTCTGATTCAGACTTGTTGGCTGCTGCTGCACTGCTGTCTCCTAACGCGGGATCTGCAGTTGCATTCTGTGGACAAAAAAAAACCAGTCTCAGAGCACTGATTGCTTGTTGTCTCTGAGGCAGGAGACTGGACACTCAAGTGTAGAATTTAAAAGCACATTTTCTTCTTGCAGCATATCCAAGGTGGACTAGTTAGAATCATAGAACAACCAGGTTGGAAGGGACCCATCAGATCTTCTAGTCCAACCATTCCTATCTAACACTAAACCAAGTGCCTCAAGAAAGATTAGATCCATCCTACGCTGCACAGCATCAGGAAATGGGTCTCAAGAAGCACAAACACATATGGACGGGGACACAAAAAGGAGAACACAAGGCGCAACCCTTATACCACAAGCTGCACTTTCAGGAGACTGTTAGCTTTCTTTGTAGGTAGACCTCATCATTACAGGCCACGTGCCCTCTCAGACACCTCTGAAGGGTCAAAGAGTGTCTTTATTCAGCTAAATATCCAAATCTTTGCATGAGGTCATTGAAGCCAGCAACGGTTGGGTCTCAGCCAGCCCCACCCAAAGCATGGCAGCTGTCCTTCAGCTAAAAACACAGCACAAACTGGAGGTGGTTGCATCTCCAGCTGTATGGGGTTTAAGGCAGAGCTGCAGAGCAGACTGGCCAGCAGCAAGGCAAGCTGACAGCTGCTAGCAGCATGGAGCATGTCTGTGTGCCTGAGCACACACAGCCACCTCCTGTCCGAGCAGCTGGGCTCTGGACACTGGAGGAATAAAGCCTTCCTCTCACAGAAGCTGTAGGCTAAATTTAACACTGGCCATCCTCCCCACACGAGTCCTCTTTCTTGCAATACTGAAATAAGAAATCTGTGCTCAAATCTGAACAAACCAGCAGGAGTTTGGGTCCTGCTCCCACACACTAGCCGCCCTGCTTTCCCTGTAGCAAAGCAGTCAGGCTCGGCACACAGGAGCAACCTCCACACTGCTTGCACACCCAACATTGTGCGCTGGCGTCATTTTGATTGTTCGCGTGGCCTGCGCTCCTGCAGCTTCACCCATTAGCTTTGCTGTCAAAACACCCGTCACACTGCTGTGCAACTTGCTGTTTAAGTTCTGTAGCAAAACGTTCAACTTTCTAATGCCATCAGCCTCTTTTTGGGGACACAATCACCCTTCTTTAGCTGTTCTATAATGCTTTATTGGCTGTTCTATGCAATACACAGATAAAGAAAGCCCTGAAGCATTCAGAGGGCTGCACAGACAGACACCAACCATTTGCCATTAAGCTGCACACGAGCTTTGTAATTAGAATCCTCAGCTGTTTGTGAGACTAATGGTGTTCTCGCTAATGTACACATATCCTGCTTTTGTGTTTCACAAGAGACCATCTCCTCTGACAGGGGTATAAGCTTAAAGCACAAAATAGCTGCTATTTGTTTAGAAATACCAAGGAACGAAGGCCCCATGGAGCACCACCTGGACAGGGAGTCTCTTTCCTTACAAAGGATCTGTCTAGGTAACACACATTACTTCATTTAAAACACTGCTGCAATCACTTGCTGACGTGTATTCTTAAAAGAAGCTGGGGTTTGGGTTTGGGCAATGGCAATGAGCAGCATAAGCAGGAAAGCCAATTCTTGAAGATTTAGCCACCAAAGAGAAAACAAGGAACTGGGTCACAGGTACCATTATTTGTAGCTTTTGATTCTCCATCTGAAGCTTAGAGATTTCTGCAGACTGTAGCTGTAGCTGACTCCTCAGCATCTCCAGTTCCTTTGGGAAACAAAGACAAAAAAAATAATTTGCAGTTGACATGATAAAGCAAGGTAGTTATTCACATATCAAATGTTTCTTAAGTTAAAAGCTCCCAGACCCACTGCTTCATACAACTGCATGAGAAGAAAACTGTATCTTTGTCCCAGGGATAGAAAAGCAGCTGTTCTTCCAGCAGACAAAACTCATCAGCACCATTTCCCACTCTGCCCATACGAACATTTTCCAGGGAATGCCCAGCACAGGCACAACTTGGAGCCTCAGCTTCCCAAAGGTGTAGCACACTGCTGGCACTCCCATCAGCCTCCTCTATGTGTTACCATTCTCAGTGCAGAAACCCTTCATGACTTATCACTCCAGGCATTATTAGTTCTCCAATCAGAGAAACTCCACAAGGTGTTTTTTGAGCAAGAGCACCCTTAAATTACCGAATCTGCAAGTACTTAAACACCTGCTCTGTGCTGTATGCGTAATACCTGGAACATAAACATGTAAAGATACGTTTTGGATAAACAGATTCTGCAAGTCTGAGGAGTCAGCTGAAGTGTCTTCTGCTGCCTCAAACCTGCTTAGCAAAAAGCAAACAACTCATTTCAGGATGCACGGTCTTGGTGCTCCAATTTTAGCACCTTGGTCACATTCAGCCAAGAGAAGGCTGAGGGAGACTTCATCGTGCTCCCTAACTGCCTGAAAAGAGCTTGTAGTGAGGTGGGGTTGGTCTGTTTGACCAAGTGACAGGTGACAGGACAAGAGGAAAGGGCCTCAAGCTGTGCCAGGGCAGGTTCAGATTGGACATCTGAAAAAACTTACAGAAAGTCTTCTCAGGCACTGGCTGTCCAGGGAGGTGTTTAAAAGATGGGGAGATGAAGCGCTTAGGGATATGGTTTAGTAGTGGACAGTGATGGTCGGGCTTGATTATCTCAGATGTCTTTTCCAGCCCTGTGATTCTATGATAAAGCTACACCATTAAAAACATGAGCACACTCAGGAATCGGTGCTGTTCCCTAAAGTTTGGCAAAGCTACCTTCCCACCCCAAGCTACCACTGTTCACTGCAGCTTTGCTGTAACACCCCAAGTTCACCTTTTGTAGGTCATTATTGTGCTCCAGGCTACCAGGTTTGCTGGTCTGCGAAGACTGCTCCGTAGTTCCCACTTCCAATGGGGAAGCCTTCTGTAAGAGCAACAGGAATATCAGTCTTAAAACACACAGACCCAACACAGTCACTGTCAGAACCCAAGACCAACTGTGCTTGCACAGTCCAAGCTGCCAGCAGAGAAGGTACAAGCAGGCTAAGAAACACCCATCAAAGCTCTCCCATTACACAAGAGCAGCTGGATGGTCTCCAAGGGGGATCTTTCCCAGTTCAAAAGCAGAAGGCAGGCACAAAACCCAAAGCAGCATGCATCACCCCATGTTTTGAAGAGCAGGCCACCTTACACAGGTAGCAGGCATTACCCCACAACCTCCTAGGAGACACCTACCCGTCTCTTCCCACCCAAACCACACTACGCCCGCTGACTGCACAGCGCAACAGGTCAGCAGCACAAATCTCTCCTGGAAACATCACAAAGCAGAAAAGGCCACCTCTCAAGCCACCTCTACTATATTTCATATTCTCCGTGTGCAATCAGTGACGATTGCTTGGCTGCCATCGGAAGGACTTACACGGCCTAAAGCAAATTAGGCTTCATCAGGTGTCTCAGCGCTGAGACAGCACTTACCAATTTTTCAATCACAGACTCCTTTTCCCTTAACTGCCCTTGCAGCAGCTCATGCTTGTTCTTCCATTCTTCCAGCTCTTCTTTCAATTTGCTAACGTCTTCCGTCTGAATGCCATTCATCTGAAACGTATCACCATGGGAGTTATGGTGCTGAGTGTCCTTTCCTAAAAGACAGAGTTAACAACAAAGGTCAAAAGCAGCAACATCAGTTTGAAGTTAGCTCCAGACACGCCAATTAAATTTGAAATTGATTACCTGCCCTCCTCCTGCCCCACAGGGCAATCCCAGCCATTCCGACTCAGGAACCAAAGCAAGGGAATGAACAATTCTATCAAAAGCTGAATAAAGAGCTTAAATACCCCATTCCTTCGAGTATCTATTTGTGACTGCACCTCCGCACTGCTTCAGTCCTTCAGTTCATCCAAAGCAAGCTCACAGACAAATCATTCCAGAGAGGAAGGACAGTTATTTCCTTATGGATTTTTAATCATCAATAATCGTGAAGGTAGAATTACTTTTTGACGTTGTGTCATAGCTGGCTTACCCAGCATCCTGACCTTGGAATAACTTCCCTATATCATCCCGACCGAAGTGCCCATCTGCCATACCTCTGTTCCTCCCAAACGGATCCTCTCATTGCCAGCCCCAGCCTGCAGCACAAACCATCCATCCGCTCGTGTTTCAAGCTGGAACAGGCAATGACTGTTCAGGACTAAGTTAAGGAACAAAGGTGCGGGAAGCCTCTGGCAGCAGCTCCCTGGCAGCTAACGGTTTAGAGACACTTAAAGCCAAACATAGTATTTTTAAATAATGAAGCAGACCTGATGCTTAACCAAAACTGTCTGCAATGTTTGACATCGGCTCAAAAGAAGCATATTATATCTCTGTGGGACCTTCTCATCTGTTGCAGAACACGTGGCAGTGGGTTGCGTGCTGGAGCTGCTCTGCAGCTTGCACTAAACCACAGATCTCTGCTGCAGCAAGATCACAGGTAGACGAGGTGCGGAGGGACATGGTTTAGTGATTGATAGGAATGGTTGGACTCGATGGTCCGGTGGGTCTCTTCCAACCTGGTGATTCTATGATTCTATCACTTGTATCGCCCATTCTGATGCCTACCCAGCTGGACTTTGAGGAGATTGTACTGGTCCTTGTGCTGCTGGATCTGCGACACCTGCTGCGTCACTGTTGCCTGGAGCTGTTCATTTTGAGATGTTAAAGTGTTAATTCGTTGTTTTAATTCTTCAAGCTCCTGGTCCTGTGAAGTAGAAAGATAAAAATGCCATTAGAGTATGAACACTTTTGCAAACAGTAATGCCAGGCAGGCACATAAAGACAAATACCTCAACTCACTCATTTTTATGCTTCTAGCTAGTGCCACTGGCTGTGACATGAGCACAACACCCTCATGCAAACCTAGATAGCTCTTCCCAGAAAAAAAGCCTGGGGAAGACAGAAGCACCTGTCACACCACACCAAAGCCTTCAGCATCTTTTGGCAGTCACCGTGTGTCCAATAAAGCCTCACTGGCAGGTCACAAGTGCCTCTTGATTCCAAATGTTCCACTATATCCTACGTCCACTCCACATCCCTGAACTAAATGCGCCTGTTTCAGCTCTTCGTAAGCTATTGAGGTTACTTAGCTCTGCTCTTTCACTGCTCAATCTAAGCTGTGGCCACAAAACAAGTGAACTGCCCGAGTCCGACCAGAGCAGGTCTACCCAGAAGTTCACTGACACTTCATTTCTTCTTTCAGCCACATTTTGGTTGACACCTTCTCCAAGGTGAGATCACAGCAAGGACAATTCCATCTCGCTGTGAAGGGCTGCAAGTTCTCCAGTTACTCATTGGAGAAGCAGCTCTCCGGCGCAGGGAAGAGCAGATGTGCCCCAGGAGAAGAATTAAACTTAACCAGTGTTCTGACATTTCAGTTGAGGCAGAAACTCTTGAGTTAAGTGGTGTCAGAAGTGTTTCTGCATTGTTAGATTCCTCACTGCTTGTTCTGGAGCACTCGATATCAAAACTACATGGCGATGCCTCCTTCTGGAGGCACACACAGCGAAGCTCCTCTTACCTGCTCTCTGATCACTTTCTTGTAGTGAGTCACAATGTTGTCGTGCTGTTCCAAGGTCTTCTTGACCTCCTCCTCCTTTTTATCTTCCTCGCTGGACTTGTAAATAGCTTTGCTGATGACACCTACCAAAAACAGCCTCTGTCAGCTGCAGCCCCTCTATCCCCACCGTTAGTTAGATGTTAAGGATGGTGACAACCTGTCTCTCAAGACAAACAGAACACACTAGAGAAAGTCCCTATCATTTTCCAACAAGTCAGGAAATCAATTCATATTTTTAATTAGCGATTCAGCTAGAAACAGCAAATCTCAACTGTGTACTTCCACAAACAAAGCTTCTGTGACCATCGTGTGTGTCTAACATTTCAGTCTCTACGTGAGCAAAGGTAAATATGCCTCTTGGCCACAGTGTGGTAGCTCACAGCATGTATTAAAAGTCATTTCCCCTAAGAACATGAGGTTACCCAGTTAGAACAAGCCCTGGAAGTATTTCACTTAATCCCTGAGCCGTGAACTTGGGGATAAGCTCTTACTATGATTTCTTCAGCACAGCCCATCTCAGTACTGTCACCCAGCTCTCCGGAGGGTTACGCTCAGCACACTTTCAATTCAGTCATCAGTTCATCACCAGAAACTACACAGACGAGCGTTAACACCTCACCTTCCAATTCCTTAACAAGCTTGGTAAATTCGTGGTCAAACATCATGTGGTCCGGGCTAGAAAAACTGGGCTGTGGTTTCTGAGCCGCTCTGGAATAAAGTTCGTGCTTGCTGATGAAGCCGAGCTTCTCAATGAAGTTCTCCCTGCCAATCCTCTTCTCAATCAGCTGTTTCAGCTTCTCCCTGCAAGGCAGAGACAAATCCATCAGTGCAGCACTGCAGAGGTGAACCCAGCCTTCCCTCAGGGTCGGGGGGTTGCAGTTAGAACCCCGATTCTCTGTCTCAAGCCTTTTCTTTGCATTCCAGATGCAGTGTTTCCATCGCCAGTGACATCCACCTGCAGCCCAAGAATATCTGAAACATCAGTCTGCTTCTCCTTGCTACCCGGAGGTCAGTTATTTCAGAGAATCACAGAATCACAGAACAACCAGGTTGGAAGAGACCCATCAGATCATCAAGTCCAACCATTCCTATCAAACACTAACCCATGTCCCTCAGGACCTCATCCACCCGTCCCTTAAACACCTCCAGGGAAGGAGGGATTCACATCCCATAAGGAACAGGCATGGAAAACATCCAGCCATGTATTCTCAGCCTCCATTAAAAGCCTCTTAAACCACTGTCTGCCACCCACATCCCTTTCCCTGCAGCCCTCTGGTTGCTACCTCGTACTTACTTCCGATAATTTTCCAGGGAGTTGTCGTTGTAGTAAATGGAAATGCCCAGCAGAAGCGCGCACAGGCCTTGGACAAGCTGCTCCTCTTCTCCAAGGTTCTCAGCTATCTGCCCCGTTAGCTACGGCTCTCGTTAAGGACATTTCGGGTACTCCATAGGCACAGCACTTGTAACCCTTCTCCCACTATAAACTCCCAGTTAAACCAACTTCCGCATGTGAATCCAGGCTTAATGAGGAAGCAGGCAAAGCCAACAGGCAAAGCTTGTGGTATCTCCTGCCCCAGGGGATTTTCTTTCCCATCACGAAGCCCAAAACCAGCCCAGGTAAATGTTTACCTCGAATAATCCAAGTAACTCCTAGGCAATAGGCTCTGCTCTGCATGCAGGCCAAGGATACAAAGGGGACGTTGGCTGGATTGTGAAGGAAGTGGGTGACAGCAATGGAGCAGTTGCTCAGCCACGTGCAAAGCAGCATCAGGAGGCCAACCCTGGTCTGTACTTTGCTGCCCTGAAAAGAATAACCCCCCAATCATTATCTTTCCGCAGGGGATGACCAAAACACACACAAAAAAAGCCCTGCTGATTCCAGACTCACCTGCTTTCACCTTGCTAGCCTAAAAACAAGCCATTGTCTGTGACATTCCCCTTGGTTAGTGATATGGAACACAGCTTTAGGGCTTTGATCAAACAAGAATTAAACCATTCCTACTCAACTGAGCAAAACATCGAGCAACACATGTGAAATACAACTCAACAGACATTAGCACCAATATAAATTAATAGCAAATTAGTTCTGTGCTTATAATTAACGCTAGGGTAAAAGGAAAGAACACACACACACAACCATTTTAGAGGGAACCAGGTGCGCACTAAGGCAGGTGGAGGTTCCCTGCTAGACGAGACGCAGCACTAAGGTTTCCTCTGCTGACTAAAAAGTACCCTTCGTTCCTAATCCCATTCGTAAATAAAGAAAAAGAACGCTAGCATGGCTTGTGGTTCAGGTGGTGTGCACATACAGCCAGCAGGAGGAACACTAATGGCAATATTTGTGTTTGTTAACCAGAGAAAATAAGTTTTTATCTGCAAATTGACTATCTTGTCATTGTCTTCCCCTTCGCTGCAGACGCTGAGTTCACGGCTGTGCTAAGAGTACAGCTCTTCCAACAGAAAGCCTTCAGGAGGCCACCAAGAACATCCCCTGAGTGGAAAACCAAACTTCACACAAGCAGCTAGTAAGATGGATAAAGTAGCTGGAAGCTGAAGTCAAGGCAGGATGAGGCAGACAGAACTGCTGGGATATCTTCAAAACCAGACAAGCAGTCACAGAGATCAAGAATGAGAAGCATTCATCAACCACAGGGAGCCTGTGCTTGAGTTACCTGCACTGGACACATTAACCTTCCATCTCTGCCTCCGATAACCCCTGAGTTTCAGAGCTGACGGCAGTGTTGGTTTTAACTTTAGCTAAGCTTGAAAAAGGAGCAGCCCCTGAGGTGTGTGAAAAAGCCCGTGTGCCCCTGGCGCAGCCCATGAGCGGCCTCAGGTATACAGCTCTGCTGCAGCAGGCTGCCGGCTGCACAGAGGAGCACGGGGCAGGCAGGGATCTAGTCCCGCAGAAATGCTAAGCTCCGAAGAGACAGCCACCGGGACTTGCTGTGGAGGAGCTGGGGTCTGCTGCAGCCTGTCCCCACCACGACAGTAAAATCATCTCCTTGAAGGAGGAGAACACAGATAAATAGCAGCAGCGCGGCAGCCATCCCTAAGCAGTGGAAGCACCAGGTCCTTTTTCATCATGTCCCTCATCATTTCTCCAGAGACGCAAGCAAACAGGGTTGGAGCAGCAGGGAACACAGTCATCACCCCTGCACAAAACCAACTGCTGGGCCTCACAGTTAGTGCTACACACCCTTCTAGCTGCCCCTGGGCAGCCTTTGCTCAAAGCTTGCACCTTTGTTGCGACCTGTCCTGCTGTTGTGTAACATCCACTGTCTACCTTGCTGCTGCCCTTCTCAGCACCATGACTGGTTTCCACTGATACAGTCACAGAATCAGAGAATCACACAGAATCACTGTGTTGGAAAAGACCCACGGGATCGTCAAGTCCAACCATTCCTATCAATTACAGAGCTGCCTGGTGCTCAGTCGCTGCTCCCTTCTCACCCTCTCCCTTCCTCTGGACTGGCCTGGTTAGCCACTGGGCAATTTCCCTTCCCACCCTGCACTGTTAGCTAACTCATGATTTCCATGCAGCACAGCACTTCCAGCTCTCTGTTCAGGAGGTGGCATGTATTTCCCAGACAGTCTAATGACAAGAGGTGTTTAAGGGATTGTGCACATCAGCGCTACCCACAAAGTACGGCTGGGAACTGCTCCAGTCTTCAGCTGAAGCACAGACTGAGACACAAGGTCTTGCAAGCTCACACAGAAGGCCACCTACCACAAGGCACCAGTGTCATGACTTGCAAGAGCACTGCAAGAACCCTCTGGCTACACTGAACCCTCCAGACTGGCCATTTCCTTCCTCGTGGCCATCTCAGAACTCCAGGGTCACACTGGCTGGAAGGGTCCAGGCCGGTCACAGAGGCCACATGCTGCTTTAGTGCCGCAGTGTGGTAAAAGCTCCGAGTCTACCCCAACCACGTCCAGATGAGATGCTGTAACAGCCTCACAACTCTGCCTCCGAGGGACTCGGAGCAACCAGAATCAGGCTGAGAAAGGTACGAGTTCACACTGAGTAATTGCTGACAAAATTCATAGAATTGTAGCATAGTTTGGGTTGGAAGAGACCTTCAAGATCATCTAGTTCCAACTCCCCTGCCCTGGGCAGGGACATCCCACTAGATCAGTCTGCCCAAGGCTCCATCCAGCCTGGCCTTAAACACCTCCAGGGATGGAGCAGCCACAACTTCCCTTGATAACCTGTCCCAGTGTATCATCACTCTCATGATGAAGAAATACTTCCTAATGTCTAATCTACATCTGCCCCTCTCCAGTTTATATCTGTTCCCCCTTGTCCAGTCACTAGAAGCCTTTATGAATAGTCCCTCTCCAGCCTTTTGTAGGTTCCTTTCAGGTACTTGGAGGTCACTGTAAGATCTCCTCATAGCCTTCTCCAGACTGAGCAAGCCCAACTCACTCGGCCTGTCACAATCCCACTACCTCTCACAAAATTGCAGAGATAATGGATGTAAGAGCCAGGGCACTGGCCACACTGACTTCTCAAAAGACCAAGTCAATTCTCCCCTAACTGAACAGTAAGAAATGCATCCTTCAAACAGAAAAACAAGCAGCATCAGAACTTCTCTATCCCCTCACTCACACTGATAAACATTAGCTTTTATTGTCCCAACACTGAGCCAGTTCATATGTGCTGGGAATAACCACTCTGACTGCAGCACGATCACGTACCTCCTGCTTCCTAGAACTCTGGTATAAGTCTTGTCTGTCTTGTCACAACCCCCTGCTCATGGGGCCAGTGCTCACAGCACACAACATCCACTGGAAGCAGCCACAAACCACATTTATTCCCAAGCGCTGCATGCTCTTTGAGCTCAAATTGTTTCCACACAGACCCAGGCACCCTCTCTAAAAAACCCCCTCACCCAGCTCTGCTCCAGGCACACCACGATAAGGGCTGCTGTCAGACAACTTGAGGCCAGGAACAACCACCTCCAGCCCTCAGAACAGTGGGCAAATGCGGTAAATAAAGCAGGCAACTCCTGCTTTATGTGGTGATATTTCAGAGTTAGGTTTTCTGCTATCATGACCTTCTTATGAGTACTTGGAGCAGCACAGCCTGACAGTCCCAACTCTTCGCTTTACGGACCACATGCCAGTAATGAGATCCCAGAAGCTCTAAGGTTAAAACTCCTGTTGGGAAGGAGAAGGCACGAAGTGGCTGGAAGGCAGGTTAAACACAGTTTGTCTTTTAGCAGCCAGGAAATGGGCAGCATCTTCCCCCATCAGGTTGTCTCAGCTGTTTGCTACAGGCCAGCCTGAGAAAAGAGCCCTTCCGACAGCTCCAAGAAAGCCCACCTGCTGCATGAACAAGTCCCACTGGAAAAAAGGCACCCGAGCTGCCTGAGGTGGTTATCCCAGAGTTCTGGGAGCACCCCAGAGAACCAACCGAAAGAGCTTATTATGGTAGGAAACAACCCAAATCCAAATGCCACACAGAGCTGTAAGTGGAAACACGTCAAAAAGCGGTTAAAGCAAACCTCCCCAGCAAGCCCAGGACAAGAGGAGAAGGCCTGCTTGGGCAAGAAGTGCCGAAGCTGTGCCAGAAAATACATACCCGTCTGTCGATCTTATCGCCCTGCAAGTTACACACACATTACTAGAGAACCACGAAGCAGAACACGTTTCAGAGACATCCATCCCCCAGTGCCTGGTTCCCTTCCACCATTCAAGGCTACAGAGCCACCGGCAGTTCTACTGCCTCAAATTTCCCTTAGACAGAAACGCCAGAGAAAGGAAAAAAGGACCACTGTCTGTTTTCAGGTGAGGCAGATGAAATAAGCCACGTGAATGAACTCAAACCTGCAGCATTCTGTCCTCACTCTCAACTGCCTGGAAGCAGCTGGCACCAGGGTTAATCACCTCTAGGTACCACGAACCTTTAGGGAAAAACTAGGCAGAACAGAGCAAATGCCACCAGGCAACGTGGGCCTAGAGGTGAGGGTCACTCACTTGCTACTCACAAAGCCACAAGTTAACATGCCGAGAGAGTTCAAAAAAGCTTTTGGCTTTGAATAGCAGAACCAGCAATGGATCTGTGAGAGCCTGGTGATTCCCACCTTAACAGTGACAGGTTCAATCTTAGCCAGGCACTTTCAGCAATTTAACGTGGCTGCAGATCCTGCCAGTTCACCCTGTCTTTTAAACAGAGTTTAAGGTCTGGATGCTTTAGGAGACTCTGCCCACTGAGAGCAGACGTCATCAAGCAGCATGAAAAAGCAAAATTTACTGCTTTTCTCCTCCCCCTGAGGCACTGAGTGCTTTGAGTAACACTTAGAACAGTCTGCAAAAGACAGACTCCTCATCAACAGAATTACAGGGTGGATTGGACTGGAAAGAATTTCAAAGCCCATCCAGTTCCACTTTCTGCCACGGGCAGGGACACCTCCCACTGGATCAGGGGCTCCAAGCCCCACCCAACCTGGACTCGGAACATCTCTAGGGATGGGGCAGCCACCGCTGCTCTGGGCCAGGGCCTCCCCACCCTCACAGAAAAAAAATTCTGCCTCAGTTCTCATCTCAGTCCCCCCTCTTCCCACCGACAACCATTCCCTTCCCTCTCATCCTATCCCTGCACTCCCTAATGAAGAGCCCCTCCCCAGCTTCCATACTGGAAGGTGCTCTGAGGTCCCCCCATCAAGCCAGCCCTCATGTGCCCCACGAGCACCGTTCCTGGCGGACGCCCAGCGTTGCAGTCCAGGGCAGGGGCAGCAGGGCCGTACCTGCGAGAGGATGTTGGTGCACTGCTGCAGCAGCGACACGGGCGGGTTGCCAATGCTGGTGGCCAGCTGGACTCGCAGCAGCTGCTCCTTCAGCGTGGCATTCTCCTGCAGCGCGTGGGCCAGGGCCACAGCAGCACACCAGTTGGAGAGAGAGTCCGTGGAGAAGAGGCCCCCGCAGAGCAGCTGGCCGGCCGAGACAGAGTTACCTGTAGCTGCCCCAACCGCCGAGAAGCACAAGTGAGATTAAATTAGGCCACAAAGCCAAGCAACATATTTAAAACAGCAGCATGAACTTAAAACCCAGATCTGATAGTCCCAGGAAGAATATTTCAAAGTGGAATATTCTGATGACAGGAGAATATTCACCCCTGTAACAGGGGAGCTGGAATTAGATGATCTTTAAGGACCCTTCCAACTCAAACCATTCTATGATTTAATCATAGAATCACAGAACAACCAGGTTGGAAGAGACCCATCGGATCAAGTCCAACCATTAAGCTATGGTACAGTTAAATTTCATCTAAGCAGTTGGGGTTTTGTAAGTTAAGAGCGTCCTCTGAGAGCATGTTTTCTTTAAAACAGTGTTTTTCGGACACTGTTCTCTCTTTGAAAATAGTCAACTATTGTGGGAGGTTTAATATATGCTGAACAGATGACTCTCCTGTAACCACCTCTGTTTGGAGTTTTCATCTTATCTGAAAAGCCAAGGTCAGGTAGAGAGCTGGAACCAGCTCCAAACGAGCAAGAGTTCCAACTGCTGCAAAGTTTCATAACATGAAAATTAGACCTTGGAAAGTGGTAGAATATGCATAGGATTGCTGGGAAAATTTATCCATATGCATGTAAATGAGAAATAGACTCTGTTCCAGCTCTTGTCTCATTGCATACGATTGACGGAGATCACTGCCACATGTTGCGCAGGCCTGAGAAAGAATGCTTGCTTTCTAAAACTCCAAAATGAGTCTTAGAGTTTTATTTGCCAGCATTTTCGGTATCAGATCCTCACTTGGATCAGACACCTTATGGCAAGTAGACCATTTTGCAAGAGACATGAGCTGAGGCATTAGAGGTTTGTGCTAGGGCACAGCTCGTCCCACCTACCATCAATAGTCGATGGCAGAAGCGTTGAAACAATCTCTCCTTGTCCTTTTTGGTTTTTGTACAGGAAGCACTGGAAGCAGTAGAGAACGGCACAGCGCAGCACAAACGGCTGCCGCTCGTTCACCATGGACATCAGGAGCACTACAATCGCAGGCCTGTTGGGACAGGGAGGAGAAAAATCATTAGGACAAAGGTGTGGATGAAGGTGACTACAGACACACAGCTTGGGCTGCATTCTCCAGGTATGGAAAGAGACTCTGGCGACTCCATCAATTATCTTTGATTTTGATACCAAAGTTCTTCAGTGACTCAACACACAAAACAGTAGAACGATTAACACATGACTGCAACAAGCCAGAGCTCCTCCCCAGCACTCCCATCTCCCATGAGTCCCCTGCTCCTCCCAGGCAGCTGCAGGTGCCGCCTCCTAAGGCCACTGCACCTTGTACCACAGAAAGCTCCCTTTCCACCCTTCCCCTCCTGTTCAGCTGTTGAGAATAAGATCCATTAAGCTGACACTTGCTGTTCCCCAGCCTTAGCACACAAATACCCCACCTGATCTCTGGGTCTCTAATCTTTCTGCAGGCTGTCCTCAGGCTGGCAGCAGTAGCTCTCCCCGACTGAGGGATTTCTCAGCTACTGCTCATTCACTTTTCAAGTCCCACACCAAATAAAATCAGTTCTAGGCTTCCTCTCTGTGGAAACACAGCATCATATGTATCTCATACACCCAACACCAACTTGAGTTGCTGTATTGTAACCCCAAACCCTGAATTTAGACAGTCCTTTGGGTTAGAGCACCCCTGCCCAGACTCACACATTGTCACCTAACACAGTTACTC
The DNA here is from genome assembly GCA_033558105.1 of Coccyzus lansbergi. NCBI lineage: Eukaryota > Metazoa > Chordata > Aves > Cuculiformes > Coccyzidae > Coccyzus > Coccyzus lansbergi. The sequence continues at coordinate 448,192 of JAUMJK010001084.1, forward strand.
CCTCATCTTCCTCTACCTTGGTGGATTGGAAGGTGCATTTACAGAGGCAAAGTAGTCTTGATTCATCTGGCATCCTCGAATGACCTCAGATACTGTGTTAATGGTCTAGGGAAAGGGCAGAGAAGAACATTAAACGGACACTTCAATGTCAGACACAATCTACCACCTAGGTCACTCAAAAATGCTCAAGGTTACCCTGACGGCTCAGTATCGAGAAACCCAAGCCAAGTCTCAGCATGGAGACTTGGTCAGTAAAACCATTTCAAACAATCCCTGCAGCGAGCAGCAGGGCACTGAGCTGAGCAAAGGTCGGGGCCAGAGAGCTCCAGTTACCTCCATCTCCAGTTTGTGTGTCAGACCAGTCCTGCTGTCACAGCCAGTTAAACTGGACACATTAAGAGAACTGGAGAAAGGCTGCGCTGAAGGAACCAGCCTATGCTCATTGTGCGAGGGAGAACACTACACTGAGACAGGGCTTTCTAGGAGCTCAGCAGCTCTCATCAGGGGAAACCTGCCGAGGCAGAGCAATTCTGGGCTCTCTTAAAAAATAAAAACGAGAACCCTGTGCCCAAAACAGGGAACAGAATGAATCAATTCAGTCACACCAAGAAATGCTGGAACCTAATGCTAAAAATAAGCACATCTGAACACTTTCTGACTGCAGAACACAACAGAAAACCCTCTCATATAGGCACTGCCCATACAGGAACCTGACTTCGCTAGTATCACCTCAGTCTCCGCAGCAACCGGTTATCCCCACGGATTCCTGTGTTGCCCCCAAGCCTGCATCCATCTGCTCCCACTTACTTCTGTCAGGATGTCAGCAGGAACGCCGGTTGCCATCAAGATGGTGCAGAGCTGCTGTAGGAGCCCACAGTGAAACATGGCCTTCTGGCAGCTGCTGGTAGCACCAGGAGGGTTGGTAGGAGACACGAGAACCCGCACAAGCTACAGAAAAGAGAGACAGAACCAGAAGCCTTATTTCATTCCTTGGGAGGGTGGGCGGAAGGGAGGACACCCAGCAATCAAGAGCCATGAACCCACAGGGAAGGCATCACAGCCACACCAAACTCATTTTGTATCAGAAACGGTGTGACCAGCAGGTCCAGGGAGGCGATTCTCCCTCTGTACTCAGCACTGGTGAGGCCGCTCCTCAAATCCTGTGTTCAGTTCTGGGCCCCTCACCACAAGAAGGAGGTTGAGGCTCTGGAGCGAGTCCAGAGAAGAGCCACGAAGCTGGGGAAGGGGCTGGAGAACAGACCTTATGAGGAACAGCTGAGAGAGCTGGGGGTGTTTATCCTGGAGGAGGCTGAGAGGAGACCTCATTGCTCTCTGCAACTACCTGAAAGGAGGTTGTGGAGAGGAGGGAGCTGGGCTCTTCTCCCAAGGGACAGGGGACAGGACAAGAGGGAATAGCCTCAAGCTCCACCAGGGGAGATTTAGGCTAGAGATTAGGAGGAAGGTTTTCACACAAAGGGTCATTGGGCATTGGAATAGGCTGCCCAGGGAGGAGGTTGATTCACCTTCTCTGGAGGGGTTTAAGGGACGGGTAGATGAGGTCCTGAGGGACATGGTTTAGTGTTTGATGGGAATGGTTGGACTCGATGATCCGATGGGTCTCTTCCAACCTGATTGTTCTATGATTCTATGATACAGGAGAATCCCTCACAATAAACACCCCAAATTCTGTATTTAGGTCAATGCACTGTTACCTCTGATGTTACATAAAGGGTGCTGCGTGATACACCAACCGTCAGGAATTCATTATCTGGCAGCCAACAGCTGTCCAGTCCCGTGAATCACAGAATCATGAAATGGTTTGCTTTGCAAAGGACCTCACAGCCCACCCAGTCCCACCCCTGCCATTGGCAGGGACACCTCCCACTGGTTCAGGGGCTCCAAGCCCCATCCAGCCTGGCCTTGAACCCCTCCAGGGATGGGGCAGCCACAGCTGCTCTGGGCAGCCTGGGCCAGGGCCTCCTCACCCTCATGCTGAAGAATTTCTTCCTAAGATCCAGTCTAAATCTTCCCCCTTCAGATTTAAAGCCATTCTCCCTTGTCCATCACTCCAGGCCCTTGCCAAAAGCCCCTCCCCAGCTTTCCTGGAGCCACTTCTGCACCAGGAGGTCGCTGTAAGGTCTCCTCGGAATGGCTTTAGCTAACCCTGAGGTACTGACAATGCCAGGATTTTGCAGTTAATGGTTACATTACACTTCACTGTGAGGGAGAGGGAAAAGTGCTGATCTTAGCACTTTGGAGCGAGGTGAAGCGTTTTACCTGCAGCATCAGGTGAAGATTAGTGACTTTCTGTGCCGACCACCCACAGTTGTCATCTCCAACCTCAAACCAAGGCTTCATACGCTGGATGTAGGAACCTTCTTTGAAGAAATTCTGATTGGAATTGTTGTTCTTCAACAAGTTTTGCAACAGGAGGAGACAGTCTTCTACCACTATTCCTGGTGAGATAAAAAAAGCCAATAGATCGCTCAGAAGACGACACATGGAACACTAACTGGCTCCTCCAAGCAATGAGTATGTTTGAGATGGAGCAGAGCCCACATGCCTGAGCTCTTCATTCTTAAACATCGTATTTGGAGGATAAATTCTGAACCTCACACACAGAAAACAATGAAAGGTCACTCTAAATGAAATACATCCGTGTTGATCCAGTGTATATCTGAGGAAACAATAATTGCATTTTTTCCACAAGTCTAAGGCAAACCCGTTATTCCCTAAATACTGAGGATTGGGATGAGTTTATTCGCTCCAGAACGGAGCCTCAGCCCAACAAAGCCTCAGCACCGCTTTGTGTCTTGAAGCACGCCAACTGCAGAGCTGGGCTACTGGATCACATGTTCCTTTTTAATCACTGCATCTTCAACTCATTTCAAAGCTACCTGGGGATTAGTTTGGTGCAGAAGCAATTCTACAAACTAGCCCTTACAATGAGCCTATTCCAACTCCTCTCCTTGGAGCTGCAACTGCTTCATTTGTACCCTTAGGCTTTATTGGTACTGAAAAAACACTGTTGACACTCACCAACTACATGCTCTGCGAAGGGAAAACCCTCCAACAGCTCTGTCCAGGAGAATTCCCAAAAAAGGCAGCCTGCTGCTGCTGGGCCTCCAAGTCTGGACTCGGCAGCACAGAGCAACTTAATCCTTGTGCTGGCAGCACCAGACTTGAAAGCGTGCGAGCAGAGCCCAGCTGTCACGCTGCCCTTCCCTCTGCCACACCACAGCCGGCAATGCCACTCTCGGCAGAGCTGCGGGAAGGGACACATGGGGAGCAGAGGACTCTTACCAGTTAGGGATTTACATACCAAGTCTCCTAAAATTACGAGCCACCTAAAAATAGTAGCTCTGAACCAAAGGTTTGCTTAATCCTTCCGTGCTGACATACCCGGACTAAGTCAGCTGGGAGAGAAGCATTAATAGCTCCTGCAGCCCATGGACAGCAGAATGGACGGAGTAGCAGCCTCTTGTTACTGAAACGGGTCCTGTAGGCAGCTACGATTGGTGGGAAACTTGTAAGGTGTTGCTGATTAAATAAAAAGCACCTAATGCTGCATTGGTTTTCCTCACTCCCAACAGGGAAATGATTTGGTGAAGAGCAGGTCAGAAAACTGAAGTTCTTAGTGGTGAAACTCAGCAAGATGTTGGTTCCAGGCACCCGAGGATGTCACAGGAGGAGCACAGACGCCTAACGCTGTAAGTGACAATGCTGCACACACACCTCGCACTGACACTCTGAGAGTGCACACACACAGGCCTAAGCCAAGCGGAAAACACACTCATGCACACACTTAGAAATTAACTGATGCTTTAACTAAGTAAGTCAACATTATTTTTCAAAAGCTGCTGAAGCCCTGCCTGCTGTCTCGATCTGGTTTTGGTTGTTGCGATGGCCATGCCAGGTGTTTTGATCCTTCTACCACTGTCCCAGCAGTAATTGCACACTGACAACAACCCACACGCAGCGTCACCAAGCAGCCTGTGCAGCACTAGGGGTAAGCCTGAGCCTCCTCTGTACCTCCGTCGCTGTTTCCTTCTTCTGTTACGATATCCAGAAGTCTCTCAAAGGCATTTTCAAAGGCAACGATCTTCTGTATGGCTGCGTTGCTTTTTGTCAGTTGCTGTAACAACAGGACTCCCTTGACAGGCAGAGGAGAGAGAAAATGAAGCAGTTTTACTAGAACTGCATTGCTTGTCACATGTCACAGCCCTTAGGAGGAGGCTAAACCAGCAGCATCATCCTGGGCCAGAGAGACAGACAGAACTGCCCTTCAACTCAGCACGTGTAGCTAACCCCCCCAGACACCACACAATGGTCTCTCGCTGCACTTCAGAACAGGAGAGCAGTGCTGCTAAAAAAGGATTCCAAGAGGCTACACAGAGGAGAGGAGGGACCTGTAAAGCACTTCATTTTTTCTGAGCAGAACCTCAGAAAAGCATCTCAGCAATGCTGAGTCCACAGAAGGGATTGTGCCCTTGTACTCAGTGCTGGTGAGGCCTCGCCTCAAATCCTGGGTTCAGTGTTGGGGCCCCTTGCTCCAAGGACATTGAGGAGCTGGAGCGTGTCCAGAGAAGGGAACAGAGCTGGGGAAGGGGCTGGAGAACAAGGGTTATGAGAGGTGGCTGAGGGACCCAGGGCTGCTTAGCCTGGAGGAGGCTGAGGAAAGACCTCACTGCTGTCTCCAACTCCCTGAAAGGGACTGTCGTAAGGTGAGCGTTGGTCTCTTCTCCCAAGTAAGAAGGGATGGGATTAGAGAAAACTGCTTAAAGTTCCACCAGGGCAGGTTCAGACTGGACATCAGGAAAAATGTCCTCATGAAAACGGTTCTCGGGCACTGGCAGAGGCTGCCCACAGAGGTGGTGGAGTCCCTGTTGCTGGGGGGGGTTAAAAGCCAGGAAGACAAGGTGCTCCAGGAACTTGATCTCAAAGGTCTTCATCAACCAAACAATTTTACAAGTCTACGATTCTATGATCGTGCAGTGAGTTATTAGAGCATTTTGGTGCCCGATGAGTAAAAAAGGACTGAATTGATCCCAATGGAAGGCTAAGAGAACCATCAGCTGACACACTAAAAACCCTGCACAGGGGTCAATGTTTGCATTAACCACACAGCAAGTCTGCCTTGCTGTCAGTCACCATGAGACCTCCCAAAGCCCCCGACCTCAAATGAGGAACTCAATATCCCCACTTGCAACCACAATCATTCCATCACCTACACTCATTTAACTTAATCCAAACTCAGCACAAGTACTGAGCAATGAGGATAAACTGCCTTTGTTCGTACTTACATCATTCCGTATAACCTCCCTAGAGTCTGCGAGTAAATCCATCAGTCTGGAAACACCTGCAAGAATCACATTAAAAAAGAGCATAAAGAAGGGGCAGCTTTGTCATGCCGGAGGTCTTGAGAGCACCATGCTCGAGACTCCTTCGCATGGTATTTAGTGAACTTCAGCTGCAGGTTTATGAGCAAGAAACACAACCACTCACCCATAGGGCTGACAAGAATTATCTGCTGTACTTGAGGTCCCTGCTGCTTTAACAGTGACGTCAGGAGCTTTACTCCAGGCCAGCGGACATGGAAATCGAACTCCTGCAGAGATGGAGAGGAGCACATGAAGTAATAAATCCCTCAGCATTCAACTTTCTATTCTAGACGACCAGTTACGAGCAGGCAGCAAAGTGATAAGGAATCTCATCTCCCATTAGTTTCTTCTTTCATCCATCGTACTACAGCACACAGCCAGCAAGTCAAAACACCATCCTGCTCCAAGGTGCTTTCTATTTTCTGATCAGCGACGTGAGCTCCCAGCAGTTCCCTTTCCTCCCTCTCACTGGGGTAGCTTCCTCAGCTATTCCTGCTTCCTGCAAACCAGACAGGCCCACACCACCTGTAAATCCAAGGTGGATTTATGCACTTCAGGAGCGCGTTTACAAGGCAACCTTTCACACTCACACAATAGTTTTACAGGTCTGGTGGCCACAAACACAGGTATTGGAAAGATCATTTTCCTAATTTGTAACTACAGTCTACAAAAGTGTGCTCCTGACAGGCATTTCCACCTACTGAGGTTGAAATCCAGCACTTGGGAACTAAGACTCTAATACACTGACTGATTAATGTCCTCGCGTACATGATACAAGCTCCACGTGGGCAGAGTAAAACATCATATTTTTACTGAGGATGGGCTAAAAAGAGGAAAAAAACAACAAAAAGATAGATTGACGTTGCTCTTTTTCTCCCAAGTGCAATTGTACTCTTAGTTTGGAAACAAAGTTTAACAATTGAGAATAAAGAGGCAGACGAGGAGGATAAAAGCACTGGAAAAGGAGCTGAACATCTGATGTCCGTGGAGAGTTGTCAGCCTCTCCCCTTGAGCTGCATCTCGGACATCACTATCTCACTGGCAATCAGTGAGCATCCCAAAAGTCATCCTGGCACAAGTAACAACAATTTGTGCCTGCGGAGCAGTAACCTTCGCAGTCAAACATCTAATGTTACCCTGTCCCCATGACACAGCTCCAAAAGCTGCAGTGTGTTCATCCAGGTCACAGACCTCTCACCTCCAAGCTGACATTCCCCGTGTCCCAGAACACCTCACATTTGCCATGGGCTTCGCTGGAAAGAGCTATCACAGCTTTATCCATTCAGAGAACCTCCCTGTAGAGCACAAGCCCTCTCCCAGCATTCCAGGGATGATCCACTCACCTCCACAAGCGTCAATAGGAGTGTGACGTTTTCTTGCTGTTTAATGAAGATCTCTGTGAACTGACTTCCCAAATCATCAACTTGTTTTGGTACATTTTCCTCTGTAACAGCAAGACAAGGCATTACAGCACATGACTGGGAGAACTCTGGGGACTTGTGATGTCTGTTCTTATTGAAACAGGACACTGGGTGACAAAAAAGTTTCCAGTCTTTGCTCTGATGTGAACTGAATTATCTTCAAACCAAACACCGACACAAACACTGCACAAACAGGAAACCTACACTATCCTGAACATAACCATCTACTGAGAAGTGTTTTGTTAAAAAAACAGGAGGGAACCAAGGATCTACTAAACAAAATGATTTCAGCATTAAAGGAAACTAATCCTGTTTCTGTGGCTCCTTCCAGTACCTGAAGGGGCTGGGGAGAGACTGTTTACAAAGGCATGGAGTGACAGGATGAGGGGAAACGGCTTTAAGTTGGAAGGGGGCAGATTCAGACTAGACATTAGGAAGAAATTCTTTACAGTGAGACTGGGGAGGCCCTGGCCCAGGTTGCCCAGAGTGGCCATGGCTGTCCCATATCCCTTGAGGGGTTCAAGGCCTGCTTGGATGGGGCTTGGAGCCCCTGATCCAGTGGGAGGTGCCCCTGCCCATGGCAGGAGGCTTGGAATTAGATCTTTCAGAATTCGGAGAGAAAGGAGATCCCTCCGTGCAGAAGAGAGGCAGAAAGCCTCTGAGGGGCTCCAATCACCTGCAGAGAAGTTCCTTTTAGGACCGTTCACTTTGCAAAAGCAAAGTGTGTTTCACATCAACAGGCTCAAAGCAAGCAGTGCAGAATAACCACCCCTAAAGCTAAATGGCTCAACCACCTCATTTGGTTTGGTCCAGCAACAGAAAAGACCAAACCATCAGGAAAAGAGTAGGTCTGAAACAGCTGAGCACCCAAACCTCTCAGTCTTGGAACCTGCATTAATTTCAAGAGCGGAATGCAGTGCCCTTCTGTGCCCACTCACGTCATGTAGAACTGGGAGAGCACATGAATTCCCCCTCACACAGTTATTTCATGCCTCATGGTTGCACAAACAAAAAAAATGATGCCAGAGTATCCCACAAAGCACACAAAGGGCATCTCTGCACCGCTGCTGTTTTTCTAGGCCGAGTGACAGTTTACAAAGCTGCTCCACAATCAGTCCTGTACGGCTATCACTGGTTGGCACCTAATCTGTTTATTTCAAGACTGCTTTCCCGAGGGCAGTGCTGCTTGTCAGTGGTCACTAAGAGCTATTCTCACTAGATGGAAGTTGTTCTCTTGATCTGAGCCCTGTGCACGTCTAGACTTAAAAGTGATTATGGGCAGAGTCTGGTGGCAAACACCCCCAGCTCTCTCAACCGCTCCTCATAGGGCCTGTTCTCCAGCCCCTTCACCAGCTTCGTTGCTCTTCTCTGGACTCGCTCCAGAGCCCCAACATCCTTCTTCTACAAAACCTGCAGTGAGGCTTGTAAGAGGCTGCATGAACAGTGTGTGCTAGTCAGGTGCTACCTTAGCACCTGGAACTCATGCAAAGACCAGAGCTGGGATTAGGAGGAACCCGTAGTTCAAACACTTGTCGTTTGTAGCGGAGATTGGGTAAAGGACAAGATGTTTGGTCACAGCTCATAGAAAATTCCAAGTGAAATAAATAGAGCTGGTTTAAGAAAGGAGAACGCACAAGGTGTTAGTGGCAGATTACAGCAGAAGCGAACGTTATTAACATGCATTGCTTCAAAGAGACACTGTGAAGGACACTCATGTGCAGCACGTGTGCAACATTCATGTGCCTGTCTCCAACTTCAGGGCTTTTTCAAAACAGAAAGTGTCTGTGAACTTTGCCCATTAAATCCTAATTGTTCTGTGAAGCCACACGCTTCTGTTACATTCCAAACAAAAACCGATCACTGCTACAGTTCCTGGAAATCAGCTGGCATTCAGCAGATTCACATGAGAAATGAAACTGGGAAAGCATTCTGGCTCCAAAGAAAACATCTAGAGCAGAAAGCACACAGCTTGCACGGTGTGCAAGGCTTCACAGTGTCTTTTTAAACATCAGCAAGCGTTATGAGAGCAAACAGCAGGCAGGCCTAAAGCAAGTGCTTAAATAAGTAAAGGTTTTACCTTCAGAATCATCTGCCAGCAGAGAGAAAAGAAAAAGAAACAAGAGAACGAGTTTACAAGTCAAATAGCTTTCTGAACAGCACAATTGGTAGCATGAGCCCCATCTTTCCAAGCAACCACCAGAGCTTTCTACGGCAGCAGTTACTCCATGAGGGAGTCACCTCAGGTAGAACCACCCTGCACTCTCCCAACACCAGTAAGCGCACACGCATAGCCCAATTCCTTGCTCATGCTAAGAATCTGCCAGTAACATTCTCATCAAGTCTGTAATCAAGGCCACTCCCATGAGCATGGATTCACCAGCACCGTAAAATTCTGGTCTTGCTTCAAATCTCTTTCCTGAGAGATCACACAGCTGGATGAGCAAGGAAAACCGGTGCGAGTGAGCACAGCAACAAGCAAGAGATCCAGCATTACTTTAACACAAGCTGTGTGCAAGATGGTTAGCACTGTCCTAACAGCCACACAAAGCAAGTCTCGACCTTAGTAAACCATAGGGATTACACTTCGTAATCAGAGCAAAACCACTATGGAAAGGACACCCCAGTTAACACAACTGCTACCACCAAGTGCTTACCTTGCTCCTCCTCCTCCAGGTCATTCGATATGACATTGTAGAGCGTGTCCAAGGCGTAGCCAATTATTTCAGAATCTGAACTGCAATGAAAGGATCACTTTTCTTTAGTGACTGATATCCCACCACTCCTATGGCGCTGCCCAGGCAGCAGGATGGCTGCTGACAGACGTTCTGTAACACCAAGTAACCATGAGCTGTCTGGTCCCAAATAGAGTCAAACTCCTCCTCCCGCTTCCATTCCCTCAGGTGGCCGCATCCAGAAAGTCTGGTGGCGCAAGGTGACTACAAGAAGCTTTGCTGGGAGCGTGTCTTCCATTTCCTGAGGCACTCATTCGATCCTTCTCCTCAAATATCTCAGGAGAAGTCTCGGGGAGGGATTCAGACCCCTTCCCAGGAAGCCACTCAAGGAAGGTGCAGATGAGCTCCAGCACTGTCCCAGAAAAGACTCTCTCAGCGAGAACCAGGGCCAAAAGCTCATGTTCCACGTGAATGCAATGGTGACAGCTGCAGATTCTCCGATGAAGCCAGCCTGTGTGTCACCAGCTGGGAGTACACACTGCCACCACAGGCTTTGGAACTCTGGGCAGCCCAGGTAGCTGCGGGGCAGCCAGTCCAACTCAAAGCACCGGTGCACCTCCTTACACCAGCTCCTCTCTCCCTAAGCCCTGCTGGAAGAGACACTCATTTCTGTGTTATGCAGACCGAGAAGCTAGTGCCGGAGCACTGTAGGGGAAACACACGCTTTTGCTGCCCATAAACCACAAGAATACCCAAAGGAAAATAAAAGCCAAGAAGGACACACATCAGCTGTTCTGATGTCCTGCCCAAGCAACAGCAAACATGCTGTCAGCACAAGACCTCTCAATCTAAACATTCAAGTGTTTTCTTTCACTGCTCTCTAAAGCCTCCACACCAATCAAATCCACCCTGTAAGAAGCTGCCAGGCCAGTTCAGAGCAGAGGCCTAGAAAACCACCTCACCAGCATTCTTAAAAGCCTTCATTGAGGGCAGCTACCTCTGCTAGGCCACTAATTAAAAGTGACAGGCCTACGGCAGTTGTTGCAACGAAGAAAACGAGACAAGATTGGGGGCGATTCACCAGCTTGGAGAGAACAGGATGGAGCAATCGGTACTTGTGTTGCCTCTGTCACTACCACATGGGCTCCAGCACCAAGTGACATGTCACCACCCTTTCTCCAAAGGCAGAAATAACCAGGTGTCAGTGAGGTTTTTATCCCCAGTTGGGTTTTGAATTGAGTCCTTGTCCTGTTGACTGTCTCTGAGGTCACAGGCATTTTGCCTTTGGGCCATTCAACTCCTACCACCTGCTTCTACACTGAGCTTTGATAGAAACAAGGGGAAAAAAAAAAGTGATGGTAAAAGCGATGGTGAGGGACCCTGCCCAGCAACGCGAACGCGTTGCTGGGCAGGGTCCCTCACCATCGCTTTTACCTGCCCTAAAACAACAGGAGACGAGCATCCTCTGCCCTGCCAAGGAAATCATGGAATAGCAGCACACCTAGGATGAGGGACACTGCTATACAGAGCGACGCTATCGGCTGTGGAAGTAGACGGATAGCAAAGATGCTTTAAATGCTGGGCTGCACGGATGTTACATTCCGGACTGCGTCGTGTGTTTAGAGTCGTGCCACCTGTCTCGGCAGCAGCCGGAGTCCCCGAGCCCTTCGGATGAAATGGCTGCATCGCCCCCCACAACAGAAGGATCCTGCCAGCTCACTTGGTGACACACAGCCAAGAAAAAACATACTTGCTGACCAGGAGCATATCCCCTTAATCCCATCCAGCTCACCTTTTGCCCATCTAGAGGTTGGTTTGGGTGATTTATAGAATCATAGAATCACCAGGTTGGAAGAGACCCACCGGATCGAGTCCAACCATTCCTATCAAACACTAAACCATGTCCCACAGGACCTCATCCACCTGTGCCTTAAACCCCTCCAGGGAAGGTGACTCAACCACCTCCCCAGGCAGCCTGTTCCAGTGCCTAATGTCCTTTCAGTGAAGGATTTTTTCTATTTCCAACAACCAGCTTGGAATCTGGGATTTACCTTCCTGCAGTAGTAGCAGTTGATCATTGAGGATGCACTAAGATGCACTTCAGTAGCACTGTTACTCTAAACTGGCCTTTCTGTCCCTCATCCAAGTGCCTGGAATTCTTTTCACCTCTGAATACGCTCGTATCAAGTCTGTCACGGAAAACACGCTGTGACAGAAAATCTGTGGGAACCCAGCTCCCACGCGGCTTTACCAGCACCCAGAACCGGTTCCCCTGTGCCCACTCCAGCAGCAGAAAGGGGTCAGGTTTTCCATGCTTACCGGTCTGTCTGCAGGACGCGGATAAGGTGTTCCATAGCCTGTATCCCAACCTCCAGTCGGTATTTCTGTTTGGAGAACAACAGAACAGTGACTGGCCTTGCCCGGAGCCCCCACAGAGCTTTTTCAAGCAACGCAGCAGTACGAGAAGCCCTGTAGCTGCTCAGCAAGGTGGGTGCTCACCTTGGATAGCGATTTGAGAGCGCGCACAGCATCCCTCCGGTCATCCAGCAGCGTGGAAGAAGCCACACGGTCGCAGAGCTTCTGGATCTGGGGGAAGGCACAAGACACACAGTCAGAAACCCAGTGGTTTGGCTGCCTCTGGTCTCCCTTCTCCCAGCAGAGCACCGGGACCCACCGGGAAAGGGGTAAGCAGAGCCACAGAATCACCAGGTTGGAAGAGACCCACCAGATCATCGAGTCCAACCATTCCCATCAACCACTAACCCATGTCCCTCAGCACCTCGACCACCCACACCTCAAACCCCTCCAGGGAAGGTGACTCAACCCCCTCCCCAGCCCCGGGCTGGACGCGGCCCCCGGCCTCTCCCTCCCGCGGGGCCGTCCCCGGCCGCCGCCCCCGGCTCCCCCCTTGCCCCGCTCACCGTGTCGGCGCCCGAGGGCTGCGGGCCGGCGCTGGGGCCGCCCATGACGCCCCGTAGGAAGTTCATGGCGACTCGGTCGCGCCCCGGGCCTCGGTGAAGCCGCCGCCGCCACCGCCACCCCCGACGCGGAAGCGGCCGCCGCGCATGCGTCGGGACGTGGCGCGACGTGGCCGTCGGAAGCCACGCCCCTTCCTTCGAGACCACGCCTCCTTCCCCTCTAGGCCACGCCCTCCATTCATTGAATGCTCCTGATCCCTCCTCGGTGCTGTGCTGGGAGCTGGACGGGGACACCTGGAGCGCTGGTTCCAGCGCTCCAGGTGTTCCCGTCCAGCTCCCAGCACAGCCCTCCCGACCATCACTGTGGAATCTCTGAGGAGACTGTGGAAAATCATCGTAACGTGTAACTAGAACCATTTACTATGTTCTAAGCCCAACAGCTTGCATCCCATCTAAAGAGAAGCACGTGGTTGGACTCGATGATCCGATGGGTCTCTTCCAACCTGGTTGTTCTATGATTCTATATCTGGCACCATTAGCCTGATAAGCTGGGGGTCACAGCACTCACTGAACTAGGCTCCTGCTCAGCCTTTTTATTTCCAACTATGTTTCCTGTAAGGCCAAAAGCAGAGCCCTGAGCCCCTCCGGTCCTGGAAGGAGCTACACCAGTTCTGGATGCAGCTCATGAACAGAGAAAGTGCAGAGCAGGCACATCTCCTTTCTGCAATCCTTGCACCCCCCTGCAGTGCATCCCACCTGCCCTGCACTGTCCCTCTTCAGGGAACACCTTTTCATAGAATCATAGAATCACCAGGTTGGAAGAGACCCATCGGATCATCGAGTCCAACCATTCCTATCAAACACTAAACCACGTCCCTGAGCACCTCATCCACCCGTGTCTTAAACACCTCCAGGGAAGGTGAATCAACCACCTCCCTGGGCAGCCTATTCCAATGCCCAATGACCCTCTGTATGAAAAACTTCCTCCTAATCTCCAGCCTGAATCTCCCCTGGTGGAGCTTGAGGCCATTCCCTCTCGTCCTGTCCCCTGTCCCTTGGGAGAAGAGCCCAGCTCCCTCCTCCTTGGGAACAGAAATACCACCTCTCTTCCAAGAGTTGTACTCTTCTCAGGTAGTTGTAGAGAGCAATGAAGAACCAGATTATCCACAGCTCTCCTACCCTGTGTTCTGGGACGTAGGCTTCCCCTGCATCGCCCAGTGGCCAATAAAAGATGTAGAAAATTAAATCCTTCCATGTAAAGGACTCCGGACACCAGAAGGGTTAGAAGCAGCTCTTCTTTCCCCCGGGAAGAGTCTGAGGCACTCACCTTCTGGGCTGGTGCCAGGAAAAACACCAGCACTCAGCAGATTCTTGAGCATGAACAGGATACTGGTGTTGGCCTGGGAAAAAACCAACCAAACCCACATTCTCCAGGAAAACAGGGAGCTCTTTATTTCAGCGTTCTCCAAACTGACAAGTACAGCCTCAGGAAAAGGCAGGAATTTCTCCTAAAGAAGTGCTAGTGCCACCTGCACAAACCTGGGACAAGCACTCTCAAGCCAGGAGTCTGGATCCATAACACGCCCCAGGGCCCAGCTCTCCCCACACTGGGAATTGACCACGGGACATCGCACCCACAGCCAGCGCCGGCTCCTCAGCGGTTCTCCCAAAGCGCCTGTTCCGTGAGTCGCTCTGCGCCGGTACCGGAGCTGCCAGTTCAATAGAGGCGCCCACGGTCCCAGCAGGACGCGGGACAACGCTCGGGAGCCGCTGCCTCCTTCCACCGCCGCTCCCGGAGCCGGTGGCCGCGGGGGGGAGGGGGTAAAGCTCCCAGGGGCCCGGAAGAAGCCCGCAGGCCTCCACCGCCGGCTTTGGCGGGAACCTCGTGTCCCGCTCGCTTCCGGTTCCGGCGGCGCCGCGCGCAGCCCGCCCTGCGGTGACGTCACCACGCTCCCC